>CM052814.1:48079728-48104169 GCA_028533885.1 Nasua narica
TCTAGCCTATCACCCTGGCCGGAATTGGTGCACAAGTTTGGCGGGCAAAAGGCGGGGTTTATATTCTTTCCCGGGCAGGGGTTCCGTGTTCCTTTGACTAACCCAAACCCAACCCATAGGCCCTCTGGGCTAATTAGCTCAAGGGAGGGCTGAGCCACACTCAGACCCTCCCAGAGGCAGGTCCTGCAGGGGGGCCACACACAAGAAGGCGGGTGTAAGCAAAAGGAACCCGCCCTGCTCTGCTCCTTCACTAGAACTCCCCTGTCTGCTGCAAAGCTCCAGGATCCCTCCCTTCCAAAATTACACTTGCCCAAGTCTTCCAAGAGAAAAGCAGAAGGCTACCTCCTGAATGGTTAACATCTACTTTCCTCTTCTGTCGTATTTCTTTGTACTTACCTTCCTACCTGGGAAAACTGTAAGTAACATATCAATGGGACATGAACATGCTCTGAGACCTGAATCTCTCACTGCAGCTTTCCAAGGACCCTTTATGCAATAAAGAAGTAGCATATCCTACCACAGTGTTTGAAAACTATCAACTACAGAATAGGAGAGCAAAAATCACTCCATTTTTACCTCACTCTTCAAGAAGCAGAATATGGTCTTTTTCTTTTCTTCATTGACTTAAATTCCAGTTAGTTTCCCTGTAGTGTTAATTCCTTTGCTTCAGGGGTAGGAATTAAGTGATTCCTCATCTGCATACAACAGCCAGTGCTCCTCACAACAAGTGCCCTCCCTAATAGCCACCACCCATTTAGCCCTTCCCCCCACGCACCAGCCCTCCAGCAACCCTCGGTTTGTGCTCTAAGGTTGACTCTGTTTCCTCATTTGCCTATCTTCCTCCCCCTATTATGTTCATCCGTGTTCTTTCCAAAATTCCACAGGAGTGAAGTCAGTGGGTATTTGTCTTTCCTTACAGATTTTGCTTAGCTTAATTCACTCTAGATCCAGCCGCACCCTTGTAGGTGGTAAGATTTCATTCTTTGTGAAGCTGGGTCCTATTCCATTGCATATCTATTTCCCACATCTTCTTTCACCATTCATCAGTGAATGGACACTGGGACTCCCTCCATAGTTTTGCTATTGCTGATAATGCTGCTATAAACATCACGGTGCCTGTACCCCCATTGAATGTGCATTTTTGTGTCCTTTGGTTAAATACCTAGGAGTGCAATTGCTGGATCCTAGGGTTGTTCAATTCTTGGCATTTGGAGGAACCACAATACTCTGTTCCAGAGTGGCTGCAGCAGCCCGCATGCCCACCGACAGTGCAGGAAGGTTCCACTTTAAGCAGAGCATTACCTGCCAGCAAATTCCTTTTTTTATTTTTTAAAGATTTTTATTTATTTGACATAAAGAAAGAGATCACAAGTCCGCAGAGAGAGAGAGGGAAGCAGGCTCCTCACTGAGCAGAGACCCCGATGTGGGGCTCGATCCCAGGACCCTGAGATCATGACCCCGAGCCAAAGGCAGAGGCTCAACCCACTGAGCCACCCAGGCGCCCCACCTGCCAGCAACTTCCTAAGGAGGAAAGGAAAACCTGTACAATAACCTGACTCACTCAGCATTACAAGCAGTTCCAGAAATTCACCCCAGGTTTCCTGATGCCAAGCCCCTTGAAGCCACCAGCATGCCTCTATCCAGGAGAATTCCCAAAGACTCTCCTTCTGACTTCACCACAAATGAACCTACAGAGAAAATACGGCATGTCCAAATATCTAGATGATCCATTCAGTAAACGAGAAAGTCAAGCTTCACTTTTAAATCATAAAAGGCTCCTTGGAATCATCTTGAATTTTCCCTCTGCCTTCATTGTAACTCTTTGGATGAAAGGACTAATCAGTTATGAAACATCACCTTTGACAAATGACAAGACATCATCTAAGTCTCTATCTGACCACAAAAAGTCCCCTAACTCTAGATGCTGGCCACTCCACCACAACCTAGGTCCAATGGGATAAACACTATTAGATGAAGGAACAAATTACATATTTAAAACACACACACGGTAAATCTTGATCTTCCCTTTCTAATCAAAATGATTGCCTAGGAAAGAGATGTTCCAAATACTTCATAAGCAACAAGTGAACAGAGAAAATGGGATCCCCCCGTGTTCTACCTGCAGGGTAACTAGGGAACTCTTGCACCCACTCTAGACGGCTGCTTCAGTTTGACTTTGTGGCTCCACTAGAGACAAGAGAAAAGCCCAGGAGGTCTGGGGTTAAAGAGAAGTTTTATTTCCAGTCCTGACATGGATGTGACATAGCAGCCAAAGTACCTGCTGCTTTCTCTGAACACTGACATCCTGTGACAAGCTGTATGATGGACTCAGACACTGATTTCAAAACTTTGGGTCTCGTGGAACCAGAGTGGAGAAGTGTTGTCAGGTGGAGATAAGAAGGCATCTCCAACCTAAGGCCTGCACACCTGCTTCAGTTCCTGGGAGAAGGGGAGACACACACTTGTTTCTTAAATAGTAATTAGCTACGTTCTAAAGTTTACCAATGCCATTGTCCCTTTTGGAGAAGCGAAGTACCTCTTCCCAAAACACCCTCAACTCATTGGTTCCAAATGCAACATGAGTCAGGACTGGTTTCCTTCAGGCTCCAGGCCCCACTGGGAGGCCCCTCCTGCACCATCCTAACAGCCCATCACCACCAACCCCAGGGACACAGGGCGCAATGCTGAGTTGGTGGACGGCTCTAGGGGTTGTTACCACCACTCCTGAGCCAAGGGAAACAGAGCCTATATTGCTTTGGATAGAAAGCTCATGAGAATTCCATGGAAATCTCTGGCAAACTTGCTTCCGACGGGGTGCACCCTCAGGGAAATGGCGACAGCTTAGCCCAAAATCCCACGGGGGTCTCGGCCCAAGTCTCATGAGAACTCATTCCAAACACCACACCCGCATGCCAATGCTGAGTTGGTGGATGACTCTAGGAGTTGTTGCCACCACTCCTGAGCCTGGGGAAACAGAGATTATACAGCTCACCACTACCTCCTGCAGAAATATCCTGCAGTGCGTCACCTCTCAGGATCTCTCTCACCCAGCACCTCACCATTGCCCTCAGTGCAGACAGGCTGCACTGACTCATCTTCCAGTGTCTTCCACACTGCAGCTCGCCGCAGCCTCCAATAGTGGCAAGCAGCATTGCCATGCCGGCTAGTGACTCTCACACTGCAGCTCACCACTCCCTCTAGTGGTGACAGTCTGCAAAGCCACACCATCCAGGGTCTCCTACTGCAGCTCACCACTGCCTCCAGGGATGGCAAAGGGTGCTGCCACTTCCTCAATCATCTCGCGCTGCGGTTCCTCGCTGTTTCCAGTGTCAAGAGCCTTCAGTAACACTCCTTCCAGCATCTCGCATGGCCTTTCAGCACTTGTCAGCACGGTGGTGACAAGCTGCAAAGCCATGTCTCTCCCCAGTCCACAGGTTCAGGTGGCTCTCTGTGCATGCTCACTGGACATTGGCCAACATGTGCCCTCACTGCTGCCATCAGGAGTGCAGACAGGGAGCTGGGCATGTGGGGAGGCATGCACGGCACTGGGGTGCCTTTGAGCCTGGTGAAAGGATCTATAGGCAAGGTAGCCCCAGCAGCTCATGGGCTGGCTTCTTGACGAAGTTCACAATGCAGTTAGTGGGATCCACATCCCTTTAATGCCTTCCAAGTGTCCTAGCTGCCACTTTCCCAGGCTCTTCCTAACCCCCACCCGGTCATGTAGCTCATGCTTCAGTTCTCTGAATGGAATGAGAGAGAAGTGGGCCTCTGTAGCAGCATCCCACCCAGCTGGGGAAGCCGAGTGCTTACTCAGGTGCTCTCATTTCCCCTACAGGAGAAACTGCCATGGCCAAGAGATCTCAGCCCTAAGCTGTACCAACTCAAGGGAGGGATGACTGCCACACAACAGACTGTCACAAACTTGGTGGCTGAAGACAGCACAAATTTATTATCTCACAGTAAAGTCAGTCAGAAATCTAGGCACAGCACGACTAGACTCTGCTCAGGTTCTTATGAGGCTGAAATCAAGATAGGTTAGCTAGGGAGGCTGTTGTCATCTGAGGCTCAGAGACCTGTTCTAAGGTCACTGGTTATTGGCAAAATGTATTCCCTTACAAATATAGAAATGAGCTCTTAACTTTCTTGCTAACTATTGGCCAATACTGTTCTCACATCCTAAAGAACACCTGTAGTTACTTGAATGGGGCCCCATAGACAGTTCACAACATGGATGTTTGCCTCCCTCCAGGCCAACCAGAGCCTATCTGACTTCTGCAACCAGCTTGAGAAAACTCTGCTTTTAAAGGGTTTGCCTGATTAGGCCAGGCTCACCCGCAATAACATAACATAATCACAGGAGCAATATCCCATCATATTCACAGGTCCTTCCTGTAATCAAGGAGATTATATAGTGCATATACACCAAAGTGTGGAAATTCTGGAGGCCATATCATGATCCTGTCTCCCAAAGATGAGAGGAGCTATTAGAAAAAATGCTCCTCAGAATCGCCAAACTGTGGAAAGAGCCAAGATGCCCTTCAACAGATGAATGGATAAAGAAGATATAGTCCATATGTACAATGGAATATTAGGCCTCCATCAGAAAGGATGAATACCCAACTTTTGTATCAACATGGATGGGACGGGAAGAGGTTATCCTGAGTGAAAGAAGTCAAGTAGAGAGAGTCAATTATATGGTTTCACATACTTGTGGAGCATAAGGAAAAACATAGAGGACATTGGGAAGAGGAAAGGAAGGGTGAATTGGGGGAAATCAGAGGGGCAGATGAACCATGAGAGACTGTAGACTCTGAGAAACAAACTGAGGGTTTTAGAGGTGAGATGGGTGTGCGGGTGGGTGAGCCTGATGGTGGGTATTCAGGAGGGCACAGACTGCATGGAGGACTGGGTGTGGTACATAAGCAATGAATCTTGGAACACTGAAAAAATAAAAAAATAAAATAAATAAAATAAAATAAAATAGTAAAATAAAATAAAATAAAATAACGCTCCTTCTTTCTTCCTCTGTGAGGATTAGGTATGCCTGGTATCTTTCTTATCAGATGGAGGAAGCTTGCCTGGGAATGAAGTCAACCCAGAGGAGAACAAAACGAGTTGTGTAAAAACAGAACACTTACTGCAGCCATTGACAACCTGGATCATGCCATACCTACAGGCCTGCCCACAGGCTTTTCCAGTGTATAAACCAATAACTTTTTCTTAAGCTATGGGACTTTGATTCTGTACCTTGCCACTGAAATGGCCTTGACTATCACAGATGCTAAAAATGTATGGCCCCTGAAGATGTGCTTACAAATTCGCCATTTGGCCTGGGTCCACTTTGTAAGTTTTACCTAATGGGCCCTTTCCCACCCCCCAATTTATTTGTCCTGAAGAAAATTAAGTCACAATTTTGTTTTTTTAGTGAGGCTTGAGAGAGGAAAAGCATGCCTCCAGTCCAAACACACTAGAAAGAAATTATGAAAAGACCACACAAGGATATAAGACCTTCAAAGGTGTCAAGAGATGGCAGAAAGAAGCTGGAATATGGGTCAAATTAAAGAGATGCAGTCACAGGAGATGAATTCGAACCAACTGCATACTGCTGTTGACAAAGAGTTTCCACTGCAAACAGAACTTTTTCTGCTTTACTGGGAATGCCTACATTCATGGGTCACTTTCACATATATGTCATAATTAATCTTCATGATGACTCAGTAAGATAGTCACCAATACCAATATTGGTATAAGTGTCCATTTTATAGGTAAGGAAACTGAGACTCAGAAAACTGATGTCGGGGCGCCTGGGTGGCGCAGTTGGTTGGGCAACTGCCTTCGGCTCAGGTCATGATCCCGGAGTCCCGGGATCGAGTCCCACATCGGGCTCCCAGCTCCATGGGGAGTCCGCGTCTCACTCTGACCTTCTCCCTTCTCATGCTCTCTCTCACTCTCTCTCTTTCCTAATAAATAAATAAAATCTTAAAAAAAAAAAAAGAAAACTGATGTCATTTGCTCAAGGTCACAAAGCCAATAATTGGCTGAATCAGGACTATAACTCGGGTTTTCTGGGTGCTGGTCCCCAGAGGTGGAAGGACATGAGCTGTGGAATCGCCAGCCCCAGTTTCAAATTCCAGCCCATTCACTGACCAGCTGGCTGGTCAACAGTGGATGGTTGGAGCAATGAATAACATGATATATGGTCCAGAATAGAAATTGTTGAGAAGAATTGGCTCCCTTTTACATCATTCAGGGGTGGTGACCATCCCCACTGTTGCCTGGGGAAAAGACTCCTGGGTGTTGTTAAATGTTTGGGGGCAGAAGCACTTTCTTCTTCTTGTCTTTAAAAATGTTAAATGTTTGGGGCACCTGGGTGGCTCAGTGGGTTGAAGCCTCTGCCTTCGGCTCAGGTCATGATCTCAGGGTCCTGGGATCGAGCCCCGCATCGGGCTCTCTGCTCAGCAGGGAGCCCACTTCCTCCTCTCTACCGACTTGTGATCTCTCTCTGTCAAATAAGTAAATAAAGTTTAAAAAAAAATGTTAAATGTTTGTGTGCAGAGTCCTTCTGGGAATGACAGGATCTGAGAGAGAGCGAGCAAGACAGTTGCTGATGGCAGGGGGTGGTGTGGACAAGCTCTCTGGAAGGAGGGAGGCGCCCCGCCCCAGAGCAGGGCCCTGTGTGCTTCCTCGTTTTGACCTTCAAAGTTCTTGAGCACCAGGTGGGAACTCAATGCCTCTGCTCATGTGCATCACACACACGTGGCTCGGCTCCTGGGTTTGGTGGAGGTGATGAATTTAGCCCTAGAACACCTATCAAGTCCATTCCTGGACATCTGAGCAAACACAGAATCATCATTTGCAATGGGCAAGCGTCAAACCATGAGACACCAGGGCATCTGAGAGCCCAGTTCATGATTATGGGCTAGCAATGGATATTCTTAATAAGTCTCTCACCTCTGCTGTGGCTTATCCCCTCCTCTGACTCCACCAAATGGTCTTCCTCTCAGTGTGGGGCCACCGAGCACTGCCTCTATGGGAAGGCACAAACCGAGGAGCTGGTCTCAGCTCTTCCTTAACTTGCTGTATTGACTCAACCAAATCACTTTACCTCTCTAGGGCTTAGTGTCCTGAGCTGTAAGATGAAGGGGCTGAACTTCCAGGTGGATTTTTTTGTGACTTGAAACTGAAAAACATCATGAGAAATAAACAGCAATATTGTGGATTCCTCCATCAGAAAAGCAGCTCTTGAGGTCTGCCTAGTCTCATGAGACCCAGTACAGTACCTTGTACATACTTGAAGTTGAGTAAGTACTTGTTAGATAAGAGGTGATTGTCTTTATTTGTATTTATAATTTAAGCATTAAAAACAATTAAGCACTTTCTTCTTGTTGTCTTTAAAAAAAAAAAAAAAGATGGAGGGGTAAACCAGATGGCCCCCACATGCTGTCTTCTAGCTTGAAATTATATTTATGGATAATTGTTCCTGGCTCTCCCCTTTTAGCCCTGCCTGCTGTGATCTACCCCCTGCACCATTTTGACTAAAGGAGCAGCCAGTGACTGCTTTGTGTCCAGGCTTCCATATGAGGGTGTTAAAAGAAACCACAGGCCCAAAATGGAGTCGTTTGTGCTAAACCCACATCACCAGACCAAGGCTTAATACCTAAGCTAATTACAGTTTCAACCTTCTCCAGGTATGTGGTCTTAACTGGTCAGTCTGGAATTTTCTGATCAGTACCAATGAGGTAACCTGCCACACAGCCAAAGAAAGATGATGTAATCCACTCTTTCCTCATCTCTGCCCCCTTCAGCCTGTAAAAGCTTCCTATTTTGTGTAGCTCCTGGGAGCTCCCCTCTACTTGCTGGATGAGACACTGCCTGATTCATGAATCATTCAACAAAGCCAATTAGATCTTCACAATTTACCATCGGTTTGCAATGCTCTACCCCATCTTACGGCACTGGAGTGGCTCTGACTTCATCCAGACTGCATTTCGATCATCTGCAAGGGGGAAGGACCACATGAGCTTGCATGGGATGGAGGTAGCTGGTATTTTGGAAGTCCCCTCTTAGCCCAGCCTGGCCCTGGCCGGACTCCCCACTCCCACCCCAATACGGGCATGTGTCCTCCTCCTCAGCCTCCTGCTCAGGGAATAAGTTCAAAGGGAGCCCACTTCTGGGGACTGCTGGGGAGGGACACACTAGACCTTTACAGCCTGTAGGATAGTCACCAGCTTGAGAGAAAAGTAAGGTAGTTAAAATAGACAAATAAGGGTCTGGAACTCCAGCAGGACAGGGGGTCTGGCCCTGGCATGAACAGGATTTCCCTGCTCTGGGTGACCTTTCCTGGGTGCCACAGGGACCTCTAACCACTGACACATCAAATTGAGGTCTCCAGGCTCTTCTGGCTCTAAGCCCGCTGGGCCTGACCTCTCACCAGGTTTCACCACGGGACCCCAGAGCTTCCTACCTCTCCTAGGTTTGGACATGGCACGCATCCAGCACAGGGCAAGGGAGGTCTTCCCTAATGCCTTGTGGAGACCAGTGACTAAGGCATGACAGGTGTGACCTTCTTGGAGTATTCTTACCAAGAAAATGGCTGACCAGCTCATCCAAGTAATGGGTGGCCTCAGGCTATCCCACACCATGATGGAGATTAACTGATACCAATGATCACCACCAAGCCTAGGTATCATCCTGACTTACAAAAGGGACGTCTAGCAGAGCATTTGCCCAAGGCCACTCAGCTAAGTGCTTGAGTGAGATTTGAGTGCACGAAGACCTTTGGCTTCAGAGTTCACCCCCTTCCCTGGGCTTCGCACTGCCTGCCCCAAGAGATGTCAGGTTGCTCCCTCTGAGATCTGAACTTTGCTTACAGGTGACCTTTCTAATTTCTTCTTTCTTTTCTTTCTTTCTTTTTAAGATTTATTTAATTATTTGAGAGAGAGAGAGAGAGCACGCAGGGTGGTAGGAGGGGTAAAGGGAGAAGAGGAATCTCAAGCAGATTCTGGGCTGAACACAGAGCCTAAAACAGGTCGATGTCATGACTCTGAGATCACAGCCTGAGCTGAAATCAAGAGTCCAACGATTAACCAATGGTACCACCCAGGTGCCCCTGAGCTGTGCCACTTCTATACCACACAACTTTAATACAAGTGGCAAGACATTTCTTCAAAGGACCCGTATGAACCAGCAGCTGAGAGGTCCCTGGATTCTTAGAGCTAAAGGACTCAGGCTGACATGTGACAGCGTGAACACCCCCGTGCTAACCATCTGGGGACTCCAGTTCCCGCCCTGAAGGAAGGAAAATAATGTGTCTCCCATCTACCTCTTGGGCTTGTTGCAAGGATGAGATGAAACACTGTGTATGCACTTATTTTGTAACATTAAGTCCTTCGACAATGATGACTTTTATTTTTGAGAAAACCCAACCTATTGGTTGCCAACTCATATTTGAAGCAAAGAAAAGAAAATCAACTAGTATTTGAGTTTTTAAATGTCCAATGTAAACAGTAACCTAAGAGTTGTTAATTAAAATAAAATAATTCTATTTTTACCTGTTAAATTCAGTGCCCTGGGAGTGCACTAGGGTAGTCTACGGGCAGGACTCCTTGACATAAACTGTGGAACTGACAGCTTTTAGTTCAGTAATTCCACTGCCGGCAATCTAAGGAAATAAACAGAGATATGGAATATACTTTATGCACCCACCTCGTTATGCATAAAGAGCTTTCTCTTAGAGCACAGAGGAATTGGAAGTCATTTACATGTACAAAAACTGGAGAGAGTGAAAGCGGCACTTAGCTTTTGTCTGTCTAGTGTCCCATTAATTAGCCTAACTTTTCCTTTTCTTTCAGAAGCCCTGCTTCAAAATTCTCCGGGCCCCTGTGGTTCCAACCTCTGCTGAGCTGAACGCCCACCTGCAGGGAAGGACACGTGACCCTGCTCAGCCAGTGAGGGCAGCCCACTCCTGGACACAGCGATTATTCAGGAATGGCTCTCTCACCGAGGAAGATGTACCCTCTGTGCTCTAAGATTAAATTGGCTGCAATTAAAACCAAGACAGTGGAAAGAGGAGCCAGGAAATGAAGACAGTTCTAAAGGAATATTTTAAGATCAATGAACTCTTTTTGCTAAAACTACTTTGACTAGGGTTCCTGTCACTAGCGACAAAGAGCATTAATACAGACCGTTATTTGGTAGCCCGAGGAGATGGATCTGATGGAGTATTCTGCAACCAGTCTAAGCCATCCTGAGGAGCCCATGAGTAAGTGAAAGAAGTGTGATACACGATCCATATACAGCACGATCTTGATTTTATAGAAAAATTTCATGGACGCAAAAATTGGAAGCCAATACATCAAAACATTAGCAGCCATGGTGACTGATGAGATTATGAATTTTTAAACTTTAAAAAACTGTCCATACAGGGGCGCCTGGGTGGCTTGGTCATTAAGTGGCTGCTTTCAGCTCAGGTCATGATCCCAGGGTCCTGGGATGAGCCCCATATCCGGCTCCCTGCTCAGTGGGGAGCCTGTTTCTCTCTCTGTTTATTCCCCCTACTTGTGCTCTCTGTCTCCTTGTCAAATAAATAAATAAAAATGTTTTTAAAATGGTCTATGCAGATATATACCTTACAATAAATACCAAGGAAAAAACTAAGAAAAAGATTAAGTTTTGTTGATTTATACCTTCTTTGATTTCCAAAAAGGACTTAAGCTATAATGGTCTCAGATGAAAATTTTAGAGCATTTGTCTGTGAAGTGACAGTTTGGAATTCCCTTAAAAAAAATATTGACCTACATGCTTTGCACAACAGAATGCTTTTTTTTTTTTCATTACTAAAACTGAAAACATGCCCCATGATCGAAAAGCAGGCTCTACTCTTCAATTACTTTGTGACCTTCAGTCTGAATTATCACTAAGAAGGAAAACGTGATATTAACCACCTCAGGACAGGTTATTAATGCATTGATTTCATTGAACCCGGCCTCATTTCCCAAAGGATTTTTCTCCACCCCACCCCACTCCATGCTTCCAAGGAATCTGAACCTGAACTAGAAGACAGACTAAAAACAATTATTGGCCATGGCCTAGTAAAGACAAGCCGACTTGACCTACCAAGCACACACCCAAAGCCAATAGAATTCCACCAAATATAGCCATCTGGGCTCGGTAGTTTTAGGCTCCTTAGCTGTTACCTATTTTTAATTCTCTTTTCTGGATCAGGGCCTACCTTGTTCTCTATGCCAAAGCCAGTCTTCATTTGAGACACTCATCCGCTCTCTGGTAAAGGCAAGGGCTCTGTCCCTCTTTTGCCGCAGACGGGGCACAAGGAGCCCTGAAGGAGATGACGTGGAGAAAGTGGTGAATCCATGGAAGCCTAGCCCCAGCAGACCAGGCCCCTGCCTTTCCTCTTGCCCCTGCTGGGCTGCTGCCCCAGTGTCACTCCATCAAGGCCATCCTCCCCTAACCTGACCCACGGTTTCATTCTGGAGACTGGAACAACTTTGCCGGCAAGAAACCAGCATCTCCGTAAAAAATGGTCTACAGTGCCCTCTGGTGGACAGTCGGAACATAACAGACATAATCTCAATTGTGAAGCAATCTCCAGCACCTGCTATGAAACAGTGGTTGACTTTCCAAATGATAATTGGATCTTACCTGAATGCCTTGTTTGTAGATAGTATCAAATGATGAAGATAAAACTCACAAGCAGAGAGTAAAGGAAGAAAAACAGATACACACCCTCAATCTACTTCTATCACAAGTTACCTCAGCACCCAAGGCCCCAGAGGAAGACAGACAACGGTTGATAATTTAACAGCTTGCTAAAATAAAAATGCAAAAGGGTTTTGACAGGGAACAATGAAAGCATAATAAATATTAACATGTTTAAGAAAATAAATCCAACACACTTCACGAAAATAATGCTTTTAATTATTTTGAGTGAAAAACCTGTTTTACCAAGTTCAATATAGATCATTTTTCTTAAACAGAAGCTGCTTGCTGGATTTTAGGTAAGTTCATTTTGTAGTTTTAAAGCCTAACAACTCGTACTCCTCTTCCTTTCTTAGCCACGTAAGGATCTGGCAGCAGGGTTCCTGGCACCCCTCTTGAGGGATCTTCCATCATCTTCTGAAATCATGTATATAGATAATAAAATGAAAGTTTCTTCTTTTCTGAAAAAATGTGATTTTTTTTTTAATGTTTCTTCTCCCTCATGACCTGACTTAGGTAGTAACAGCATGGGAGCCATTTAAAGATTTCGAGCAGCTGAGGCCCACTGCTGAGAGTAGCATTATTTAAAAAGCTACAGAGTGCAGCTGGGGGCAGAGGGTTTGGGGACTGGCTTAAGCTGGTCTATGTCCGGGAAACTTTATTTACAAAACAACACCAGAAAATGACATACACAAAGTTCCCTGCATCCTTTCTTCTCTTTCAAGTCCATTTGGGGGCAAAAAATAAAATAAAGTGTACACGTATGTAGGTGTGTGTTTTGAGTGGAGGACACAGATTTTAAAGTATCCACTTTGATGGGGAAATCGAATTCAGGAAAGGTTTATGAACAACTTCTGTTCCAGGGAATTATCACTTTAGACTTGAAAAGTAGAGGAAAAAAAGTTCTTTATAAGAAATAGTTTTGCACTACTCTCTGCTCGACAGGGAGCCTGCTTCCTCCTCTCTCTCTGCCTGCCTCTCTGCCCGTTTGGGTTCTCTCTCTCTGGATCAAATAAGTAAATAAAATCTTTAAAAAGAAAAGAAATAGTTTTGCTCTATGTTGGATCAACAACTCCCCAGGACTGTCAGGCACAAATGGACCACGAGGAGGAAGTGTCATTTTCGTCTCACCAGGGTTTGGCATGACCACACACGTGTGGGTGCATGGTCACACAGGCCAGCTCCACCGCCGGGCTCAGGCAACTCGGGCACAGCCGTGGGGGACTGAGGCCCTCTCCCCAGCACCATGGCTTTCAGGAAGTAAGGACACATGTTCCAGGACCTTCAAATGACACTGGGCTAGCTAAATCTGACACTGGCTTCTCTTCAAGGAGCACTGTTGGAAAACTATTTGGAATGGATGGAGCAAAACTTCCTTGATCATAATGAAAGATATTCCTCTATGAAAATGGCTTCAAAATTTGCAAAAAAAAAAAAAAAAAAAAAATCTAGCAACCACAACTTCCAAGAAATCCAGGAGTAGTGCGACTCTATTTTGTAAACAAGCAAGCAAGCAAAGCCAACAAAACCAATCTGGAAAATGTTCTACAGAGAAACATTAAGGCGTTTGGGTCTGCATGAGCCATCTGAAGCAATCTCCCGGATGTTATTAAAGACACCGTATTCTGCTTCACCTGGAGAGGGGAAGAGAGAGGAAGAAGAATTATTTCATTAAACTGAGTTGACAGATCTTACCAGGTCATCATTCTAGGGAATGGTTCAAGCAACTCCCGATCCAGAAGTTTAGGATTCTGAGTGAATTTCAGCCACTTCTGAGTACGGAAGAATTGCCTGGGTTCTGGTATCGATAGGTTCAGGGTCTGGCCTTGGAGACTTTATGTCAGCCCGGACCCCTCCTCCCCTGTGAGTATGATGCCCACACCCTCTGCTAGAGGCCTCTAGGCTGCAGCGCTGGTGAGCAGCACCAAGCTGTCTGAAACGGACAATCGTCAGGTGAGTTCTGAAAGGTCACCTTTAAGTCTGCCTCTCTGTAGGATTCTGGTGTCCTGCCTCAGACAGGGTCACACCCTCGTCTAGATTTTGGTCCTCCTCTCAAAAGGACAGGGAAATGCTCCCTCTTATCTCTGAGCTGCACAAAAGGCTGCGTAATAAGATGGGAACCTCGAGTTTATCTATGTCACTAACTTACTCAACATGGGAGACTTACAGCACATTTTTATTTTGTTATTAAAGCCAGCATTGCCCTTGGGCATGTTATTTATACATAAATAACTGTCTTTCAGAGATTGTCACGTCTTGTAAAAGTAAACTTTAACCTTGCATCATGCGCCTGTCATCTTACTGGCCATCCTCCTGGATAATTCAATGCCAGGTCCTCATGTTGTAATTGCTGCCTCTCCAGTCCTATAACGTAAGGTGGCTCTGTCAGGCCAGCAGAGAATCTCTGACCTGTGCCTCTCCTCCTGCATGCTCAGAAGCAAAATAAACATGATGACTACTGGGATCCTCATTCAACCAAAGAAGCTGAGAATCTTTGTCTCAAATTATCAGTCTGACAAGGAGCCACCTGCTCTGAACCACGTACTGTCCTAGACCCTGTTTGGGAATGAATGAATGAATGAATGAAATCTGAGCTTTGCTTTGAAAAAATTGACAATGGCAGTGGGAAGTCAACAGTTCAGTGTGGCACTATGTGGAATAAAGAAACGCTGAGAATATAAGTCCCCAAGTGAGCTAGTCTACTGAGCAGCTGCTGGGCCTGGAGGATGGCAGCTAGGCCATCCGCCTTGTCACCAGGGAAAAGCTCAGCCTTCTGTATTCCCTAATTTGAACCCTGATCTAACTTCAAAGGATCTGATCACACCCTTCTTTCCTGTCCTTTTCCCATCTTCAGGCTATTTTCTTCTGCGTTTTCTCCCAGGATCCCTTGGGGATCGACCTCCCCTGACCCTAGTGTACCCCACACAGCACTCCCAGCACTCACAGCACTGGGGCTGATGGGAACGGGGCTGCCTGCGCAGACTCAGATGTGGACCATTCACAGTCCAGGAGCACCCAAATCTGATTCTCATGGGAAAAGGCCATCACAGGTCACCCAGGGCCCCAAAGCACTGCCTTAAAACAAAGTTTCAACCTGGTGTTCGAGCCTGTAGACAGAGCTCAGGGGTTGTGAACTTGGATGGAAAACATATGTTTTCATTTTCATTAAGCTCTAACTGAAATTTATCATTTCCTTCAATGATGAATGTAGGCAACAAAGCCCAGTGGTGATGCATATCTGTGACCATCACCAAAAGAAATAAAGAAATCACAGATACTCTCACCTCACTTTAGAGTTGTGGCAAATGCCATAAAATATTCAGTCCTCACTACTCAGAAAGTATAGTAATGTTACAGGCTCACTGTTAAATCTTATTTAATGTGTTCATTAAAAAGTCAACATAATACTACACCACACATTTAAAAAATATTTTTATAAATGTATTTCAATAGAGTTGGTTTCCGTTGTAGTTCCTATGTATTTTATATACCTAAATATATTATTCTGAGAGGGTGTCATAGGCCTTACCAGGTTGTTAAAAGGGTCGGTTCATGGTATATGAAACACTGAAACCCTCTCCCCCTGCTTTAAAAGATTGAGGACTGTTAACCAAAGTTCCAGTACTGGAAAGAAGAAAGATGTGAAAACACTTACTGAAATGTGACATTGTAATATTCTTCAGGTGTCACTATCTTTGGTCCACCAAAGTAGTCCAGGACCCAGATGTTGGTTATATTCAACTTGGCAAAGAACCAATTATGGCTGGACGGCCAGGTTTTCATCTCAGGGTGTCGGACAAACAGGGAATGCTTGGCAAAGCCCATTTCCGTTTGGTTCACCTAAAGGGTTATACGTGACATGAACAACTCATGGCAACCACACTCTGTGTTCTGGCCTGCTAAGGGGGTGTGATTCTAGAATCCTGAAGAGTTTCTTTAGTTACAAGCTTAAGGAATCAAGAGAAAAATGCAGGAAGCATACAGAAAAATGGAAAACATCCAAGAGTTCAGATGTTGGTGGTACAGACCTACGGAGGTGGGGAATCATCATGAGGACGGTCTTTCATTGCTTGACAGTCCCTCCAAGCTGCCAGAGTAACCAGCACAGGGCGTAGGATAAAAGGTTGGGGTGTTCTCACTGTGTCGTGTTGGACCACGTACCCCATAACAAGCATGTGTTCAACACAGAGATGCAAACCCACAGAGGACAGAGACTTCCTCAGTCTCAGGAAGAAGCACAGTGGAACTCGAGAGCATCTGCTGTCCCTCCCTGCCTGCCCCCCTGCCTTTCTCCTGCTTGTGAAATGCAGCCACACAGAGGTGTCCACCCGAACTTCCAGACCATTAATCGGACTTGCTGAGGTAATCATGATTGACGAGATCAAGAAGCACATCTGCTGGCGAGGCAATTGGGCCGGTGCTGTGACACCTTGTCCTCTGCCTCAAAGCCTTCAGCGCACTAAGTTCACATCTGGTATTTAGTAACGGGTCCCCCTCTTTCAGCTTACGTGGCCTGCTCCCTGCCCTAAGCCACTGTTAGAATACGGAGACAAAGAGCCCACATATGGGAAATACTGTGCAGTGCACAACAAGGCCAGTGGCAGAGGGCTCTGGTTGGTTCCTTACAGAGGAGCTGAGCAGCTGTTACATCTGGTCAGCTTCAAAAACTCAGTCATTTTCTGCATAAATATCTTACTGAACATCTATATGAAATCAGTCGATTTAAGCCTTTAGTTTTCATCAAAGCACATATGAGAACATAGACTCACTCCATATCTCAATCACAAATCATTTTCATTTTATGCTTAAATAATCTCTTGGGGCACATGGGTGGCTCAGTTGGTTAAGGATTTGCCTTCAGCTCAGGCCATAACCTCAGGGTTCTGGGATCGAGCTCTCATCGGGCCCCTTGCTCAGTGGGGAACCTGCTTCTCCTTCTCCCTCTGTCACTCCACCTGCTTGTGCTCTCTCGCTTTCTCTCAAATAAATAAATAAAATCTTAAAAAAAAAAAGATATCTCTTCTTTTATTAATAGATGGTGCTCGTCTAAAACCCATTTCTGTTGTTGTTAACTACTCACCTTGGTAACAGATCCTGCCAGTATTATGTGAGCACAGAGGGGACTTTGGGGATCAAATCCCTTCTTCCTGCAGAAGTTAGTCTGTGCCAAAGACATGGTCAGTGTAGCATGTGGATTTTCCTGTATAGAGAAAATAAAGATCCCCGCACGTGAGATTTTGTCTCTGGAGAGGTAATAAACCTCATAAGTCACATACACACTGTCCCTGGAGCTGAATGTTCTTCAAGGAAACAATGAATTATAAAACATAACCTACCACTTGAGAAAATTACTATTTGGGTAAAGATTGATCTTGACCCTTCCTCCCAAAAAGCAGGGGCTAGGGTTCTATATTTAAAATTAATTGAGTCACTCTTTTTCTTAAACTCTTAATCTGTTTCACATTCACCAGGGAAATTACTATCACAGTATCACCCAAATACAAGGCTGGTCTAGTCCTTCACCGAAAGATCTAAAGGGTTAGACTCTAATATGAAACTTGGGAATAAAAATACATAGTTGTTCAACTAGCTAACTGTAAAATTTAACCAAGAAAGTTGCTGAATCATGTTTTGTGGTTATCTTATGTTAGCAGAAATTGTCATGTGATTTCAAAATTGGAGAAGTTGTTCATTCCTGTTTTAGCAATAAGAGAAGAACACTTAGACTCAAAAAGGGAGGCAAGCAAAATCCTTCCTTCTTATTCAGAAATCAGCTTCAGGAAAGGCACTGTTGACAGATCACAGCAAAATTCACACGTAACATTTAGTGCTTTAAACTCCAAGAAGCTTGTGTGGAAAATTCTGCCATCTCATGGTGACCTATCAAAACAATGAGTATAAAGAGAGCTCCTTGAAATCATTTAGCCAAACATTCACTGACTGTGCACTATTAGGCAAGAAGCCATAGGAGACCAAAAAAAGGTCTCTCATTTCGCTGTGACTTTATTATCGGTTGAAAAGTCAGACATAAACAAAACTTACATAGCGCAAAATGACACAGGAGAGATCAGAAGGCAGTATATAACTAATTGTCAAGTGAATGGTACAGTTAAGTGTACTTGAAGTTTAGTATAAGGAGATGTCAACACAGCCTGGAGTAATATGGACACTATAGAGAGCCTTATAAGATATTCAAAATTAGGACAGAAGTGGGGGATGATGTATTAAAGGTAAAGGGAGGAGGGAGGGGTGGGGGGCAAGATGGCGGAGAAGTAGGAGATCCTGTTGCAACCTGTCCCCTAAAGTGAGCTGGATATCTACCAGAACACGCTGAACACCCATGGAATCAGCCTGAGGAGCAAGATTTTTCACTTCTGGATCTCTACAGGAGCAGATGACAGCAGTGGAGAGGTAAAGCAAAGTGGGATCACTCGAACCTATATTGGAGGATAAACAAAAGGGGGAGGGAGCCACCAGAAGCAATCCAAGGACAGTAATTCCCCAAAGGAAAGTGCCTGGTGGTTGGGGACCAGCATTAACATAAAGTCCAGTTAAAAACACTTAACAAGAGCAAAGGGTTCTGAGGAGCAACTAGTGGAAGGAGGTCGCAGGCACGGGCCTAAGCCTGAGTTCCCAGGAAGGACACCACTCGCCGCAGAGAGAGACTGGTGGAGGGGTCCAGTCCATGGTTCATGAAACGGCAGCTTTCCTCTCCTTGCACAATTTTGTGGGCAGGGCGCACTCCTGCAAGGGCCTTAGAGAGTCTGGTGTGGTCCAGGTGCCTGCAGCTTTTCTCTGTGGGTAACACTCTCTGGACTGAGTTCACCCCTGACCACAAGACACTCGCGGCCTGCGGCAGGGTCTGGGTGCTCCCAGGGCAGGCGACCTAATCCTGCCTAATCTCAGGCAGGAATCTGACCACACCCTGCGAGGGCCTGGAGCCCGGAGAGCAGGGGACCGATCGTGGAGTCGCCAAACTGCATCAAACTGTCACCAAAGTGCACACCACCGGTGACAGGCTGCGCTTTGAGCAGAATTTTGTGGAAGGGAGTGTGTGTTCTGGACCACCCAGAGGGGAGCAGACTGAGGCTTCTCTGTGACCCGGAGGTCTGGGTACGTATAGGCAGATCCCTTGCTTGGACTCCCCGAAAAGGTGGAAAAGCTACAAAAGGCCAAAAACCTTCAGAGAGCGAAAGACAGAAACCGGTTTCCACAGAGCGCAGCCCCTTGATTGGGGGGCAGGGTGACTCAACCCAAGCAAGACTGACTGGAAAACAACGCAGCAGGCCCCTCCCCCAGAAGATAAGTCAAAAACAAAAGGACAATAACCACAGGGTCCCCATTAAATTTTAAATCCCCAACATCAGGGGAAATCAATATATTAAGCTCCTGCTAATACCCTAAAACCTGTATATTTCATACATACAAGTTTTTTTTCTTTCTTATTTTCATTCTATTTTTTTTATTCACTCATTTTCACATTTCTTGGGTTTTTAAAAAAATTTTTTTAACTACTTAACATTACAACTAGAGGCTTAACACAATGATAAACCCAGGGTGACCTGAAATAACCTTCCTCGCCCATGAGGAGTTAAAACCACCCTCCCATCTTATCCTTCTGTCAGTATTTCTACGTATTTGCTTTTGTTCTGGTATTATATAAATATAATTTATATTTATATATAAATATAATATGGGGTTCATTATAAATATAATGGGGTTCATTCTGACTAGGTTCTTTTATTTCTTGTGATTTACTTTTGCCCATCTTTATGTTTGTTCGTGTTTACATACCTTATGAATCTTATTTTGGGGGCCCATTCTGGCTAGGATTTCTTCTTTTTCTCTTTCTCTATCTTTTTTTGTCCTTATTCTTTCTTTTTGGTGGTGAATCGCAATTGCTCCATAACCTTCCAGGGTGTACCCTGCCTGGATCGTGGGTGATATATTAAGCAATACATCCTCTCATCCTATTCTCATCAAAATGACTAGGAGGAGGATCACCCAACAGAGGAGAAACCCAGAGACTGCACTCGCTCCCTCAGAACTATTGGACATGGACATAAAAAGTATGTCAGAAAGGGAATTCAGGGTGACAATTATCCAGGCAATGGCTAGAATGGAGAAAAACATTAATGAAAACATAGAATCTCTAAGGGCAGAAATGAGAACCAGTATAGCAGATGTTAAAAACACTATCAGTGAGATCTAATCTAATATAAATAGTCTAACAGCTACAGTTATGGAGATAGAGGAGAGAATTAGTGATCTAGAGAATAAAATGATTGAGAAGAAAGGTCAAGAGGAGAGCTGGAGCAAACTGCTCAGGAATCATGAGAAGAGACAGGAAAATAAATGATGCCATGAAATGTTCCAACATCAGAATTATTGGAATCCCAGGGGGGGTAGAGAAAAAGAGAAGACTAGAAGATATAGCTGACCAAATTCTGAATGAAAATTTCCCCAATCCGGGGTATGGAACAAGTGTTCATGTCCTAGAGGCAAAAAGGACACCCACCAAGATCAATGAGTCTAGAAAGACACCCAGACACATAATTGTAAAATTTGCAAATTATAGTTTTAGACAAGAGGTCCTGAGGGCAGCTAGGGGGAAGAGATTCCTTACATATGGAGGAAGACCCATCAGAATAACGTCAGACCTGTCCACAGAAACCTGGCAAGCCAGAAAGGGCTGGCATGATATATTCAGGGCACTAAATGAGAAGAATATGCAGCCAAGAATACTTTCTCCAGAAAGGCTGACATTCAAAATGGATGGAGAGATAAAAAGCTTCCAAGACCAGCATGGATTAAAAGAGTTTGTGACATGGGCCCCTGGGTGGCGCAGTTGGTTGAGCGACTGCCTTCGGCTCAGGTCATGATCCCGGAGTCCCGGGATCGAGTCCCACATCGGGCTCCCAGCTCCATGGGGAGTCCGCTTCTCACTCTGACCTTCTCTCTCTCACTCTCTCTCTTTCCTAATAAATAAATAAATAAAATCTTTAAAAAAAAAAAAAAGAGTTTGTGACCACCAAGCCAGCACTACAAGAAGGGGTTCTATAAAACGGGGTTCTATAAAAGTAGAAAGAATCCATGAGTGGCTTAGAACAGAAATTTACAATCTATAGAAACAAGGACTTCACAGGCAACATGATGTCAATCAAAACTTCTCTTTCAATAATCACTCTCAACATGAACGGCCTAAATGCTCCTATAAAATGGCACAGGGTTGCAGAATGGATAAAACAACAGAACCCACCCAAATGCTGTCTACAAGACACACATTTGGAACTGAAAGATACACCCAGGCTGAAAGTGAAAGGATGAAGAACCATCTTATATGCCAACAGGCCTCAAAAGAAAGCTAGGATAGCGATTCTCATATCAGATAAATTAGATTTTAAGCTAAAGACTATAGTCAGAGATACAGAAGGACACTATCTCATTCTTAAAGGGTCTATCCTCCAAGAAGATCTAACAATTGTAAACATTTATGCCCCCAATATAGAAGCAGCCAACTACATAAGCCAACTTTTAATCAAAATAGTCATATTGATATCAATACATTAATAGTAGGAGATCTTAACATGCCACTCTCAGTAACAGACAGATCATCTAAACAGAAAATCAATAAAGAAACAAGAGCTTTCAATGACACATTGGACCACATGGACATCATAGATATATACAAAACATTCCACCCTAAAACAACAGAATACTCATTCTTCTCGAGTGCACAATGGAACTTTCTCCAGAATAAACCACATACTGCATCACAAATCAGGACTCAACTGATACCAAAAGACTGAGATGATTCCCTGCATATTCTCAGACCACAATGCTTTGAAACTGGAACTCAACCACAAGAAAAACTTTGGAAGGAATTCAAACACTTGGAGGATAAAGACCAACCTGCTCAAGAATGTTGGGATCAACCAGGAAATCAAAGATGAACTTAAACAATTCATGGAGACCAATGAGAATGAAGACACATCGATCCAAAACCTATGGGACATGGCAAAAGCAGTCCTAAGGGGAAAATACAGTGCCATCCAAGCCTCACTCAAAAAAATTGAAAAATCCCAAATACGCCAGCTTTCTTTACACCTTAAAGAACTGGAAAATCAACAACAAATTAAGCCAACCCCATGCACAAGAAGGTAAATAATCAAAATTAGAGCAGAGATCAACAGTAGAACACATCAATGAATCCAGAAGTTGGTTTTTTTGAAAGAATCAATAAGATCGATAAGCCACTGGCCAAACTAATCCAAAAGATAAGAGATTAACAAAATTATGAATGAAAGGGGAGAGATCACGACTAATCCAAAGGAAATAGAAACAATCATCAAAAATTATTATCAACAGCAATTTGCCAATAAGCTAAACAACCGAGAAGAAATGGATGCATTCCTGGAAACCCATAATCTTCCAAGACTGAAACAGGAAGAAATTGACAACCTGAATAGACCAATATCTAGTAATGAGATTGAAGCAGTGATCAAAAACCTCCCAAAAAACAAGAGTCCAGGACCTGATGGATTCCCTGGGGAATTCTACCAACCATTCAAGGAAGAAATAATACCTATTCTCTTGAAACTGTTTCAAAAAATAGAAACAGAAGGAAAACTTCCAGACTCTTTCTATGAAGCCAGCATTACCCTTCTCCCCAAACCAGGCAAAGACCCCATAAAAAAGGAGAATTTCAGATCAATATCCCTGATGAATATGGATGCCAAGATTCTCAACAAGATCCTAGCTAATTGGGTCCAACAGCACATTAAAAAGATTATTCATCATGACCAGGTGGGATTTATCCCTGGGATGGGAGGGTGGTTCAACATTTGCAAGTCAATCAATGTGATAGAACAAATCAGTAAGAAAAGAGAGAAGAACCACATGGTCCTCTCAACTGATGCAGAAAAAGCATCTGACAAAATTCAGCATCCGTTCCTGATTAAAACTCTTCAAAGTATAGGGATAGAAGGAACATTCCTCAACTTCATAAAATCTATCTATGAAAATCCCACAGCAAATATCATTCTCAATGGGGAAAAGCTGACAGCCTTCTCTTTGAGATCAGGAACATGACAAGGATGCCCTCTCACCACTCTTGTTCAACATAGTACTATAAGTCCTAGCGACAGCAATCAGACAACAAAAAGAAATAACAGGTATTCAAACTGGCAATGAAGAAGTCAAACTCTCTCTCTTCACAGATGATATGATACTTTATATGGAAAACCCAAAAGACTCCACCCCCAAACTACTAGAACTCCTACAGCAATTCAGTAATGTGGCAGGATACAAAATCAATGCACAGAAATCAGTTGCTTTCCTATACAATAACAATGAAAATATGGAAAGGGAAATTAGAGAATCGATTCCATTTACTGTAGCACCAAGAACCATAAGATACCTGGGAATAAACCTAACCAAAGAGGTAAAGGATCTGTACTCGAGGAACTACAGAACACTCATGAAAGAAATTGAAGAAGCAACAAAAAGGTGGAAAAGCATTCCATGCTCATGGATCAGAAGAATAAACATTGTTAAAATGTCTATACTGCCCAGAGCAATCTATATACTTTCAATGCCATACCGATCAAAATTCCACTAGCTTTTTTCAAAGCGCTGGAACAAACAATCCTAAAATTTTATGGAACCAGAAAAGACCCCAAATTGCTAAGGAAATGTTGAAAAAGAAAAACAAAGCTGGGGGCATCACATTGCCTGATTTCAAGCTTTACTACAAAGCTGTGATCACCAAGACAGCATGGTACTGGCACAAAAACAGACACATAGACCAGTGGAACAGAATAGAGAGCCCGGATATGGACCCGCAACTCAAATAATCTTTGACAAACAGGAAAAAATATCCAGTGCAAAAAAGATAGTCTCTTCAGTAAATGGTGCTGGGAAAATTGGACAGCTATATGTAGAAGAATGAAACTTGACCATTCTCTTACACCACACACAAAGATAAACTCGAAATGGATAAAAGACCTCAACATCAGGCAAGAATCTATCAAAACCCTAGAGGAGAACATAGGCAGTAACCTCTTCGACATCAGCCACAGCAACTTCTTTCAGGACATGTCTCCAAAGGCAAAGGAAACAAAAGCGAGAATGAATTTTTGGGACTTCATCAAGATAAAAAGCTTCTGCAGAGCAAAGGAAACAGTCAACAAAACAAACAGGCAACTCACAGAATGGGAGACGATATTCGCAAATGACACTACCGACAAAGGTCTGATATCTAAGATCTATAAAGGACTCTTCAAACTCAACACTCAAAAAACAGGTAATCACATCAAAAAATGGGCAGAAGACATGAACAGACACTTCTCCAAAGACATACAAATGGCTAACAGACACATGAAAAAATGTTCATCATCTTTAGCCATCAGGGAGATTCAAATCAAAACCACACTGAGATACCACCTTACACCAGTTAGAATGGCCAAAATCAACAAGACAGTAAACAACAAATGTTGGAGAGGATGTGGAGGAAGGGGAACCCTCTTACACTGTTGGTGGGAATACAAGCTGGTGCAGCCACTTTGGAAAACAGTGTGGAGATTCCTCAAGAAATTAAAAATAGAGCTACCCTATGACCCTGCAACTGCACTACTGGGTATTTACCCCAAAGAAGTAGATGCAGTACAAAGAAGGGCCACATGTACCCCAATGCTTATAGCAGCAATGGCCACAATCGCCAAACTG
>CM052814.1:48112459-48204958 GCA_028533885.1 Nasua narica
TATTATTTCTTTCCTTTTAGCCTCCAGGGTCCTACCTGGGCTGCTCCCTGTTGACTTCTCAAGCCACAGCGCCTCTGCTCACCCTGCAGCCCAGCCACACGTCCCCTTGTCATTCCCCAGCACCTCAGATCTTGCCTCCTCGGGGGCCTTCCACCTATCTTTCTAAGGAGCCAGCTTCTTCTCAACCTCCTCAACCTTTAAGGATAACTTCATGAAGAGAGACTCTCCCTAGCCACCCTTTCCGGAACAGTCACTTCCAGTCCCTCCTGGCTTTGTGACCTGCTTTATTTTCTCCCTAGCCCTCACCACAGCCGATGATTCTGTCCGTCCACCCTCTTCACTGAAATGGAAACTCCATGAGAAGAGGGCTAACTTAGTCCCTTTGGGCTGTTGTAACGAACTATTGCAGACTGGGGGGCTGACAACCGAAGTTCTCCACACAGTTCTGGAGCCTTGAAGCCAAGGGAGGGTGCCAGGGTGGTCGGGTAAGGGCCCACTGCTGGGTCAAAGACTTCTGGCATTCTCATGCACAAGGGACAAGGGATCTCTTTTATAAAAGCACTAATCCCCACCTAATTACCTCCCAAAGACCCTGCCTTCTAACACCATCGCTTTGGGTGTTAGGATTTCAAGATGTGAATGGGGGGAGGGGGAACACATAAATATTCAGACCACAGCAAGAAATTTATCTGTGTTGTTCAGTCCAGAATCCCGCTGGCCACAGACAATGCCTGGTCTACAGCAGGTGCTCAGGAATTAGTGGTTGGGTGAATGACTAAATGGGAGATTAAATCACGGGCAATATTTAAAATATTTTTGGCTGGGTTTGCTTCTGTGATGCGTACAGCTTAGAGTACGATTTAAGGTCACATCTTAATGCCTATCACAGGAATATACTCCAACCATCTTTGTGTCCATCAGTCCTCCCGCTCCCCCATGAAAAGCCCAAGAATTCAGGAAACTCTTCAGGGTATGGAGCCAATCCTATTACTATTGCCTTGTGCAATAATAAATAATTTAACTAGTGGGAAAGCAGAGCCCTCGATGGACAGTCTGCATTCAGAGCCCTGATAGCTGCCGAGGGCCATAGGCTCTCTGTTGCAACCTCCAGGGGCTGGAGTGCAGGTGTTGCTGGAACAGTGCCCTCCCCCCATAGTTTCTCAGGGTGCAGGAATGAGAGGACGCCTTCTCCCACGGTGTTGCTCTAAACTGCAATCACTCTGCACACCCGTGGGTCTGAGCTCCCATAGCGACAGTTCCTTAGTGACAACTACCCTCTCAGCGTGATTCACGAGGCAAATATCGGTTAAGCGCCGCGTGCTCAGCACTGTTCTAAACACTTCCCGGGACTATCTCATTTAATCTCGCATCTGTTGGTATACAATACAGGTCCTCAATCTCATATCCTCATTTCCAAAATTCAAAAAGCTCTGAAAACAAGTGTTTGTAAGCCATTTGGCAGCAAACCTTAACCTGCGGGAGGGTCCTTACAGTTTTTATGACTCCGCTCCCTGTGCATGCGCCTGTGTTTCACGGTAAAATTCCAAATGTTGCGGAAGAGATCAACAACTCGAGTGCCATCCGCATAAGCCTTTATTCTAGAACTCCAGGCCTGAGAGGCCCCTAAAGGAGGGTTCTGTCTTGGGGAGGGAGAGAGGGGCTGTGTAATAGGGACTTAGCGGGAGGATCAGTCCTACTGTAGCAGTTTCGGGGACCGGTGGTTAAAGGTGGGTCTTGGAGGGGGGAGAGGAATTCTTCCTGCTTGTCTGCAGCCAGGATCCAGGAATTTGGATTTCATTGGGAGGGGTAGGGAGGAACGGTCCTGGGAGGGCTGAGGTCATGCATGAGAGGACGTGGAAGGACCCAGTGAGGAGGACAAGGAGCAAGAGGGCTTCCGTGGACACTTCTCCATCCTTCAGGGGCCCTCAGGGTTTTTGCTCATGGGGGAACTGCTGTAAACCCTGCTGTATGTCACAAAAAAACAGACACTTACAGGGCCCCTTATTACTTTTCTCAGATCTGAAAAACTGTGAATTCGGAGACACACATGGCCCCAGGTTTCTTGACGTCCTAGCCCAGCCACCCTGCTTGGGGGCTATTTTTCCACAACAAAATGGTTTTCTGGGCATTTTGTTAAATAAAATACACTTCCTTTTCTAAAGTGACTCTGGAGCCTATTTTTAAACTAGTAGTTTTGTTTTTCTTTTTTTTCTCTCTCTGTCTCCTACACTTATGAAACTGCAAAGGGAAGCTTTAAGTAGTTACTCAGTGTGTGCTGATCAAAGAAATTTGAAGCCTGTTGGTTGAATTCATCTTATTCTTGAATTCCTAGGGAAGGGAGACAAGGAAACTTCGGATGGGCATTCCGGGCCAAAGTCAACATGGACACTGTCTCTCAGTGTTTCAGGCCGTGTCTCAAGGAGGACTCTAGTCCCCAACCAGCTTGGGGTTATCAGGGCCGGGTGCCCAGCTCTGGCCTAAACATAAAAGAGAGAAGTAGGAATGATGTGTATCACTTCCGTGCTGGTGGAAGGCCTTCTCTCCCTCTTCGGAGGCTGCTGGCAGTGGCCCTCCCCTCCCCCAGCCTGAACCGTGCACAGCAGACCCCCCCCCACACACCCCCAGGCCTATCTGTAGGGAACACAATGAACATGTAGTACTAGTGGGAAATAATCAGCCTTTGTCACTGGAACTCCCAGAGACTGGAAATGCTCTTTGCTACTGAGAATAATCAGCCTGTTTTGACTGCTGTATTAATTCTAATTCCTATAACAATCCTACAAAGTAGGTATTATTATATACCTCCCCCCCTTTTTTAAAGATTTTATTTATTTATTTGACAGAGAGAGAGAGAGATCACAAGTAGGCAGAGAGGCAGGCAGAGAGAGAGGGGGAAGCAGGCTTCCTGCAGAGCAGAGAGCCCAATGCGGGGCTTGATCCCAGGACCCTGAGATCATGACCTGAGCCGAAGGCAGAGGCTTTAACCCACTGAGCCCCCCAAGCGCCCCTATATCCCCTTTTTTGATGAGATTTCCTCAGGTCACAGAGCAAATACGTGGTAGAGACTGTTTTCAAACCTGAATATGTCTGACCCCAGGCCTGTCCTCACTACCCTGCATTTCTAGTTACGTTTACTAAGCTTTACTTTCTGATGAGTCTTCTTACCAACCAACTCATAGCTTTTTTTAAATTCCGTCCTTTGTGCCAAGCGTACTTCTCAAGCCAGATCTGTTGATAAACTCTGGAGGAGTAAGTTAGGAGAAACGAGACAGTTTCCAGAAAGAGTCTGAATGTAGGAACAGGCTGGTGGCGCTCTGGGGCCAGCTGGTCCCAGCTCTCAGGACCTAGTGCTGCACATCTCCCCCTTCTCAGAGTTTAATGACCTTGCAACAGCTTGAAATTGCCCAAGCTGGGCCAATTTGGAAACTAGTAAATGCTATACTAGGGAGTAAAAATTAAAACTGAAGGTGTTCCCAGGCCAACCAGGCCTTTCCACTAGAGACAAAATCGTCCAGAGCTTCCATGCCCAACCTGGGACAAGCGTCTGTTATCTTTTAAGAAGAGAAAGAGACACAGAGAAAACCATCCAGGGAAGACATAAGGACTAAGGGGCGGTAAATCTTCCTAGCCACTCAATCCTACTGCCCCCAGCCTGCTTTCTGCAGACAGGAGAAGCTTGACCACGAAAGGCCTCGATGGCTGAGGTGGCAGAAGGGAGGAATTCTGCCATCACAGGCAGCATCTCCAGCCGTGGTGGGGCCTAGGAGTAGCATCGCACAGACTCTTCAGGCCACAGTGGAGAGACTGGGTGCCAAGACAACTTAGGGCAACAGAGACTTGGACAACCCTACAGGGTCCTGGAAGTCAGGAGAGCGAAGAAATCAAATACTCACTCTCCAAATTCGTGACTCTGCTTCCACCCCACCCCTCCACGGAAGGGTTGACAATGAGGTGATGGGTGGACACCTTTCCCCTCTAGGAGCCAAGACCTCTAGACCTGCAGAGCCCAGCATCATGGAGCAGTAAGCACGCATCTCCAAAGGGAACCCCTCGGAGCAATGATAAGTGGGACCTCTCTTATTTTTACCCCCTGTTTCCAGATCTAAATAGTCCCTCTGCTGGGGACACGGTACCGTATAATGCCTAGTGACAGGGAGCGTACACTTTGTCCAAGAGGATGACACCGTCCTCACCTGGTACCAGCTCCTCAGCTGTGCCTTCCAGAGGGCATTCCATGGCCCTCAGGATGGCATTTCCTCACATGCTCTTCTGTGAAGAACCAGCGAACACCAGAGTCATGGGCCCACTTCCACATCTCCCCTGCTATAAAGTGGATCACTTGGTCCAAAATTATGTGGTGGGAGACCTCATTTCTGTGGATCAAACACTTCTGGACTTCCACTTTGCAGCAGATGGAATATTCCTTTTCCCTATTCCTCCCATTAAGTACAACTGAAAACTCTGGAAATTATATGAACATTTAAAAAACATAAAACTCTGAAAGGCGGAGAAAGATGGCTGGCTGGCTAGAGGCCGTGGGACCTAAGGAACGACACAGTGGTGGGGTCTTGATTTTCTTTTGTCTCATCTGTCCCAGATTTGCAGCTAAAGGAAGAGGTCTGGGTACTGTGCTATTACAGAAAGAAGGAAAGTTCTTGAGGAGCAAGAATGTATGCTTTTATTTTATTTTATTTTAGATTTTACTTATTTATTTGACAGAGAGAGAGAGAGATCACAAGCAGGCAGAGAGGCGGGGGGGGGGGGGTGGCGGGAAGCAGGCTCCCCGCTGAGCAGAGAGCCCGATGCGGGGCTCAATCCCAGGACCCTGAGATCGTTACCTGAGCTGAAGGCAGAGGCTTTAACCCACTGAGCCACCCAGGCGCCCCAAGAATGTATGCTTTTAAATCCCATCTGAATGAGAACTGTTTCAGATGCCCCTTTGTGACGGGGCTAGAAAGAGACACATGTCTAAACCAGCAGCTATATACCATGTGCAGATTAGTGTAATTCACTCTGGCCAAAGGCACGTATGATGCAACAGCTAGAGTTGAGGCTAGGACTTGGTAGACCTTGCCGCGAAGCCCGCTGTCATCCTTCAGGGCCCATGTCTGGCCAGTGCAATCAATTAAACAGAGACACGTTGGGGACCACCAACCCACATGCTTTATGTTTTTAAGGATGGTGGGCATCACCACTGTTTGCCCCTGCTATCTTGGGTGGGGTAAGGGAACGTGTTCGGGGCATTGCATAAGGTCTTCCCCACTCGGATACCTCACTATGCAGGCCAAGATAGGGTCTCTGCCGACACTTGGTTTATCCATTTTAAATGATCCATTTGGGGACAGAGAAAATGACCTCTGGGAGAGCCTGTGGACCCCAGGGGAGCAGCTGTGAGCTGGATTGAGGCCGGGATGACTGATTACTTGGTCCCCACCTGTCCCTACTATAAATAGGGGACAAAGTCACGCTTTAGGTTTCCAGGTAGCATATCAACTTGGACCCTGTGTCCAAAAAATATTTGGTACTGCCCTTTTCTCAGTGCACAGTTACCCAACTGAATAGCTCTTACTTTTGGTGGGGTGGGGGCAGGGGGACTACTGGGGGCATCATTGCCATTTACACTTGCCATGGTGTTACAAGGCCTTCTCCCAAGGGATTCAGCCTGTCCTCAATGAGTGGGTTCTAGGTCTGAAGCCTGGCTTAGGTCCGAAAACTGAAGAGGAGATTTTAACTCTTTATTGTGGTGGCTGCTCCCAGTCTCCCAATAATCCACTGTGTTGGGTATGAGGGCCACCTGACTGTGACATCTGTCACCCCATTGATCACGAGGGTTGATTCAGCTGATCTGGCTGGCTGGGCGGGTGTCCCCTTCCTCCCTCCCTGCTCCACATGCATCCCTCCTAAAGCTGCCTGCCTGGTTGAAGAGATGATTTCCCCAATAGAGGCTGATCATTCTCTGGTGGAGGGTATACGAGTAGCTGTGCTCCCCACTAGACCCCCCAAACAAGCTCTCAGGGTCCCTTTGTAGGAGAACATAGGGGAGTCAAAGTTCCAAGGCTCCAGACACATCCAAATGAGGTACTCCATGTGGCTGTCTGCCTTCCAAAAAAACCCAAACTGTTTTTAGAGCAGTTTTAGGTTCACAGCAAAATTGAGGAATCAAGCTCTGCATTGGGCTCCTTGCTCAGTGGGGAGTATGCTCTCTCTCTCTCCCTCTGTCTCTCCCCAGCCGTGCTCTCTCTGTCTCTCTCTCAATTTCTCTCTCTCACAAAAATATAAATAAAAATAAAAAGTCTTTAAAAAGCCAAAGAATTTGAAACACAAAATTTAGGATACCATGACCACTCGTGGGGAGACAGAAATCCCACTGGCCATTGGGAGGTAGTGGTAATAATCTAGTTTAGATATTAAACATTTATATAATATCTCTATATATGTATATAACATAGTTACTTTTGCATGAAAAAGAAATTTCTTTTCCCAGCCTAGCAAGCCAAAAAACATAAAATAAGCCAGAGCCTAAAAATAAAACCTCTTTCACCCAGTGATAAAAAACTGCAAATGTTCTGTCTGTTTTGTGTGCCCAGGAGGGTTTTTTTGGGGTATTCATTTATCTTTTTCTCTCCTTGGCCTGACATACCATGTAAATGACTATGTTTTTCATTCTCCATTTTGCTTCGGTTGCTGGGAAGCTCCGAAGTGGATCTTGGACTTCCTGTTAATCACTCTAGGCCCCTGGGACCTGCCTTCCATGCTGACAACCTACCTTCCATTTCAGTCTTATTTCAAAAGATGGAATGGCGTCCCACCTATCAAATCCAGGCCAGAGATGTACTTTAGCCAGTTGCAGTTATTTTGACATTAATTTACCTTTTACCTTTTCATCTGAGAGGAAAGGCACAAGTCCTGCGTGTGGCTCCACTAAATGTTCACAAACTACACATACCCATGAAATCAGCCTAGATGAGGACCTAGAACATTCCAGGCGATCATGCTTACGTCTCCTCCCAGTTGTCCCCACCTCTCTGAGGAAAACCACCAACTGGCTTCTAACCTCAGAGATTCCAACTTGCAGCTTTTTAAAGATGGAGTTTCTGAAAGTTACAAATCAGAAAATCCACATTTCTGCCATCCTCTAAGGAAATGGAATCAGGTGGCCTAGGCTTGAAGCATGAGCTATGGTCCCTTAGAAAGGGTGTGACCTCCAACTCACCCATTTGGCCCACTGGTATAAGACTCACAACACTTGCCTTTTTCCATCTTTTGACCTTAATTTCAATGTTTTTGTACTTTTGACCACCCTGAGCCTTTCATACAACAAGGTGGTATTAGATAAATAAATAAGCAAATCAAAAAGGAGGGAGAGAAAGGAGGGGGAAAAATGACCTCTCCTCCACTGAGCCCTCTCCTTGGCACAGAGGCCTCCTGGTGTTGTCCAGCCATCCAATATCACAAAATAAAGAAAATTCCTTAAGTCAAGTGGGGGAGGGGGTGGAAAAAGCAAACTTAGTCCTATTTACATTTCCTGGTTTATATACCGAGGAATAATTTGTGAGAACCCATTGCAATTTCTCAAGCCCTCTGAACTTTCTAACATCTGTAATCTTTGACTCCCAGCCTCCCTCCTTGTGATAAATCAGAGTGCAAACCCACACTGATACAGAACAAAACAAAATAAAAGTCAGGATAAGCATGGGGGCGCTGATAACTCAAGTAACGAGGATGAGTGGGAGACATCATCTCGTCTGGCAAGAAAGGCTCAAAGTGTTACCAAGACTGCCCTGAGGTAGGACCAGGGGTGGGGGCTATGGCAGCAGAGAACTTGAACTTTTTTTATCTTCTGCGCTGCTTGGGTTTGTCACAGTCGTAGGATGGGTAGAGTTCAAAACAGCAAGAATAGAAACAAGCAAAGGGATTTGACCCATCACCTTTACAGTGTATATCTTATGTTTTTTTTTTTAAAGATTTTATTTATTTATTTATTTATTAGAGAGAGAGAGAGAGAGAGCACGAGAAGGGAGAAGGTCAGAGTGAGAAGCAGACTCCCCATGAAGCTGGGAGCCCGATGTGGGACTCGATCTCGGGTCTCCGGGATCATGACCTGAGCAGAAGGCAGTCGCTCAACCAACTGAGCCACCCAGGCGCCCCCAGTGTATATCTTATGAACTGCTTTCGCTCTGAGATAAGGAAGCATGAGTGCCTGTTCCTGAGCTCAGAAAGGCAGGCTTTTTCCTAAAAGAAGTGACACGGTTTTGATGTTGCCCACTAGAAATTGCTTCAACCAATGATTGACCTTCTCACCTAATCTGTGTCCACAAATAACCATGGCAGAGACTGGGAGATGTCCCCCAATACCCATTTCCACCTTCTTCCTCTTGTAATCAACCCCCAAATTTAACTGGGCACACGACCATCTAAAATAAAGAGGACATTTCCCAGACCTTCAAATCCTCCCAGCTAGATACGGCCACGAGACTAAGTTCTGGGCAGTGAACTGTAAGCAGATATGCTCAGCACAAACTTGGAAAGTCTCCTTAAAGGGAAGGGGTACATCAGTCTTCACCCTTCTTCTTTCCCGCTCTCTGTAATGTGGAACTATGACCGGAGTTCCAGCAACGACCTTCAGCCGTATGCCAGGGGTCAGCACAGTGGAAGGAACCTGGGTGGGGATGCGCCCAGCCCAGAACTGCCAGTCTCTGAAACTCATTTCTGGGAGACAGAACTAAGCTTTCTTTAAGCCACTGTGATTTTTTAAAAATATATATGCGTGTGTGTGTGTATACATATGTATACACATATACATGTGTGTATATATATATACATATATATATTTATATTTATATTATATTTTATTTATTAATGACAGAGAGGAATAGCGAGACAGGGAACGCAAGCCCAGGAGAGCTGGAGAGGGAGAAGCAGGCTCCCCGCTGAGCAGGAAGCCCAATGCGGGGCTTGATCCCCGGATCTGGGATCATGACCTGAGCCAAAGGCAGAGGCTTAATGACTGAGCCACCCAAGCGCCCCTACTGTGACTTTTCTGTTGTGCAGACAAACCTAACCCTAAGTGACCTACTGACTTGAGTTTATCTATTCTAAAATCAAATCAATTTTGACAAACATCTTCCAACATAAAGTTGCCTTATATCGGTTAGAACATTCAGTTCCTGGGGCCGGGGCACCATTCTAAACTAATTTGTCCCACAGGATTTACCAGGAAACTATATTTTAAAATTAACATCAGTCAAGGAGTTTTATGGAGAGATTTTTATCCAAGTGAATGATCACCAGCATCTGCTTTGAATTCTTTTTTTCTCCCAACTAGAATTTTCATAGCCCCACTTTAAGGCAGAGTCTTGTCCCAATTGTTTCTTGAGTTTAAAATGCACATTCATTGATCCACTCTAGAACAATGAAACCAAAATCTTTGAGTGGTGGGTCCCAGGGCTTTGCATTTTAAACAAATACCTTAGTAGGCCCTGCACACATGAAAATTAGAGAATTTTTTGGTGCCTCTTTCTTTCTTTCAAAAGCTGGAGTTGACCCCAAACTGGTTTCTGAAAGAGATTTTGGCACCAGCTTCTAGGTACTTTTATATCCTCTGCCGAGATGGAGAAGGGCAGCAGCCAGCCGTGGGTCTAGAGGCAATCTTAAATTCTCTTCTCCCTTTTAGTCATTAAAAGCACGACATCTTCTTGTTGTGAATAACACAGGTTCTTTTGAGAGGTCACAAACTCATATTCTGCCTTGTTCAGTTTTAACAAAATCCCAGTCAGGAGAAATAAGATGGGTGGTGGTAGATTGCCCAGGAAAATGCAGTCCACTCATTCTTGTAGCTATTTGAAATTTATCCTTGAAATGTATCAGAATAGCAGAGAATTGCTGGTTTGGATTATATTGTGTCCCCCACACCCCCCAGCCCCCTCACCCCTGTTTGGTTTTGTTTTTTACTGAACTATACCCTGGAGTCACACTATCAGCCTTACTTTGAACATTGTTATAAGAAACAACTGGAGGAAATTTGTTAGTGTAACTTTGGCAGCGCTGTTGGTGAGAGTGTCTCCCAGTGCGGCAGAATTTGTGGTCTCCATATCAGAAAGCACAGTCCTTCCAAAAAGCGTTTGTTTTCACCGAATGTATATGATAAATGCAATTACTAATTACTTGTTCCTCTTCACCCTGGTTTCTGAGAGACTCCACAAGGAAATATCTTGTGACTCACTTGGAGCAAATGGAAGGCGTGCATTACTTTGTGCTGCTCTCACCCCTGACCTTTGTATTATTACATGTGCTTTCCTACCTCCTATCTCCCAACTTATACATTGTGTCATTTGTATGGCATGTGTTTTAATAAGAGACTGCTAATCTTCCGCGGAAAGAGAATAGAGGGATAGTAGATGGAGGCAAATCCAGATCCTTCGCTCCAACTCTGATTTTCTCTGTCATATGATTTCTCTGCGTCATTTCTCATGTCATTTCTCTGTGATTCCCTTGTGGCATACCCTCTCCACCAAAACACACCTTCCAAAAGGAAGAGGCAAATTTTTTGAATAACATATAAGAGAGAAAAAAAGATGTTATGTTTTATAGGGAAATATAGCTGTTTCTAGGAGTAGTTAGGGAGAGTAGAGAGGGGAAGAGGAAAAAAGCAAATGAATGGAAAACAAGAAAAAGAGAAAATAAATGAAAAAGCAAGTACAGAGGACGAAAGGGAGCATGTTAAGAAGCAAGGATCATTCTCAGATTGGAACAACAGAAGTTTTGATTTTCCAGGCTAGTGCAGGACATCGAGTCACTCAGCGAGGGAGCATGCCAGGATCACTTCCCTTTGTGCACTCTCGCTGGTCCTAGCGCTTAGTCATTTGCCTCTGGGTCAAGTTCTGCAGGTTTAGCAGTTTGTCATCATTTCTCCTCAGCATGTTTCAAACACACAGAAGGAAAGAAAAAAAAAAGTGAAAACTAATGGTCTTCATAGTTCAAATGTATGTTGTTTTCTGACGCACGAGGGCGCTGTTTCTAAAGTTTACATTCTGGTGGGACCCGGTCTGCATCTGTGGGACTTGGGGCTGGGAGCATCCAGGGAGAAGGAGTTTCTGCTGTGTGTTCTAGGGTCACCAGGTTTTCTGGAATGGGTGGGACATGTTCTAATGTCCGGGGCTGGCCTTCCGCCACAGTGCTGCTGGCTGGAAGCTCCTTAAGATCAGAAACCAACGAACTGCGTGTCCCGTGTCTCTGCAGTGACAGAATCCGTGTATCAAAATGCCACTATCAGAGTCTGGCCCAGAATCAAGGAAATATGGAGCAAGTTGCTTAGACTCTTCTCAGCCTAAAAAGGGAAGTATCATCTCCTAGAGCTGTGGGGTGGGGTGGGGGGGTTATATGGGATGGAGGTCTATCTAAAGCAGGCAAGACAGCACATGACGCAGTAGAGGGACTCAGTAAGTAGAAGCTAACACTAGGTGGTACTTAGCAGTGCTGACAGAAAATGGTGCTCAATACATGCTTAAGTGAATGAATGAATGAACGAATGAAGTGGGTAGAGTCGAAAACAGTTTACTGGACTGAGGAAAACTAACACCTTCAAGCTTTCCTCAGGTGGAGTCAGCTAACTGAATTCACCTCAGACCGAAGCAGCCAGTCTAGTGAGTGGTAAGCACTCCATAGCTCAGCCGGTCTTTGCTGCTCCTCATCTGACTGGCAAGAAAACGGGGGTCAGAGGGGAAAAGTGATGTGCCTGAGGTTTCAGAGCTGACTAGTGAATCCAGAAAAGACCTGGGGTCTCCTGAGTCCTAGCACAAAGCTTAACCCTCAGGGAGCCCCCAAACAGGCTGAAGGCTCAAGGGTGGGGGGAATGGAGACTGGGGGGATCTTAACAGACTGACCCTAGAAACCAGATCGGCTCTTGGCTTGGCTTGACAGTGCTTGTGAGAGGCACCCTTACCCAGCAGTGACCCCACCCGGGTGTGGAAAGAGAACCGCAAAAGGACCTCATGCTTGCCCTGGGGCCACCCATGGTTGGCGTCTAATCTGAAGGATCTGCAGAGAGAGCTCTCACTTCCCCAAATGCACTTCTTCCTGTGTCACAAGGAGTCCTTGGGTCACCTCCTTCCTTTGTGCAATGAGATCCAAAGAGCAGTTTCTGCCTCTGCTTCTTTTCTTTCCTGTTATCACTTTCTGTAGCTTTTCCGGGACCCAGTTCTCAGGATGCAGCCCTGCTCCAGCCCCAGTCGGCTTTCTTTAGGGAAAGCTGCCCCAGGCTTCCTGACCTCACCAGAATAACAGAATGACTCATGAGCCCTGGGGTCCGTCCCTTCGCCTGGGTAAAGCAGGCTGTCCTGGGAAGTCCCACCCTTCGACTTTTGATCTACAGCAGGAAGCAATAAAAGGCACCTTCCACGTGCCTGCTGTAACCATATTTTCCAAATTCAAGAGCAAGACTCATTACCACACCGGGTATGCGCCTTTCTCAGGACTTCTGAACAAAAGACATAAAATTGGGACCATGCCAGAAAATCCAGGTTGGATGGTCGCCATGCACAAACCTCAGGAGAAATTCTCTCTCTGGGGGATGCCTGCCGGAAGCTGCCATCTCCTTTGGCCATGGATTCAAGACTGAGCATGACTCAGATACCAGACACAGTGGAGCATTGGTGAACTGCTCAGGGCCTGCCAAGAATCTGGGCATGAACAGTGGTGTCCAGAAAACCCCTTTCCTTGATTTCACTTGTTTGTTGTGTCTGCATAAGGACCCTAGTCCCACAAAGGCTTTACAAGACCTCTTGGAATGCAGCAATGATCCTTTTAAAAATATCAAGCCAACAACTTAAGTATGTCCAATAAATAGTATAGTGACCTGTTTCACATGTCAGGTACTGTGCTGCGCACTGTCAGAGATGAAATGGTGAAAATGCCATTTATTCTAACTCTTTTGGGTCCTTGTGGTAGACAGGAGTTCATGCTAGTCTTGCCCAGTCCAACGACTGACCAGCCAATTTCTACCCTTTCACACTCAACTGTTACAAAAATAATTATGGCATTATAGAAAGAGAGCCAGACTTGGCGTCATAGGTCCTGGGTTCAAATCTTGACTCCACTACTAATGGCTGTGTAGTCCTGAGCAAAGGAGTCCAACTTTCATCTCCTCATCCGTCAACAAGGAAGTCATGATACCCTCTGGCAGTGAGGTTGGGTTAGGGCCAAATGCTGGCAAGTTGTTTATGTTCCTGTGTCATAAAGATGCTGAGAAAAGATTTCCTTCCTTCCTTCCTTTCCTTCCTTCCTTCCTCCCGTCCTTCCTTCCTTCAGGAGCTTAGAGACCAACGGATAATACAGATTCTGCTACCACTAACACACATTGTATACTGCCGTACAAGCCCCGTGAGGGCTGCAGAGATATGCCAGGCCTGCCTTCTGTGCTTTGTTGCCCGTGGGCGGGGGGGGAACCTCCCAGACAGGCAAAGCTGGGGGCCGCTCACTGGCTTCCTTCCTGCCAGTCCTGTTCTGGGGCTCTCCACCCAGATCCACTCTGCGAGAAGTAACTTCGGGGCTTTCATCGGCCACACGTGATTAGAGCTCAGAAAGGGCCAATGGGGCTGGTTGCCAAAGACCACCCCTCAAGAGAAAGACAGGAGCCCGGGAACCCGGGGAGAGGTGCAGGGCCACAGCGGGCCAGGCTAACCGAGGGAGGTGACAGGGACATACCAAAGTAGCCCCCGTGAGGGGAACTCAATTCCAGGAAATTTCAGATATGTGGTTTAGGGTGTTTTCACCCTAAACCTAGTGGGACAGCCAGCACCAGGTGCTCACAAAAGCAGCCACAACAAAAAGCCACCTCGGCATGTCCCCGGGCAGTAAGTAGCGTTCTGCTTTTCAGGTGACCATGCCCTTACTCTAGGTGCTCAAAGACATTAGTGTGTTTGAGCCTCCCAACATCCCAGGGAGGTGGGCAGACTGATTATCATTACCTGATTGTACAGAGGGGGAAACTCAGATTCCAACACGTTGCACAATTTGCCAAGATCACACCAGAGAGGCAGAGCTGTGGCTGTAAACCCAATAATCCGACTCTGAATCCAAACTTCTTAAAGAAAACATAAATGGCCTCTCAATTTGTGCAAGAGCTTCCCAGAGTTACTGTGGTAGCGGTGATCTATTCTTCCCCGTGTCTATTCTCTTTTTCTATAGCAAGAGAAGTTCTTACTGCACACCCGCAACTCAGCTAAAAACTACATTTCGCAGTTTCCCTTGCTGCTACAGTTGTCCACGTAGTTATGTTTGGGCCAACGTGAAATATAAGTAGAAGTGATATGCACTCTACCAGGCCAGCCCCTTAAAACAAAAGCCTGTGCTCTCCTCCTTCCTGATGGCAGGGATACGGAATGTGATGGCTGGAGCTGAGGAAGCCATTTTGGAGTGTAACACCTCTGAACTACTCACCTGAAATTTGATGTGAGAGAGAAATAACTTAGTGTAAGTTCCTATATTTTTGTCTATTTGTTACAGTAGCCTCACATATACTCTACCTCACCTCCCCCACCCTTACTGTCTTTTGTCTCACTAGCCCACTTTGGAAAAGCACAGCAGGCATCCATCAGCCCACACCAAGGGGTCTGGACTTTGATAAGCAGAGAGAGGGCCCAGAGGAATGCTGACACAATCCAGGGGTTTTTTTTACAAGCAGGGTGGATCAGTGAAACCTGGAGAGAAGGGAGCCTTGTAGCATTCGGGAAACACAACAATGAGGGCCATTATTGGCTGAGGTGGTGAAATCATGATCAGAGCCTCTGGGCTCTTGACATGACCTTTGGGGTCAAGGGGTGCCTGGGCAAGAATGGCTAGTTGGTTTGAGTTCAGGGTGCCCCAATTCCAATGGCTCCAGTCTCCATCAAGAAACCTGGGAAAACCTCTCTGTTGGACAGCTCAGGGACTGACCCCGACCTGAGCTGCCACCAAGTATCAGGAGAAGCTTTCTGAACAAATCAGGAACAATTAGACATTGTGCAGGCAGGTAGATGGCAGTCTGTGTCCAAATCTCACAGCCTGTCTTCTTGGATATCAGCTTACAGTCCCTGGGGAGAGGAGTTGCTCCCCTGGGGAGGTCATGCCTCGACCCAACTAATTTGAAGCCAAGTTCTTGGCGCTCACCTGTCCCCATGCAGATCTTCTTGAGCAGAGTGGCCAGGAAAACTCTGGGACGGTGAGCTGCAGTCCCCCTTGCCCATTTCTTATCAGGGCCTTGTCCGTCTTCACCTAATCTAGAATAGACAAGGGCAGGTTTGCAAGCGCACCAGGCCATCTTCCTCCCTGTCTGGACAGTGACTGGGGCTCTGGGCCCGTTGGGTCTGAATCAGAGCAGCCCCAGCCCAGCTCTCCCCATCTACTGGAATTTCCCAAAGTGTGTATGCAAATTTTCTGTAGCATGGGGATTAAAAAAAAAGTTATTTTATCATCATGTGTTTAATTAGTACGGAAAAAATCAACTCACACTAAACTGAGGATTTCATAGATACGATTATTCAGGACAACACTAATTTAAAACTGAGCAAATTTAACATAGATCTAAAAACATACTGAGTAAATGATGGCACAGTTGGGCCATGCAGCTAAAATAAAGACAGTGCCGGATAAGCGCTCTTCACTGGGCTCATTCTCTGGCTGAAAAGGAATACTGGGGCTGCTCAATGGACCCAAATACTCTTTTTCTGTTGTGGGGGTGGTTTTTCTTTAAATTTTGTTTTGTTTAAAGATTTTATTTATTTATTTATTTATTTGAGAGAGAGAGCATGAGCGAGGGGAAGGGGGCAGAAGGAAAGGGAGAAGCAGACTCCCCGCTGAGCAGGGAGCCCTATTGGGGCTCGATGGGGGGCTCCATGTGGGACCCAATCCCAGGACCCTCAGGTCATGACCTGAGCCAAAGGCAGACACTTAACCAAGTGAGCCAAGCAGGTGCCCCCCAAACACTCTTTCTAACTAACAAATGCAGTCTCTTTCCAGGAGGATTATCTACCTGGGAGATGGAATTAAGATAGCAGTGGTTTAAAGCAAATCAGATTTGCATTTTAGGGAAGTGAATCTGAAATCGAGTTACCAGAGAAAATCCAGGACCTCCAGTTCAATTGGAACGTTAGATGAGTTATTGCACAGGACACATTAAGACTAAAAATTATTCATTGATGATCTGAAATTCCAATGTATCTGGACATCCGTCCTGTGCTTTCGTCCAATAAATCTGGCAACCCTCCTCTGAAAATTTTAGTTTTTCTCAGCCACTCTAGCTTACCTCCGCATGCCAGTCTTAGCTGATCAATAGGATATTTGTGATGTCTTTCAAACCCTCCCCTCCATTCTAGGTTGGGTCTGTATAATGTCTCCGCTGACATAGCCAGTTTCCCCTGATTTGTTTCCCTGTCTGCAAACATATTGCCTCAGATTCCATCTGCTGCTAGAATCATCACCCCCAAAAGCAATTCTCACCCCTGCAATAACAGCCTCTCCTGGGTTGCCCCTTCTACCAACGTCGAAGCTCCTTAGTATGTCCAAAGCCAGCCCCATTCTCCTCCACTCTCCCAGCCGCACAGGACTTTGCTTTTCCCTCCCTATAGTGCACGCTTTCATGTATCCTCTGGTTTGCTTCTGCCGACCTCCCAGTCTAGAAAAATCTGCTTCAGGTCTCCGTCATTAATCCTAGTGTCACTTCAGCTCTCTCTGCACCTGGCCGGGTGCATCTGGCGGGGGGTGGTGGGGGGCACTGGCCACATCGCTAACTCTCGATCTTGGTGATGCAATGGAGCACCTGAGAGGAGGTGCCAGGGTGCAGTCCTGACCACCACAGGAGGAGTCTGGGGACCCTCAAGGCACTAGGAGGCTAGGAAGAGAGGAAAGGGACAAGTAGAAGATGAAAAGAAGAAACTTGGCCAGGTCGCTTCTTCCGGTTCCTCCTCTCTTCTAGTCACCACGCATTGAGCAACAGGACTTAGGGGAGCCCCTGTGCGCACACGGTCTTAGTTAATCCTCGTGACAGCTGCCAGGCTCCCCATGCCTGGTTCTCAAATGGGGAACTGATGAGAAGAGACAAGGTGCATGATTTGCCCCTGGATACCTAACTAGTCAGAGAAACCCCAAGTCTTCTTACTGGATGTCTGGCACTATTTACAGAACTCTCCTCCCAGTCCCCCACGTCCCCCTCCACCCCACCCGCTCCCCCAACCCCTCACTGTCCCAGAAGGAGGTCCTGGACAACAAATCATTTCTTCTTTGCTGGCCGCTCACTCCTTATTTTGTACATGACATCTTCATTTGGCTTGGTGTATTGAATTGGGGATGATTAGGGATTTGCCATGGATGCTTTCAGAAAAAAAATAAAATAGAAGAAAGAATAGGTTCTTTAATTGCTAGTGGGGCAAACAGCTGGGTAAACAGGGCTGAGGTCTTTTGCAAAAGGGAAAAAGTGGGATGGAAGTCGGGGGTAGAACGGGAACCCTTTCCCTGACCCTGGGACTGTAGAACATTCCAGGCAGCATTTTCCTCAGAAGAGACTTGCTGTCAGAGTCAGGAACTTAGGTGTTTTTGGACCTTAAAATTATCTTAAATTACACCATCTGGTAGGTCTCTCTTGGAAATTCCAAACACTTCAAGGTTTTTTCTTTCTTTCTTTCTTTCTTTTTCTTTCTTTCTTTCTTTCTTTCTTTTCTTATTTTTATTCATTTTTATTTTTTTAAAGAAGTTTATTTTATTTTATTTATTTTTCAAGAGCGAGAGAGAGCAGGGAAGGCCAGAGGGAGGAGGACAGAGAGAATCTTAAGCAGGCTTCACAGTGAGCAGGGAACTAGACAGAGGGCTCAATCTCACAGTCCTGAGATCATGACCTAAGCAAAATCAAGAGTCAGACACTTAAATAACTGACCCACCAAGGTGCCCCTTTTCCTATTTTTAAAAATTATTTTTAAAACTGAGTTTTAGGGGTGCCCAGGTGGCTCAGTCAGTTAAGCATCGGCCTTCGGCTCAGGTCATGATCCCAGGGTCCTGGGATCGAGTCCCACGTCCGGCTCCCTGCTCAATGGGGAGTCAGCTTCTTCCTCTAACCTTCCCTCCCCATGCTATTTCTCTCTCAAATCAATAAATAAAATCTTTTAAATTTTTTTAAAAAAATAAAAATTGAGTTTATATACCCTAGAATACACAAAGCACGCTGATCTTTTTTTTTTTTTTTTTTTTTTTTTTTAATATTTGGTTTTATCTGAGAAGCAGGGAGAGCAGCAGACAGAGAGGGAGAAGCAGGCAACCCGCTGAGCATGGAGCCTGATTCAGGGCTCGATCCCAGGACCCCAGGATCATGACCCGAGTCAGACGTAGCTCCTCAACCAACTGAGCCCCCCCAGGCACCCCCAGATCCTGCTAATCTTCAACGTCCAGGTTGATGTGTTCTTACATATGCATATACTAGCTCTCAGATCAAGACATAAGACATTTCCATTTCTTCAAGAGGGTCCTTGTGCCCCTTCCCAGTCAATGCCCTTACCCAGGGACAACTATTATGCTGGCCTCTGTTACTTCACTTAGTTGTGCATATTCTTGAACACCACAGCGTGTGTTCTGAGTCCGGTTCTGCTCGGCGTTACCCGTTCGAAATTCATCTGGGTTGTTGTGTGTGTCAGTCATCTGTTTCTCTTTACTGCTGAGTTATATATATATATATTTTTTTGTATGAATGATACACAATCCGTTGATCTGTTCTTCAGCACTTGGGTTGTTTCTAGTTTTGCACTACTAGGGATAAATCTGACATGAACATTCTTGTACCTGCCTTTGACAGAGAGAGCCACTCATTTTTCTTGGGAGTTTGGCTAGGGGTGGGTTGCTTGGTCATGGAGCTGACTCTCAAAGTTTTAAGGAAATGAATGAAGTAACTCTCCCCCTAACCACACGAAGGGGACAGCCCTTAATCAAACCTATAGAGTAGCTAAAGATGTGTTTATTGATCTCAAAGTGTTCAGTGTCCCTTCAGCCTTCTATGCCAAGACCTATTGAGGAAACCTAGTCAACTTGAGTGGGCTCACTGTCTTCCCATTATTCTGGAAATTTGTAAGGATACACTAACCCAGAGAGAATAATGCTATGAATTCCCATGTGCCACGCTGTTTCGACAGTGGTTAACGCATCCCCAATCCTGCTTTGTCTATTCCCCTAACCATTTTTTTCTGGACTATTTTTTTTTAAGATTTTATTTACTTATTTGACAGGGAGGAGAGAGATCACAAATAGGCAGAGAGGCAGGCAGAGAGAGGGGGGGGGAAAGCAGGCTCCCTGCCGAGCAAAGAGCCCGATGCAGGGCTCGATCTCAGGACCCTGAGATCATGACCTGAACCAAAGGCAGAGGCTTTAACCCACTGAGCCACCCAGGTGCCCCTGGACTTTTTTTTTTTTTTTAAGATTTTATTTATTTGAGAAAGAATGAGAGAGAGTGCAAGCACAAGTCGAAGGGAAGGGCAGAGGGAGAAGGAGAAGCAGACTCCCCGCTCAGCGAGGAATCCAACATGGGTCTCAATCCCAGGACCCTGAGATCACAACCTGAGCCAAAGGCAGATGCTTAACCGCGAGGCACCCAGGTGTCCCTGGAATATTTTGAAGCAAATATTGGACCTCTGAAGTTTAGCTGTGAGTACTTCAATATATACTTCTGACATAATAATAACCTTTGTATTTAACATCACTATCATACCTAAGAAAAGTCACATAGATTTCTGCATATCGTCTGTGTTCAAATTTTTCCAACTGTCTCAAAATCCATTGGTGTGTTTGAATCCGGATCCAACGAAGTTCTGCACATTGTTTTCATACTTAATTCTTAAGCCTTTTTCAATTTAGAATGATTCATTCTTTCCCTTTCTTTACTTTTTAAAAAATGTTACTTATTTGTAGAAGAAAACAGTTCATTTGATTTATAGAAAATCCTATTCCAGGTTTTTCTGATTAAGTCCTCATGGGTCATACATGAACCATGTGCTATATTTCCTCTAAAGTGGGAGTTGGAACTAGAAGCATGATTAGACTCTGGTTGAGTTTTTAATGGCGTTTGCAAATGTCACATCATAGGTGGCTCTGTGTCCTCCCTATTGCTTCATATCAGGAGGCACTTGGCATCTTGTCTCCTACTTTGAAAGATGCTAAGATTTAAAACCTATGTCCCTTCCCCTTCCACTCTTCCCAAGGCTTTGCTCGCTTCTTGCTCATTTGCCCCTCCTTCAGTGCCCGTATATGGCCTCCCATCAATCCGCAGACACACACAGTAATCACTGTCCTCCTCTTTGTCCACTCCATGGAGGCTTTAGTCTGTGGCTTCAGCAGTTCATCTCGTGTCGCAGAGAGACTGAGGCAATGTACACCACTGTCACCACTTCTCAGTCCAAATTTTGGTTGAGAATCCTAGAATCTCCACGTTAGGAACTACCTTGAAAAGCAAGCAGTGGCTCAACTCTATCAAAACGTGGATGCTCTATGCATCTCCATAAGAGATCGCCTGAGATTGGCTTCTCAGTTCACTAGTTTTCACTAGGGGAGGACACACCCCTTCTCACAAGACACCACAGTTGGAAGCCAAGTGGTTATCAAGATGTTTTCCTGGTTGAAGCTAAATATGCTTTTTTAGATATTTTTACTCAGTTAGTCATAGCCTGGTCTTTGACATAAACCCACAGATGGGGCACCGATGAAGTTAATTTATGATTAAGCATATTCAGGCCTTTATGTTTCTGCTCCCCCCACCACTACCTTTTTTTAGTTTTAATTGTGGTTGAAATAAATAAAATCCACCCTCTTAGCCATGTTTAAGGGTAGACTTCGGTGGTATTACCTCTAATCAAAGTGTTGTATAGCTGACTTTCAGAACTTTTTCATCTTGCAAAACGGAAACTCTATACCAATTGAATAACAACTCCACTCTCCCTTTCCCCTCCCCCAGCCCCTGGAAACCACCATTCTGCTTTCTGTTTCTATGAATTGGACTACTCTAGATAGCTTATATAACTGGAACCACACAGTATTTGTCTTTTTGTGACTGGCTTGTTTCACTCAGCATGATGTCCTCAAGGTTCATGCATGTTGTAGCAGATGACAGATTTTCCTTGTTTTTTATGACTAAGATTCCACTGAATGAATATATACGTATATATCCCACATTTTCTTTCTCTATTCATTTGGCAATGAACATGTGGGCTTCTTCCACCTCTTGGTTAATCGTGAATAATGCTGCAACAAACATAGGTGTGCAAATACCTATTTGAGATCCTGTTTCAAATTCTTTCAGATTTATACCTAGAAGTGGGATTGCTGAATCGTATAGTAACTTTATTTGTATTTTTTGGAGGAAACTCCATACCATTTTGTCCAGTGTCTGTACCGTTTTCTATTCCCACCAGCAGAGCACAACGGTTCCAATTTCCCCACATCCTTGCCAGCATTCGTGTTTTGTATTTTGTGTTTTTTATAATTGCTATCCTAACGAGTGTGAGGTGATATCTCATTGTGATTCTAACTCGCATTTTTTGGGTGGCTAGTGATGTTAAGCATCTTTTCATATGCTTGTTGGCCATTTGTGTATCTTCTTTGAGAAATGTCTATTCAAGCCCTTTGCTCTACCAGTTGTTACCTTCAAGGTGCAGAAGTTTTAAAGTTTGATGTAGTCTTATTTGTCTATTTTTGCTTTTGTTGCCTGTTTTTTTGGTGTCCTATCTGATAAATTATTGCCAAATCCAATGTCATGAAGATTTTCTCCTGTGTTTTCTTCTGGAAGTTTTGTGGTTTTAAGTCTTACATTTAGTTCTTTAATCCATTTTGATGTAATTTTTAAATATAGTGTAAGGTAAGGACCTAACTTCAATCTTTCACATGTGAATACTCTGTTGTCCAAATATGGCATTTGTTGAAGATGTTGTCCTTTCCCTCTTGTGTGGTCTTGGCACCCTACTGAAGATCACTTGACCATACACAGGAAGGTTGATTTGGGGGCTCTCTGTTCTCTCCCATCCGTCTATGTGTCTGTCTTTATGCCAGTACCTGTTTAGATTACTGTAACATTGTTACATGTTTTGAATGCAGGAAGTGTGAGGCCTCCAACTTTGTTTTTCAAGTTTGGTGTTTGTTTGTTTTTTTTTTTTTTTTTTTGGCATTTCAGACAATTTGAGATTCTATATGAATTTTAGGATTTTTTTTTCCATTTCTGAAAAAATGATGCTATTGGGACTTTAAAAGGAAGTGTACTGAATTGGTAGATATTTGGGTAGTATGGACATTTTAGCGATATTAAATCTTCCAATGGACGAACACATAATGTCTTTCCAATTCTTTGTGTCTTCCTTAGTTTCTCTTAGCAAAGTTTTGTAGTGTTCGGTGTACAGGTCTACCACTTCCTCGGTTAAGTTTACTCCTAAGTATTTTTTTTTTATGCCGTCGTAAATAGGATTGTTGTCTTAATTTCCTTCTTGGATTGTTCACTTTTAGTGCATAGAAATGCAGAACTGACAACAGATCTGTGTGTGGATTCTCTAGCTGTGGGTTTCAGAGACATAAGGGACCATACCTGTATTATGAGCTACATTAAGTTTTAAGTGATTGACAAAACATTCCCAGTCTGTGTGACCGTAAGTCATTTGCCTCAGGTACTCCTTTAAAACCAACCCTGGCAGAGGCGCCTGGGTGGCTCAGTCAGTTAAGCATCTGCCTTTGGCTCAGGTCGTGATCCCAGAATCCTAGGTTCCAGCTCCCTGCTCAGCAGGGAGTCTGCTTCTCCCTCTCCCTCTCCCTCTGCTACTCCCCTAACTCATGCTCTCTCTCTCTTTGTCAAATAAGCACATAAAATCTTTATAAATAAATAAATAAAACAAACCCCGACGGTTTACACATGTGTTTAATGGGCCAGCTACTATCATGGGTGGGGAACACTCTTCTTGGGTCTGTTGTGACAGAAGAACTTGGAGAAAGAATAATCACCAGTTTCCTTGTAGCCATGAGGGGACTTTCGAGACCCCAGCCTCTGAGTTTAGAGGTCTTTTCCCTCTAGACTTGAATGAGAGGCAGTAGAAGGGAAACAAACCAGGACAGAAAAAAAAAAAAAAGAAAGAAAGAATGCCCTGATGAGTCTTAGAACCGTGTTCTGTGAACAAAATGTAGACATTCAGGGCGCCTGGGTGGCTCAGTTGGTTAAGCAACTGCCTTCGGCTCAGGTAGTGATCCCGGAGTCCTGGGATCGAGTCCCATGTCGGACTCCCGGCTCTGCGGGAAGTCTGCTTCTCCCTCTGACCTTCTCCCCTCTCATTCGCAGTCTCTCGCTCTCTAATAAATAAATAAAAATCTTTAAAAAAAAAATGTAGACATTCAGTATGGAAGGACCGGTGAATTGCAGCTACCAGAGATTAAGAGGACGAAGTGAGATTAAGGTGCATGTGTGAGCTGCACTGTGGTTTCTTAAGTGGTAAGCTGACGAGGGAAAAAAGACGGGAGAGCAGTTTCCTGAGTGAGAATCAGTGTGAGTAAGGCATCTGCCGAGTAGACACTCTAGAATGTTGAGGAAAGAAGACATAGGCACACTTTGACCTGAGGTGGACATGAGCACCACGAAGGGGTGAGGAAGGATGCTATGGGCAGCGCACATTGTTAAGATTTAGGAATTCCTCCTCAGCATTTATAGTTTCTCCTGAGTAACAACCCCTGAGCAGTCACCTTCCTTGGCTCGTCAACTGCTACTATGACGGTCCCTCAAGTGCTTTCTTCCCACCCCACTTCCTTCTTATCAGTCCTAGTTCCCATTCTGGTCCACCAGCCTCATGGTAACCATGACTCGGTGCATGCGTGTGAGAGAAAAAGCACCGCGCAGAGAAACAGGCCCAAGGGACAGAACCAGAGAGAGAATTCATGAAGCCTTAAACACAGCTGCAGAATTAAAACAAAAATGTCAAGGGAACAGAGTGTTCCGGCTGACTTAACTTCCTGTTGATAAGTCTCAGAAGAGGAGGGGTGAGGTCCGGAGTTCTAGAACTGTGGTACAGGGAGGGCGGGGGCGTAGTCGGGTGCAGGGGGACCCCTTTGTAGGCCTGGTCACCCAGGAGTTGGGTTTCCCATCCGTAAGCCTGTTGACACTCATTTCCTGAGGCCGGCCATGGTCAGAGGAGGCTTTCAGCTACTGATGTGCCCAACCTTCAGAAAACAGGATGTTAGGTTTCAGATCTGATTAAGCCACAAGATGCAAATTCCTTCTCCACCCCACCCACACTCGGCTCCCAATCGCTGCCACCCACACCGTTCCCCTTTGGGCAGCAGAAATGCATTCATCTCCCTGTGTGACTCCCATCGGGGGGCTGTTGGCCTCCTTGGTTCATTGCCAGCTGGTCTGTGTGAGATCAGATTTAGTGCCTAACCCATTTTCATTTGAGATTTATGGTCATTTTCTTTAGGAATTTCTTATACCTCCTTGGGTGACTGATGAGACTCAATCTCAAATGAAAAAAGAGAATGGTGAAGTAGCTTCACTCCTTAGGAAGCACACATGTGCTGGGGCCTGGGGTCCCCAGTCCTTGGCGTGGCCCCTCTGCCCTCAGTTGCTATGGAGGATGTGTGGTCGTCCTGTCTCTCTCTCTCTCTCTCCCTGCTCACCCCATGTCTTTCTCTTTGTCGCTGCCTAAAGTTCCCATCACATACAAAAAGAAACAAAAAAGACAAAACAGAAGCAAATCTGCTCAAGGTCAATTATCACCTATTTTTCAGAAGCAAGTACCGAGCATAAAGTACTCCCACAACAAAACTCCGGGAGCAGCTGGCCCCCTATAAAGAGCCCAGGATGGATTTAACTGTAATGCTACTCAAAGGGCTAGCGTGTGCCCTGGTGTGGTCGACACTTCGCAGACCCAAGGAATGTCCGAGCTGGCTTCTGATCAGCTCTCACGTCCCTCTCTGCTGCCCCTCAGGCTCCTGAAGCCCTTTGCTCACATAGTTCTTTCACCCAGAGCTCCAACCCCACCCCAACTCCACCAAGCTCCCCTTCCAGGAAGGCCGGCTTCCTCTTCCTCTTGCCCCCAGGCCTTCCTCAGGACCCAGAGGCAGCCAGTGTCAACACTGCTTCAGGATATTTAGTATCCTGATATTTAGTTCAAATTATGAGTCAAATGTTCAAGGGTCTACTGTTTACTGCCTTCTTAGATAAATGACAATCTTATAAGATTGGGACCCCATGTGGGCCTCACAGGGTCCAATAACATTGGGTGTACCAAGAAGAAAAAAAATCTTTAAAAGTCTCAAATACGGGGCACCTGGCTGGCTCTGTCGGAGCGTGTGACCCTTGACCTCAGGGTTGTGAGTTCGAGCCCCACGTTGGGGGTAGAGATTACTTAAAAATAAGATCTTTTAAAAGAAAGTGTCAAGTACTATCCCAGGTGGGGAAGCAGAAAAAGTGAATGAAGAGACGCGAGTGCAGGAAATGTAATAACGGCATACTCCAAAACTGTGAAATCACGGAAAAGCCTTTGGCTTTCAGAGTTGTGAGGTTATCCGATGGGATGAGGCAAGTAAATAAGTTGATAAGTGGTAACATCCAGAAAAGAAGGTCAAATGCTTAACTATTACAGTAAAATAAAAAAAACAACCCGTAGTTGCATTTCACCGTATGCGTGAAATGTATGCACTATTTAAATGAAGGTAACTTAAAACTAGTCTCCAGAATGAAGAAATACTGCTCAAGATAGTGAAATTTATTCACAGTTGAGATACAAAAACCCTTCCACCCCTCCCCCACTTTTTTGGCATGTGCAAGGAAAAAAAGCTGAATGGAATCTGAACTTAGAATATTCCAGGGGCACCTGGGTGGCTCAGTGGTTTAGGCCTCTGCCTTCAGCTCAGGTCATGATCTCAGGGTCATGGGATCGAGCCCCGCATCGGGCTCTCTGCTCAGCAGAGAGCCTGCTTCCTCCTCTCCCTCTGTCTGCCTCTCTGCCTGCTTGTGATCTCTCTCTCTGTGTCAAATAAATAAATAAAATCTTAAAAAAAAAAACAAAGAATATTCCAGAACTGTCGAATGAAGTATAAATGAGGAGAATTGTGAAAAAGATGCATCTGTCCTCCAAAGTGAGGCTGCCGCCAAGCAGAGAACCTCATAAGAAGTAGATGGAAATCATAAACAGATGGCTTAGAATTGAGAGACGTACAGGGATGGACTCATGTTGGGAAGGAACCTGCCTATGGCAATAGTCATTTCTTCATGACACAGGTCGGCAGCTGCTCCCAATACTGCTGTGTCAGACATCCAGCACTCATCCCACTTACTACTCACTGGCAACTGTACTAAACAGTTCACATGTATTAACTCACTTAATCCTTACAGCTCTACGGGATAAATTCTATTATTTTACAGGTGGAGAAAGAGGGGGAAAGAATGGCTAAGTAACTTGATCAAGGTCACACGGTAGGACCCAGGAAGTCTGGTTTCAATGCTGACCTTTATAAACTTCTGTGTTACCCTCGCCGTTACTCCTCTTTACATTCTTCCTACATTTTTAGGTGGCTGTTCAAGAAGTGAATCACCATATGGATTATCTACTTCTTTTGCATGGGAGCCAGTGTCCATTTGTTCTTCCAACATATATTTACTCACCAAAGTTGAACCCGACATTGATCATAGAACTTTGACCAAGGCAGAATGGAATGTGCCTTCATTAAGCTTCAAGTTCTGGGAGAGGATAAAGAAAGTAAACAGGCAATTAAAAAGCAACCCTTGCAAAGCCAGGAAAAGTACAGGCAGGAGGTGTGAGTGGGAAGCATGTCTCTGGGGGCAGGGGGAGGTCTGGGAATGGTGGGGGGAGCATGGTCAGGACCCCTCCCTGGGGGAAGCCTAATCCAGAACTGAAGGATGGATAAGAGTTGGCTTTGGGCAAAGGAAGAAGCTGTGTTTCAGGCAGAGAGCAGAGCTCTTTCAGAGACGTGAAAGCAGTTCGGGATGCCTGGAGTGTGAAGGACTGGGTGTTCTCTGTTGAAGAAGAGACCAGAGAGGTAAGCAGGGGCCTTGTCAGGAAAGGGTGTGAGTTCCATGTTTGAGAAAGATTGCTGTCTGTAGAGTGGAAACTGGGGGCGGGGCTGGAGATGGTGGGTCAGGCTGAAGGCAAGCACAACAATTAGGAGATACGAAGAGATGAACTAGGATGTCTTATTAAGACGTCAGTGGTTGGTTGGTGGGCAGCCGGGGGACCGATGGCCGGGTGTCTGAGTCGGAATGGTAGCACTTTGTTGGTAAAGATGAATAAAGAATCAAGAATGACTCCCAGGTTTCTGTCCTAACAAATGGATGAATAGCTAGACCACCCCAAGAAGAAAAGAGAAACTAACAGGTGGGTTAGTTTAACTTAACACAGGTTTTTAGTAAATTTTTGCAAATGTGCACTTTGCTGGGGTTGAAAAATGAGCATATAGTGTGCAGAAAATGTCCCACCTAGGAGACAGCTGGGTGGCTCAGTTAGTTAAGCATCTGCCTTTGGCTCAGGTCATGATCTCAGGGTCCTGGGATCGAGCCCCACATCGGGCTCTCTGCTCAGCAGGGAGCCTGCTTCCCCGTTTCTCTCTGCCTGCTTGCCATCTCTCTCTCTGTCGAATAAATAAATAAATAATCTTAAAAATAAATAAATAATTTTAAAAAGAGAGAAAGAAGAGAAAGGAAGAAAACTTTCCGCTTCATTCTTCTCCTGTTTCCATGTAAAGAAAGTGAAGGGATAAGTGGTAGGTGGGACTTGGGGACTATTCTTCTTCCTAACCTGTTTCACTTTATTGTGAAGAATCATCACAGGTATTTATTTTAAAGCCATGTGAGTAACCTCCAGCTTCGGACAAGCTCCTGCCCAAGCCAAGATACTGATTTGTATTAGTAAATGCCTTTACTGGCAAAACTGCAACAGCACTTAACATCACTAAAAATATCCTAAAAGAAATTGTGATATGAAATTACTCTATGAAAACACACTTAAAAAGAAGAAAATGTACTTTCAATTCTGTAAGTATGTTCCCTTTTTTTCTAGAAAAAATTAGTTCTTTCTCTTTTTAAGAATCAGGGAAAAGGAGAGCCTGGGTGGCTCAGTCCATTAAATATCCAACTCTTGGTTTTGGCTCAGGTCATGATCTCAGGGTCATGAGATCGAGCCCCACGTCGGGGCTCCACACTCAGCGTGGAGTCTGCCTGTCCCCCTCCCTCTGTTCTTCTCTCCTGCTTGCATGCTTTCTCTCCCCCAAATAAATAAATCAGATCTTAAAAAAAAAAGAAGAAGAAGGAAAGATAGGGGTGCCTGGGTGGCCCAGTCAGTTGAGGGTGTGACTCTTGGTTTGGGGTCAGATCATGATCTCATGGGTTCTTGGATGGAGCCCCGCATCAGGCTCCACACTCAGCTTGAGTCTGGTTGAGATTTTTTCCTCTCCATCTTGCTCTGCTCTTCCCCCAGCTTGTGCTCACTCTCTCTTTAAAATGAGCAAATAGATAAAATCTTTGCGGGGGGCGGGGGGGAAGAATAAGGAATAATAGAGGATTAGCCACATCTGCTGCCCAAAATTCAGATAGGAATTAAGACACTTCAAATTCTGACAGTGATTACTCTAATTTTTTCAAACTAAATTTTTTCCTTCCCAATAGGTATTGTTCAGGTCTCCCACTCTCTTTTTCTGCCTCATATTCTCCCATCCCTGTTTATCTGTTTGTGTGTGCGTGTGGGTGTGTGTTTCTTTCTCTGTCCTTCCATGCCAGTCCCTTTCTCCACATCTCCACCGAACTTTTTTTTTTTTTTTTTTTTTTTGAGGAATGCTACTTTCCCCTTGCTGGTATGTAAGTCTGATTTTGTCTTCTTGTAAGTTTGTATCTATCTTAATCATTTGAATGCTTTCAATTATAACAAAATACTGTGCTCGAATGGCTTAAACCACAAAGAAATGTATTACTTTATGTAAGAAGAAATCCAGGGCATAGTCCCTCTACAATTGGCCAATTCAGTGCCTCAGCAGTCATCGGGTTCTTTATTTGATGAATATTTACTGAAGACCGGTTTGTGCCTGGCCTTGATTTAGGGATATACACTGACCAGAAAAGAAACAAAAATCTCTGTCTTCGTGAAGTTTATATTCTGGCTCTTCCCAGCTTTTCTCATGGTAGCAAAATGGTTGCTGCTGTTCTGAGCATAACACTAGGTAAGAAAATATCGTAGATTACGGGCATCTCTTCCTCTCTGTGTCCTTATCAGAAAGCATAAAGATTTCCCCTTTTATCTCATGAACCAAAATCTCAGTTCTCCCTAAACTAATTTCTGGCAGGAGGAATGTTATTTCTTCAATTGGCTTAGACTATTCAGGGTTTACCTCTTTACTGAAGCTTAAAACAGGGGAGGGCACCTGGGTGGCTCAGCCAGTTAAGGTCTGCCTTCAGCTCAGGTCATGATCCTGGGCTCCTGGGATCAACCCCACATCAGGGTCCTGGAACTGAGCCCACATCGGGCTCCCTCTTCAGTGGGGAGTCTGCTTCTCCCTCTCCCCCTGACTCCCAACCCCAACCCCACCTCTGTGTGGGGTATGCAGCCTCTCTCTCTTTCAAATAAATAAAATCTTCAAAAAATACATTTTTTTAATTAAAAAAAAAAAAAACCACTGATACCAGATGTCACTCCCTATTGACTGGGGTGGGGCCCAGGCATAGATGGGGTGTTTTGCATTATACAATAAGGTTGAGAAGGTTTGACCTTCCTTGTAGGGCTACATAATTTCCCTCCTAAACATGGGATCTGCCTCAGAAGAAGGCCACAATCTGTTGGGACCTGCAGACTACCCTCTTCGGGTTTTTGTCCACACTGTTCCTTGGCATGGGTAATCAGACCAGTGTGCTCGCTGGGCTTCCCCCTGCCCCGCCCTGGGAAATCCCTGATGGGCCCTTCTCTCAGCTTTGGACACTCAGCCCTTTCTCCAGTGCCCTGGAGGTGAGCCCAGCCTCTGTCGGTTTGTACAGCCTTCCCTCAGTCCGGTTTGGTTCTTTGTTTTCTTCTCCTTCTTCTTCTTCTCCTTCTCCTTCTCCTTCAGAGAGGAGAGAGATCGCAAGTAGGCAGAGAGGCAGGCAGAGAGAGAGGGGGAAGCAGGCTCCCCGCTGAGCAGAGAGCCCGACGCGGGGCTCGATCCCAGGACCCTGAGACCATGTCCTGAGCCGAAGGCAGAGGCTTTAACCCACTGAGCCACCCAGGCGCCCCTACAATAACCCTTTAATAAACTTTTTAGTCAAAGGAGCCAACCCAGAGCCACACATTGAGCAGTGGTCCTGTCACTGTCATCTTCTTCAGCCTAGGACCCTTTCTCACCCTTCCTTTGACTAAGCCTGGAGATGATAGGCCAGTCACTTTGAGGAATGTCTTCCTATCTAGCTTCTCCAATGTTTCCTCATGTTTACACTGAGTTTATGCACTTTGGGCAAGAATATATTCCAGAAGTGATGTTATGTTCCTGTATCCCATCGGGTAGCATGTGATGTCAATTTGTACCCTCCCCACCCCCACCGTTGGTCATGTTTACTCTGATCACTTGATTAATATGAGGTCTGTTAGATTTGTTCTCTTTAAAGGTACTTTTTCCCCTTTGTGATAGTGAGTACCTTGTAAGGAAGATGTTTTTAAATTATGTGAAATTCCGTTCCTCATCTCATTTTTACCCACTAGATTTAACATCCAATAGTATTTTTTTTAAGATTTTATTTATTTATTTATTTAGTTAGTTAGTTAGTTAGTTAGTTATTTATTTATCTATTTGAGAGAGAGAGAGAGAGAGTGTGCGCATGCAGGAGAGAGAGAGCACAAGCAGGGGGAGGGGCAGAGGGAGAGAGAGAAGCAGACTCTCCACTGAGCAGGGAGCCCGATGCAGGGTCTCGATCCAGGGCTCGAGATCATGACTTGAGCTGAAGGCAGACCTTAACCGGGTAAGCCACCCAGATGCCCCTCCAATTGTATTTCTTTTTTTTTTTTTAAAGATTTTATTTATTCATTTAACAGAGAGAGAACACAAGCAGGCAGAGAGGCAGGCAGAGGCAGAGAGAGGAGCAGGCTCCCTGCAGAGCAAGGAGCCCGATGCGGGACTTGATCCCAAGACACTGGGATCATGACCGGAGCCAAAGGCAGTTGCCCAACCAACTGAGCCACCCAGGCGCCCCTCCAACTGTATTTCTTACCTGAAGTTAAAACTGTGATGCTTGTCATATGGCAATTTTCTTCTAAACTTTGTTTTACATTTGTTCATTGGTATTGTGCTCTAAGAGATGTCTCTTTTCCTACTCACTCACCTGTTTGTTTTTATCAGTTTGGACTCATAAACTTCTATTTTATTTCACAGGTTATACCTCATTGCTATCACTATTTCTTTTGATTCTTATATTATCCCCAAATTATCCCAACATTGCCAATGGGAACTCCTGCAGAGTTCTGGGTCCTTCTAATACTTCTCTGTCATTCATTGAGAACTCCCATATTTTCTGTGAAAACAAGATATTCCAGGCTTATCTTGTTTTTTATCTGCCCCAGCCCTGTAATCAGCCATTTTTTTCCAGCAGCCCTGGTTCCTTTAGTGGAGGATGGTATTTAGAAACCAAGATCTGGGCTCTGTGTGCACTGACTGCTTCTGGGGCATCACTGCTACTTGGCTCCCTCGGTGGCTCCAACTAAGAAATATATGCATGTATGTATATACATTGATATCTACAGCTATCTAGAGACTCCAAACCGTGACCACACCACTACCTCCCATTCCAATTCAGCGCCAGAGTTCATTTTAGTCCCCCCTGCGTCCCACATATTTGTACCTCCCTTGCCCAGAAACGTGGCTCCCATAGGCCTCACTATATCAACTTATCTGCTCAATTTCCCTATGTCGCCAATCTCCTGATCTCCGAAGGGCCAGTCAAAGCCTTCCTCATGAGGTCTCCAATCCCTCCTGCTGGTCTTCTGCACACTTGAACATCTTCCCTGTGGCTCCATGCTACCCTGCTGCCTTCCTCCTCAATTTGCCTTCCACGCATTAAAAACAGCTACCATTGTCCATCTTCTGCCATCTGGAAAGCCCTCTATTGCCACTCCTTAAACACACAAAACCCCTAAGCCTTTATGCTTTCATTTCAGCGTTTTTAACTCTGTTGCTCAATGTTAGTCACTTAGGGCAGAATTAGTTGTTTTCTTTTTGCCACATTCTCAGAATTTAGGGCTGAAGTGTGTGTGTGGTGTGTGTGTGTGTGGGTGTGCATACATATATGTGTGTGTATGTGTGTGTATATATATATGTATATATACTTGTTTTAAGTTAATATTTGCAGTTAGGAGAGAATATTTGTTTCTTGGTCTTAATTTTAGAAACTGATGATCAGCAGCATGGTACAGCCATGAAGAGCTAATTGATAGAGCTGTTGACAATTCTGCTCAAAAACTAATTAAGTTACTACTTAACTTATCATGGCCTTCAGTGATCTTTTCTCCTAGTGGGTCTTTTCTTCCATTGGAGATCCACCTATGGAAAGGGCTTTGCCTTTGATTTAATGACAAAGATTCTACTAATTTGCTCCACTTATTTATGCACTCATTCATTCACCAAATATCCATCGAGGACCTGCTATATGCCTATGGCTGGCGGCGGTAACAAGGGCGCCCCACCCCCCACACACTCCCCCCTGCCCCGGCTATGTCTCTAGTGTTCTTTGTTCTTCCTTCTGCACTGGTCTCTATTTACTGCTTGGCTGGTCAGACTGCAGGGGTGTGTGAAGGGGGCGTGGGAGAAAGTAAAGGAAGTGGGTCCTGGTGAGAGACAACCAACCCCCCAGAGAGGGAGGGGAACAACCCCCTCAGAGCCACTTTCCCTTCCCCTTACGCTGTCACAAGAGCAGCAAGTCACAATCCCAGGTGACCCAGCAAGAATAGAGTATTTACCAGCTAGGTCATCTCCACTCTGGCTTCTGGGGATCTTCTGGAGGGGCAGAAGGGGAAAAGAAGGGGAGCACACCCCCACACCTGCTCATGGCTGCTGAAAGTGAGCTCTGGGCTGTCCGGCCCCTCCACCCCTTTCCCTATTTTCCATTCCTTCCTCCCGTGAAGGCCTCTGCCTGGGGCCCAGAGAGCCCCGGAGCAGCTTTCCACTCCGCAGGTCTTGAGACCCCAGAACATGACAGAGGTGGAGCTTGATTGCGCTGTGGGTCACAGGTTCTTGCTGGGCAAGGGAAGGCGTGAGCAGGCCGTGGGGTGCGGCTGCAAGGTACTTCGAGTGGCTGTGATGCTATCTGGGCCTAACGGTTTCCTTTGGGTAGGCACTTCCGCCCTCCTGTTTGTGAAGCCAGAAACCTGTGCGGGGGCAGCCCCCTTCTGAGCCAAAGAGTAGACGAGATGGAGGCAGAAAGAAAAAGGCCCCATGAGGGTTAGGAGACATTGTAAGAGACTATGTTCCTATCACCTGCTCAGTCCTGCACCTTTATAAGGAAGAAAGGAAAACAGTCACAAGCACAGGTATGCATTGTAAAGTACCAGGAAATTTCCTTTCCTGCCGCCAAGGGGACACACCCTTAATTCCTGGGGGCAGGAAGCCCTTTCATGGGTCCCCAGAATGCCCTGCTCTAAATAAAAGAACTATCTGGTCCCTATTCATTCGAACTTGTACACAAAGCTAAGCATTATAAAAATAGCTACTCTTCACAGACTGCCAACTAAACTGTATTGGTGAGGAAGCTGAGGATCAGAGAGGTTGAGTGACTTGTCAGAGGAAACCCAGCTAGAAAGTAACAGAGCTGGAATTCAATTCACTGTTCGTTTCTGAAATTGAGCTCTTGCCCTTATGTCCAGAACTGGAAAATGCTTTGGCATTTGGGCTGTTTGTGTTCTAGAAAGTCAAGCTCTCAGAAGGTCCTATGATAGGAAGAAGGTCACGTTTCTAAGACTGGTACCCAAACCAGCAATCTAAGTGCCTGAAAGACCACCCGTGGTGTTGGGAAGAGGAACCCAATCAGAGCCGGTTTTCCTAGTGTGAGCAAACTCTCCACTTGCCTGCTTTTCAGGATTCTCCCCTAGATTTCCTGTGACAGGGCTCACTGTTGCCCACCTTGCTGTTGCTCTCTGATACTGCTCGCACTCCCTGTTTGGGGTGAACTTGGGTGAGGCCTGGGGGATCGGGGCAGGGCAGACGAATGCTGCTGGATACCAAGGCACGACTCCCTGCCAGCCAGTCCCCTTCCATCCGCAGTCCTTGCAGGCATCTCCCCCCACCCCTTCTCTCTGCCCCCCGGGGGCAAGGGATCCAGAAGGGGCACCTAGGGCTGGTGGCTAGAACTCAGGGTGGTAGCTGAGAAAGAACCTACTGCAGATTTCAGTTCCCACATCCCTCCCACCCAGCCTCCTCTTCTTCAGCCTCTTCGCTGCCCTGCCGGAGGGCTGGAACAGCCTTGGGGGAGGGCAGCTATGCTGGGTCTTAACGGGAATCGGATGTTTAGGATCCTGCCCTTTACTCTATTTAATAGGAATGGCAAAAGGCCCTTTAGCAAGCAGCTTGTGGGAGCTGAAATTCCCACAGAATCCGATGCATCAATCAAATCAGGGGGAGAGAAAAAGATTCAATACTACAGGGAACTTGAAAATCCTTGCTTGGATTCCTTGTGTTCCCCCTGCCCCCCACCCTGTACACAGATGAGAGATGGGTAGGGGTTTCCTGAAAACGTGACACTGCACGTGGAAAGGATAAGAGATGAAATATAGGAAAGGTGGTCCTCACTGAGCCCCGAACCCTCCGCTGGAATAGCTACCGTCCTGGGGCCAAGAGAGAACACAGCCGCATCGAGGGTCCTCCCGCCCCCACGCAGGACTGCCAGGAAACCCAGGTATGACATGAACGCCACAATTTCTTTTTAAGGAGGAAAGAAAGCAAGACGGATGCACATCAAAGAAGGAAAGAGAAAAGAGGGGAGATTAAAAGAATAAAAGAGCAGCTTTAACGTTGAGGGCAAGAAAAAGGCATTTTAAAAGGAAGGCGAGGTTGAGAAGGGCCGAGACAGAGGCAAAGACCAGGGTCCTGCAGAAACTTAGCGAGGAAGAGGGGCCAGACGGCTGTCCCATCCCCATGTTTGGGCAGATTAATGGAGTCGTGACTCCCTCGCTTGAGTCCTGCCCTGGGAGGGGACAGTATCTGTTTAGATTTGTGTCTAAATTTAAACCCTGATCGCCGGCCTCCCTCCCCCGCTCCCCACCCCTTCCCCCTCCCGCGGCCTCCCCCTTCCTCGTGCTCTCGCGCAGGGCCGGGCCGCCCGCAGTCCCGAGCGAGGCAGCCCGCGCGCCGCCGCCCCCTTACCCAGCGCGCCGCAGCCCCGGCCCGGCGGGCGCGGGGAGCCGAGCCGACAGCGAGCGCGGCAGCCGCGGAGCCGGCACCTGGAGGCCATGGAGGTAAAGCGCCGGGCGGGCAGCGCGGATGGCGGGCAGCGGGCAGCGCGGGCGGCTGGCAGGCGGGCGGGCAGGCGGCCCGGGGCACGCAGCTGCTGGGCTTGGGGCAGGGAGCGCGGGGCTTCGGCCGCGCGGGACCGCCCCGGGCTCCTGGGACCCCCGGGACCCCCCGGGACCCCCCCCCGCCGCCACCACCCCACTGCACCCGGCAGGCCGGGCGGCGGGAGGACCTCCGAGGGAGGGCGCGCGGGGGAGGAGGCCGCCGGGGGTCCAGGTGTTGGGTTCCGGACCAATGTGCTTCCTAATTTAAAGGTTCCGGACCAATGTGCTTCCTAATTTAAAAGTTAGGTGCAGACAATTTCGTAAATGGGCAAACATGCAGGGGGGTGGGAAAATCGCAGTAAAGCAGAAACCCCTGAATCTGAAAAGATGGGTATTGAAAGAGAAACAGAACAGGCGACGTGAGGCGCTTCTGTGCCAGGCTCTGGGCTTCCCTTTTCGACTGCAGACTGACCTTTAGGAGAGTCCTTTTGCTTCTCAAGTCCCTCTCTGTCCGTCACATCTTCTTTCAGAACTTTCTGAAAAGCTCCGCTCGTGGACAATCAAATGGCACGGCTTCTGATCAAACTTGAGACTCCTATGTGTGTGCCCCCGCCTCCTGAGACTGGCTGTGTCAAGGGGTGCTGGCCGCCTCTGTGGGAAGCACCCCCCCTTCCCCGGCTTCCCTGCGCCGCTCTTTCCTGGTACCGTTCCTCCCTCCGTGGGGGGCAGGCGCCCCCGCCAGTGGAGGAACGCGGTGTATTCCCCTGGGCCGCCCTTCTCCACACTTTGAGGCTTCCATCCATTTCCCTTTTGAAACGGAGACCTGATGTCTAGCCCTGAGCCGATCTTAACAGGGCTAGACTTTTGAAAAAGATGAAAGGAGAAGGTGCAAGTGTTAGGTAGCTTCTAAGGTGATTCCCACCACAATCAAAAGGAAGACTGTTGCTCCTGGGGCTGTAGCCGCAGCGTCCTTCTGGTCCGCTCCAGGCTCTGCGCCCTGGCTCGCTCTCCTGAGCTAAGACCCCTGCGGGGCCTCTGAAGCCCTGTGACTTCTCTCTGCAGGGTTCTGTGTCTGTCCTGAGCAGGCATCCTGCGTTCAGGCATCCCGTTCGACTGGTGTCTTGAAGGAGCAGGGATCATCTTCAGGGAGCCTCTAGAGTGTGGGATCCACCCTCCGTAGAAACACCAGCTAGTCAGGGAAACTTAGGCAGATAAGGGCTGGGGAAGGGCAGCGGGGCCCACTCAGCAAAGTTCAGCAGGTGGCTTCCAGGTCTGCTCAAAGACACTCCAAGCACAAAGCATCAGGATTCTCTCGGCTGGCTACAGCTTTGGGGCAGAGAAGGGAGATGGGGGGGGGGGGAGGAGTAGGGGGCGAGGCGGTGCCCAGCTTGTCAGGCAGTCAGGCAGGGTGAAGGAAGGCTCCTAAAGCAGTGGCTTCTCGGAGCAAGTTCCCTCCTCTGGGAGACTACAGGGGGTCTCAGGCCCTAGGCTAGAGGACCCGTCTAATCTCTTGATATATGATATAGGATATAGGACCCGTCTGATCTCTTGCAGAAATGAGCTGTGGATAAGAGCAAAGCAAGCCTTAGGCTTAAAAGCATGTTGCTGCTTGGGGGCCATATGCATGTGTGAACTTTGTTCTGGGAGGACCCAGAGGGACTCATTCCGCAGAGAGACACCATCGTTCTCCCTCAGGAGAGAGGGAGGAAGGAATGGTGTATGGCAGAGGCCCTGAAATTGAGTGACTTCCTGTGTGGCTTGGGCCCGGGAAAAGGCAAGGCCCTCCGGTCTACAAAGGGAGACGGGTAGGAGCTGCTGGGGGATTTTCCCAAGCTCAGGGCTGGGAGGGAATTGCTCAGTCAGCCAGGAAGCCTGTCGGTTGGTGCTGGGTCTGCTGCTGGGTCCGGATGGCTGATGGGCAGTGGCTGCTTTTGAAGTTTCTTTGTCAAAACGACTGAAAAAAGAACTGCAGCCACTAGCTCTGGAAAAGGAAGTAAAGAGGAAACCGAGAGTCTGGGGAAGTGACGATTCCTAGCCAGGAAGTAGACTTTTTCTGGTGGGACATGATATGCAGGAGTGGGAGTAGGGAACTCCTGACAAATCTCAAAGTAAACCCCTCTTTTTAGAGATCACACCTACTTTTGAGGCGTGAAGGCACCACTCTATTTGGGGAGAAACTGACTTATATGACTTCTCAGTATTAGGAATTCAAGCCAGATCAACAAGGCTTACTTACTCAACATTCATTCTCGAGAACCCACTTACCTATTGCAAGTCTTTCGGAAATCTATTCTTTTTTTTAAAGTCACTGTTACCAATATGAATCATTACTTCAGCCCTCTGGAATAAACAAGATAAAGACGTCTTTTAAAAGCTCACAGTGCGGCGGGGCAAATGAGACTTACTAGATCCTGTCATGTATGTGTTTTCAAATGTGTAAATGCCAAACGAATGACTACTGCTGGTCATAAGCATTCTGCTGTTTTGAGGTGAGACCTGGCAGAAGCCTTAAAAGAAGGGTGGGTGGTGAGGAAGAGAAGGCATAGGAATGGGTACAGGGAGAACATGCCAACTTTGTTCAGGAAAGTAGGCCAGTTGGCTGGAGAGAAAGGTGGGGAAGCATCAAGAGAAAAAAAATGAAAGTAATAAGATAAAAACCACAGGGCCTCCAAGTATAGTGGATGCTGGCCAAGTGGGTGAGTGGGAGCTGGAATCCAAGCCATCTGGAGGAAAGGGTTACTTTTTCTTCATACAAAGTCTCCTTGTCTAGCTGTGCCCCCAAAGGGGTGCCTTTTCTAATTCAGACAGAGGCCAGCGGCAGGCCTCCAAGGCCAGAGAGTAGATGGCCCTTGGTTCTACTCCGCAGAGAGCAGCAAACTCTGCAGGGCCTTTAATAAGATGGCGGTCAGGAGGAAGCCCAGATGAACTGGCGGAGATGCCAGTGTAGAGTGAGCAAGGGAACCAGGCCGAGAAGCTTCTCTGAGTGTCCACAGAGATTCCGCCTTCAAGAGGGAGTAAGGATACAAAAGATGGAAGAGTAAAGACCATGTGTCAAAAGGAGAAATCAGAAATGACAGCCATGTTTGAGCTGCCCAGGGTGCCCAGAAGGGTGGAGTTCCCCAAGATGCCAAGGAGAAGAGTGCAGCTTTGACATAAGCCCATAAGCCTTTCGTAAGCAGGATATGTCCTGTTGGTCTTCTGGTCTCCAGACATTAGCACGGTGCCTAGAGTTATAATCATCTCACTTCTCAAGAAAAGTTTGCTCGGTAAATGAATTACCAGAAACAGGGGACTCCTTGACATCTCAGTCCACATCTCCAGTGCCGCCACCTTGGGAAGCCTTCCCAGATGCCCTCAGACTCTGCAGCCGTCTCCCCGAGCACTTTGTGCAAGCGGGATCCCGGTACTAGGCCAACTTGTAATTGTCTCCCCAGCTGGCTCTCTCCCCAGAAGGCCCAACAGACACTCAGTAAATGCTTTTTGAATGAGCAAATAAATGATTAATGATGGGGGAAAGATCAGATTTTTTTTCTGAAAGCAAGGTTTAGGTATATTGGTTTTGAAATGACCAGCACTCCACAAGAAATACAGACCTCTTAGGAGGCAAATAGGATTCTTCTTTAGAAGAGCAAATGGGGGACATCACTGTGGATAGGAGCCCAGAAGAGTAGAGTAAAGAAAGATCTGGAGACTTAGGACATCCAAAGTAAATTAATATTCTTAGTTGTTTAACTATCAACTGTAGGCCCTACCAAACAGCCTGAGACTGCTGGCAAAAAGTTTCATCTTCACGGATGAAATCCTTCATTTGTTCCGTGAATAGTAGACACATGAAAATTAAACTTATCTCCCACAACCACGTATCTACTATTTAGTTGAGCGTCTGTGAAGACTAAACTTTCTTGCCACTGAACAGATCCTTAATTTCTAATTTAGATGGGGACAATTAATGAGCCCTTTTCTCTGAGGCTACGCCGAGTTGTTTCCAGATCTTTTGTTCTTCATCCATTTATTGAGCATTTATTATATGCTGAACCTTGTGTTTGCAATGTCGCTCAAAAATCACTGGGCTGACCTGTCTTTCCCTCCTCTCAGACTATCCGTATTACTGAGGATGAGAGAGAAAGAGAGGAAGGGACACAGAGTGTGTGTGTACCCGTGTGTGTCCCTGTGTACAGCATGTGTTCAATTTGTAACCTACTTTTTCACCGATTTTCTTTTTTTAATTTCATTTTTTTTTTTTTTTACCACAATTTCACCAACAGCCTTTGCTGTTTTTGGACCCACCCTCTCACGGAACCATACGTTGGCTGCTGGCTGGAGCTTATGGGTCATAATTAGGGATCGTACGCCTCTGAAAGGCTGGGGTCTAGCTCGGAGGACTTGTGGGCGTCCCCAAGCACCCTGGCATTCTGTGGCTCCCGGCTGCTCAGCGGGACCCTCGAAGTACCAGTTTCCACTTAACTGCCACCTTTCATTCACTGGCCTGTAGTGATGGGGGAATAGGGGGCAGACCCACGGGAAGGGCCCAGGCCAGATCCCAGGAGGGGCGAGTGTGCATTCCTGGGATGGAGTCGGGTTTCAGAGCCTGATCCGCCGCGTGCCTCCTCACGGCGAGCCCGAGCAGGGGTTCCGTGGGAAATCAGAACGCGGCCGGCTCAGCGGCCCAGTAATCTTATCAGGGCCATGGGGGAAAGCATTTTGGTTCCAGAGAAATCTGAAGGCCGCCCTGCCTCCCTCTAGTAATAGCTTTAGGTTTGCAGGCAGTTCGGCCACCGCTGCTCCACTCCTTTCAGAGCTGTGGGTGGAAGGAAGCCTTCTCTGGCCGCACCTCCCACCCCCGGCCACGTTGTGGGGGAGAAAACAGAGGCCGCTGGTGGCCCTTTGGAAAGCCAACAGCTTGCAGTGTTGCTCTCTCCTGGGAGCAGTGCCGCCTAAGCCTTAAGAAGGAAGGTCATTGGTTTCATCCTAAAATCAGGGTCCACCTCGTGTTTGGCCTTCGGGGGGTTACGTAGACATGTTATCTCTCTGTGCGAAAGAGGGTACAAGGACCCTGCTGACACAGGTTTCGGGCTTGGTGGCCACCATCAACCTCACTGTTCTGGGGCTTTCCAGGAGCTCCTCTACTGAACAGATCTGCCCTTGTACCTTGGTCATTTGGGCAGTGAGCACCCCATCTTCTTCCTTTCGGGCTTCCTGAATACCTCTCTTTTGGGAACTGTGGAAAATGACCGCTGCTCCCATGAGGCCCCCCAGATCCTTCCCTGAGAGCAAGGGTTCCAGCCACTGCAATCACAAGCCCCAGGAGCTCCCTGGGAGGAGGGGAGACACTTCTGAGATGCCATCAGAGCCCATCCTTAATGGATAATGTTGGCACCCCCAGGCTGGAAGCATGACATTCTCCCCAACCAAGAAGCTAAGCCTCTGCCTTGTCAGATGTCCCCAGCCCTCTGTTTCGAAACTGCTTGTGCCGTATCTGGGCCACCCTCCTGGCCTCAGGGTAGCAATCACAGGTCTTTCCCAGACTGGCTCTTCTATGGTCGATCGCACCGGTCAGGGCACCGCCCCTTAGCTCTTTAATGAGGTCCAACGGACAGGCATTGAGGCCAGGCACTGGGGACACAGAGCTAAATGCCTCCCTCTGCCCAGCCTTGAAGAACTCAGGTCTAGGAGCACAGCAAGCACCTAACAGGTGAATGCAGAACAGAGGTTTGAGCTCACAAGGACAGAGGAGAAGCGGTGTACCCAGCCCAAGATTCAGGGGGACTTTCTGTTAGGGGCAATTTCTCAGTTAGGTCTTGAGGGATGAGTAGGAGTTCTAGTGCAGAAAATTGGGACGAGCATTCCAGACAGAGGACGTGATAACAGCAAAGCCTGTGGTGGTAGAAACAGCACGGTGTGCCTGGGGGACTCCCCACAGTTCATTCGTGGAGAACAAAGCAAGATAAAGGTATTTGAAGTTGGGGGACTGGATGGGGGGTACAGAGAAATATAAGTTGAAGCTCCTGCCTTAAAGGAGCTCTCTTGTCTTTGGGGAGACAAGATGTACACACGTGACGTGACGTACAAAAATATAAGATACTATCTTGATAAGCTCTCGGGGATGTAGGAGTTCAAAGTCAGCTTCTCTCGTGGCAGCTGGAGAAAACTTGCTTCCTCTGCTGGGGATTCCCCACCCCCCCCAAACAGGGCAGCCTCCTGGCAGCCCTGGGGGCACACGACCATGGGGATTTCAACCCAGCGGTGGGGTACCCTGCCTTGGGGCTGCACCTGCACACTCGCACTGAGGAAATCCATCTGAAACAGGCTTCAGGCCCCGAGGGAAGAAGCCACCCCCCTGGAGCTCGGCTCCTCAGAAAGAGGCCTCTGGGGACAACTATGCTCACGAAAAACTTCCTGGTCCCATTCACACCTCTACCTGCAGCCCCACCCTTTCCTCCCGCCGCTTCGCACACCCTGTGCACAGTCTGAAAAGCTCGCATTTCTCCTCTTTGGCCCAAGGCAGCTCCAGGCCAAGCTGAGGTGGGCCCAGTGGCAGCAGGCAACCCAGGCTGGGCCCAGCAAACACAGCAACAGAAACAGGAAGCTGGGCCTTGTGGCTGCTGTTACACAAGCCCAGCTCCCACACCAGAGGTCACCGAGAATTTATATGTCACAACGTGCCACAGAGGGCTGCAGGCCTCCTCGGAGCCTCCCCGCCAGACCCCCGCTGGCCATAGTTCACTCCCAGCGCATGAGCTAAAGGGACAGCTCTCCCACCCCCAGCTCGCCCCACCTCTGAAATCCATTCCCAGACGTCAGGTCCCTGGCTCGTCTTGCTTTTGAGGCACGTTTCCATGGATAACGGGGACTCATTGCTGAGCAGGCACGTCGATGTCAGTGTGGGGAGAAACCTAAAGCTTCTCATCTGGGGAATTACTACCCCTTGTTGAAGGCCTACTAAATACAGATGTTTTGCAGAAGTATTTCTTTTTGGGTCCTCATAAAGTCCTGTTACCTCTGTTTTCTGGATAAGGAGGCTGGGGCTTCCTATGATTATGTGCCCAGCGCCTAGACGGTGACTCTCAGAAGAGCCATTGATTGGAACCCAGCCTGTTGGGATCCTATGGCCCCTCTTCTTTGTCCTGCCCTGGGGAAGCTCTGGCCGCCCACGGAGTGTCTGTGGGCTACCAGGGAGACTGCAGGCCCCTGGGCCTGACCGGTTCTCCTCCAGCTCGGGGCCAGCCCACAAGAGAGGCCAGGTGGCTGGAGGCATGGGGCTCTTAAGGTCTGACAGAGATTCACTAGGAGCCCTCCACACGTATCTGAAAGGCTTCTGACAGGTTCCAGCTGTATCTTTGGGGGAAACAAGTGCCAACGTCAATGGCAAAAAAAGGAAGTTTAAATAAAAATGCAATTTTAAGGCTTCGAGTTTTAAGAGCAAGAAGGAATATTGGCTATTTCTCCAGTTCCCTTCATTTTAAAGATGAGGAGACTATGCATAAACGCTTTACCAATGGTCACACTTTAAACCAATCAGTGGTAACGTCAGACCTCAGACACAAGCCTCCCGGCCCTCAGCACCGGACATTCCCCTATGCAGGTCGCTGTTGATCCGGGTGTGGAAATCAGCTCGTCATTACTGTTTCACGGCCCCGTTTCTGTGTATCGTCTCCTTGAGGCTCTCCCAAGTCCACAGTGGTGGGGCTCAGTTTTCTAGGCTTTACCTAGCAAGCAGCATTATCTCTGGGGGTGACACAGGCAGGAAGAGGAATGGCTTTTATTGTCATTCTTCTGACCCGAGAGGGCAAGAGGTCCAGGGCTAAGGCTGGGAGGCCCAACCTCGAAGGTGCAGCACGGTGCCTTGTTCCTACTAGCCTTCCTGGAGGGGTCTTCCTGGAAGAGGCACTGACCCATTTCCCAGTCCTGCCCGAATCCCCTCCCGGAGGTCTAAACTGGAGTTCCCTCAGGAGGAGAAAACCAAGGTTGGTTCCAAGCCCTTGTGTTTTCTAAGGGACGTGAATGGGAGCCCCAGGGTGCAGCAGAAGGCCAGAGTGCTGCCCTCAGGGAGAATCGAGAGCAGGCAGGAGTTTGCTAGGACTGCCATCACACGGCTATAAATGAGGTGGCTTAAAACAATAGGAATTTATCCTCCCGATGCCGGAGGCCGGATATCTGAAATCACTCTGTCCCAGGGCCACATTCCCTACTGAGGTTCTAGGGGAGAAGTTCCGTGCCTCTCCTAGTTCCTGGCGGGGTGACTGGCTTCCTGGGCTTGTGGCCACATAAATCTCTGCCTCACGCTCACTTCACCTTCTCAGTGGGTCTCTCATAGGGACGAGTGTCATTGGCTGTAGGACCCGGACTGATAATCCAGGGTGATTTCCATATCTAGAATCTATAACCCTTTATTAAATAAGGTAACATTGACAGGTTCCAGAGATTCGGGTGTGATCATATCTTCTTGGGGGCCCACCATTTAGCCCATGACAGCAGGTGACTTGCCGTCAATCATAGGGGCAGGGGACTTGGGGGTTTGGCAGAGGGAATCCTTGGTTATTGCCGACCCTATTGTGATACCACGATCTCTCTCGCTGCCTTCGAGTGAATTACCAGTGAACATTCACTGATATCTGTCGTGTGAGTAATTTCCTGCCTTTTGGGTAGCCTACAACACCCGTATTGGGGTGTGTCACAAAGTTCTCTCTGGTCCAAGCCACAGTTGGGAGAAGAGGTCCACAGGGTGCTAGGGAGCATCTCCATGGAGCTGTAAGGATTCTCGCTCCTGGTCTGGTCTCTTCCCAGTGAGATAGGCACCGTGTTGGCAGGCTGGGAAGAGCTACTTAAGATAATCCAGGATCATCCCCACCTTCAGAGAGGATTGTGCCTAGCAAGATTATAAAATTGCCTTTTGTGCGATCTCATTTGATATTCTGCTACCAAACACCTTATTCTTGATTCATCCCTTTATTTGTGTATTTAAGGACACGTTTTCAGCAGCTGCCAAGTGGGAGCTAAGGAGACACAATACCTGCTCTAAGATCCATACAGTCTGGAGGTGGAGAGGGGGCAGAGATGGAAGAAATGATACCAAACAACGTGATTGGCTCTATATGGGCAGTGAGCAGAGAGTTTGGGGGCCCCCGCCATGACAGGTAACTCTAAGGGTTAGGAGAGGCTGGTGTATGGCAGGAAAAACACAGGTTGATTTCTCTCGTGCTGCATGTCTGTCAAGAGTGGGGCGGGGGGCTCTGCTCCATGTCATTGCTGTCCTCCCCCTGGGACCTAGGTTGACAGGGTAGCTTCCATATGCAACATTGTCAGTTGTCATGGCAGAGGGAGGGAAAGTTCCAGAGGCCTTGCACTGGCCGTGGCTCTGACCTGGAAGGGTGAGAAGTAGCCCACAGCTACCCTCAACCACAGGAAAGAGGAAGGGCAATCCTCCCATGTGCCCTGAATGATGAGAGTGGGAGTGTTTCACGAACATCATCGGAGTCCCGGTGGAGTCTCACAAGACTTCCAGAGGAGACGATCATTGCTCCGGGTCTGGAGGGAAGACTGTGTCTTTCAGGCTCACAAAGGCGTGAAGGCTAAGGCAGAGAACTTGTATCTGTGCCCCTCACACTCATTGACTGGAGACTTACACAACTCTCGTGGCTGGAGGTCTTTGTCCTGATGAAGATGAAAGCTGCTTTGCAAGCACAGAGAATGTTTTCAGTGATTCTAATTCTTCTCCGTGCTTTGGGGCATGTTTGGAGGGGTTGGTACGTGGGAAGGGAGCATCATGGGGTGAACATGCATCCCGTTTCTATAGGAAGATGATACCAGTGACAGAAACGTCAACCATTAGGTGCAGCTGTTAACAGTGTTTCTCAAAGAATAAGTAAGTAAAATAAAAAAAAAAAAAGTTTCTCAAACATCTTAGCCCTGGAAGAGCCAATCCCAGAGACCATGTCAGCCAGAGCTTATAGTCACCATTTTTGATTTGGAGGTGTTCCCCCTCCCCCACCAACAGTGAACACGGAATCTATGCTTTTTTTCCTGCATGTAGTTACAAAACAGTCAGAATTCGAGTTTTTGCATAAGCCTTATACACAAGCCCTGCCCTCTGTGCTTAAGGAAAGGGTCAGTGAAGGCCCGTAAAGAACATGGGAATTAGGCGGTGAATTTTGAAGGGAATGGTGACAACAGGCTGCCCTCTGTCCCCTCAGGTTTTCCTTTTATGATTATTGCGTCTGAAACAGGCTGACAGGGTTGGTGTATGGACAGAGCAGCCACGAAACCTGAGTCCAGGTCCAGAGCCAGTCACCACTTTAGGGCCCCGGTTTGTGTCTCCATCTGTGAAATGGGTACTCGCTTTATTTACCTTCTAGGGTTAATTTGAGAGGGAAGTAAAATCATGTGTGATTTTTTAAGAATTATGAAGCTGCCTTGGAACATTAAGCTATTCCAAGGATATAAAATCATGGTGGTAGGATTATTAATGTTTATTAAGTGGATATTGTAGAAAATCGTAACATCCCTGAGTGTATCTTCTGGAAGAAGGTTCTGGGTGTTCTCTTTGCCTAGTGGGAGGTGGCAGAGGGAGCGCAAAGAAGGTGGCATTGGTGAACATGAGCAGAGCTAAGGCTTCCCCTGTCAGAGGATGTGCAAAATGATAAAAAGGAAAATACAGTTATACCATGCTTTCTTTTTAAAGCACTCTCCCATGGCTCTTCAACTAAATAATGAGCTCTACAAAGCTCCAACATTGGCACTAGTTATCCTACAATGAGCACAGTAGGTTTTCAATACACGCTTTTGAATTAAGACCAGAAGGCAGGCTTTTCACAAAGTCAGCATGAGATAAGGGTTAAGAGCACAGACCCGGGAGTCACACAGCTGGCTTTGAATCCTGATTTTTCCAGTTACTACTATCTTATGACCTCTCTGTGCCTTGGTATTCCCATCTGTGAACTGGAAATCGGAATAGTACCTACAGGATTGGGGTGTTCTGAGGATTAAATGAGTTAAATATTTGTGTGAAGTGCTTCGGACAACGCCTGGCACATATTAGGTGTGACATGATTGTTTGCTAGAATAAATAAGTCGATTTTTATAGTCATTTAAAAGAGGACAACCTCCCTGGCATTTCGTGCAGCTCTGACTGGGACGCAGAATGGACAGGAGGACATCTGAAGTTCTCCTCCAGGAGAGTGTGGGAGCGGGGGGGTTGGTGAATGCACACGTGTGCAGACCTCCACCGTTAGAGGCCTCCGGGCTTCTGGAGGGGGCTGGTTCTTGGGGCAGCGCTGGAACAGTAAGTCCAGACCAGAAACTGGGAAATGGGGGCGACTCAGGCACGGAACCGCGAATCTAGGCTGCAGGCTTCCAGGGCGGCCAAAGCCTGCAAGAGGAAAGGAGTGTCATTGGCTCAATATATGCATTTCAGAGAAAGGGAGGGGAAGACAGGAGGCAGGAAGTATATTTTGTGGGTTCTTCCTGATAGAGCAGTGAGTGAAATGAGGAGGGAGGAAATGGGAAGGAGAGGGTCGACCGCACTACTGCGTCCCTCCTACCTCTCCCTTACCCTCTCACTTACCTTGCTTACCTCTTCCCTGACCCATCCTCCCCTTTCACACCTGCATAGGAGGCCCCTGCTGTGGAGCTGAGCAGCGTGGGATGTGGGATCCTGAGACCGCTAGGACAGCAACAGGGATTGGAGGGTTTGAAGCCGGCATTCGTCTCAGCTGACATCAGTCCTGGGCTGAAGGAATTGAGGGCTTTCTCATGCCAGCGAGGGTATTCTGATTTTTCAAACAGTTACATTACTTGCATTACAAAGGATTTTTTGGCGGGGGGCGCCTGGGTGGCTCAGTGGGTTAAAGCCTCTGCCTTCGCTCAGGTCATGACCTCAGGATCCTGGGATCGAGCCCCCCCCCCCTCATTGGGCTCTCTGCTCAGCAGGAAGCCTGATTCCTCCTCTCTCTGCCTGCCAGAGATCTCTGTCAAATAAATAAATACAATCTTTTAAAAAAAAAAAAAAGGATTTTTTGGCGAGAAGAATTCAGAGCAGGATGAGCTACCTTGCCCAAAGTATAGTGAGCTCCGCTTCGCATCTCAGGTTTTTCCCGAGGGATGTCTCCAGGGATAGGCCACAGGGCTCTGTCCTTAGCCCTGGCTTATTAAACATTTTTGTTAATGACTGGGATGAAAAATAGAAAGAATCCAGATGACCCACACCCAGGATAGTTAGTACGCTACATGACACATTCAAGTTCAAAATGATTTATATGGGGTGGCATGCTGGGCCAAAACCAACCTAATGAAATTAAACAGGGACAAATGTAAAGGCCTCTGCTTAGCTTTAGGAAAATGTCATGCAGCGCTAAGGGAGAGACGGGGCTTAGACATCCACTTTCATTTGGTTAGTCGTTCTGCACGTATTTATTGGGCCTACTGCAAGAAGACGCTGTCGGGATTCTCGGAGGGAGTCCAGATAGAAAGACCATACCCAGTAAGCCGAAGGTTGAGTGGTGGTCTTGGGAAGCCACACGATGCATCTTCAGAGAAATTCAGGGCACAGGCTGTTATGTAAGCAACAAGACTCCGGGGCTGGAGGACCTTCTCAGAGGAAGAACATCCTCAAATGGTGCGGCTGGAGGAAGCTTCATGGGAGGGGGGACTTCGGAGTGGACACTGAACACTAGGAAGATTTTTTTAAACAGACGGCAGGGGTGCAGAGGCAAAGAAGAAACGGTGGGGAGAAGCTAAATGACCAGGAGAAGGGATGAAGGAGGCGTGTGGGCAATGATGAATGCCCGAAGTGACCAAAACGGAGGGTCTCTTAAGGGAGTGGGTGTGCATGCAAAGGTGCATATATGTGTATGTGCACATGGGGGTGTGCAAGCATACGTGTGTACACGTGCACGTGCACAGAGGATGTGTGTGCACGTGCACACGGGGATATGCATACAAACGTGTACGTGTGTGCATGCACAGGGGGTTGCGTGCAAGCACGTGTGCATGTACACGGGAATGGGGAGAGGTAGGGTGGATGCCGGTGCAAAGACAGGATGAAACCAGACAGTGCTCGGACTAGAAAGACGACATTGGTGATGTGGGCATTCTTCTGTGGGAAACGAAGGTCCTGGAGGAGAGGGGCTCCCGGGGTCAGGGGGCACCGAAGGCCATTCATCTGATCCCAGCTCACGGGGGAGGGGGAGTTGGATGGGGAGACTCTAGAGGCCGAAGTACCAGTCGAGGGGCTAACACACCCATGAGAAATGACCTTGAGATTGGAGAAGCGAAGAAGCTGTGGAATAAACTGAGGGAGGGATCCCGGTGTTCGGTATTTGGTTAGAAGCTGCCGTGGGGGCAGCGGTGAGAGGGGGGGGGCATGCATGGTGCACAGCGAGCACACTTCCGTTGGGGAGCAGGGACGAGGATGTGGCTGGTTTGGGTGAGGAGACGCCTGTCGGCTGAGGCCTTGGCGGTTTATTTCGGGCAGGGAGTTCAGCCTCGGAGCTTGGAGGGGCTTTGGGCTGAGTGGTTCAGCGGCCACCTGCACAGAAGTGGTCTCTGCCGCAGAGAAGGTGAGAGCCACTGCACGGAGAGAATCAGGCCAAGGACAAGGCCATGGACACCCCTCACCTGTGAGGGACACCAGGAGACTAAGGATGGGGAAGGAGCCCTTCCATGTATATGCCCAGGGTGGGGAGTCTGAAGCCACTGTAAACTTCACACAAACTAACTCTCGAGAAAAGAAAGGCTCCGCCTCGGGCTCTCCCTCCGCACCCCACCAGTGTAGGACCTGGGGTCTTCACCCTGCACAGGGGGCCTCCCTGGGTCTCTCCTTGGTGGGATCCCGTCTCCCTTCCCCTGGCTATGTCTCACACTCAAGGAAGGGAGGCCCCGGGGACTGGGATTGTGGAAGTCCAGATGGAGAGAGTGGAGGGAGACGGGTCAGAATTCTTTATCCACTGGGCAAAGGTCTTTGAATTGCTTTTGGTGGCAGTCAGGCTTCCAGGTCCCACACCAGACCATTTCTAGACCTCCAGCCACACATAGGGAAGGTCTGAATTAGGGATGTTCTTGTTATCATTTGTAAAACGAAGCTAAAACCGCAATTAACAAAAAATCCTCTTAGAAAACCCTAGGACTTTGTGTTCAGGATACTTGCCTTAGCTTTAAAATGTTATTTTATTATTAAACTAATACTATGCATCTTAAGGTAAAAGCATAAAAATTCATCCTCCTAACGCAACTAATTTTCTTTTTATATTTCTTGCACCTTTGTGATCCTAAATTTGAATCCCCTTTATCATTAAAAAAAAAAAAAAAAACCCTGGGAAAGACAGTTCCACTTCATGCAACTACTTCCAACTTTGTGTGTCTTTATTACTTTCTGCCACATATATAATTCTTACAAAATTGTAATCAGTGTATACGTAAGTCTATATCTTCTCTCTTAATATTATTTCCAAGACCATATGCTTATTTGACATAGTCCTATTTTCCTTTTAAATATTTGAATGGTGTTCTGTTCAGTTATACAAATCTACCATAATTTAATTCTTTTTCTATTTTGGGACATGGCAATTACTTCCACTTTCTCCTTATCGTAAATAACAGAGCTAGAAATAGTGCATGTATCTTTTTTGTTGTTCTTTTGAATTATTTCTTTGGAAGCAATTCCCAGGAGTGGAATTATTAGGTCAAAAATTATTAATGTTTTTATGGTTCTCGGTAAGTGTGGCCAAATTGGCCCTATCCTTCCTTCCTTGCTTAAAGCCTCACGGTACCTGGTGGGCACAAATTGTAGGCTCAGTGAGAGGTGCCAGGAAGGGAAGGAATGTGAGCTGAGAGCAACCCGGGGCGCCAAGGGTCAGCGCAGAGCTCTGTCCTACTAGGTACTCCTGTGGGTCCTCCTCCACCAGCAGGGAGGGGCGGGAGAGGGCAGGAAGGGTTGTGGGCACCGTGGGAAATGAAGCAACAATCTGGTACTTCCTGCTGGAGCAGCTGCAGATGGGGGGAAATTACATACCAGCAAAGGGAGGCAGAGCAGAGTGAGCAAGAACCTTAGCCTCCCCCTCCCCCGCCCACACCCACGCCCCCGGGTCAAGGATGTGGGCAGAACACCCTGAGGGTTTGGAATGGCCTCTAGGGAGCTGTGGACTTGCTCCTAGGAAATCTTTCAGGGTCAACAAGAGTGGTCTGGATTAGGGAGGAGAGACACTCCGTTGTTTGCTTCGTAAATATTTAATGAGCGCCCACCACGTCAGGTTCTGGGCCAGAAATTCTGCACACAAAAGAGAATAAAAGTTGGGCCCTGCCCTCAAGGAGCTTGCAGTCTAGAAAGGAAGTCGGAAGGGTAACAGGGATTACCTGTTCGCCTCTCCTTCCAGATCTGTGCCCAGGGCATCTGTCGGTGTGCCCTGCAGGGAGGAGAGGTTTCCCAAGGAGGTGACCCCTGAGCTCACTGCTGCAGCAGTCTGGGAGATGGGAAGCCTCTGCGAGAAGGGTGTCCCGGCCGGGGACACTGCGGCGGGAGAGAGGGGAGCGCATGAAGTGGCAGACAGGCCCTGTGAGACCCTGGGAGCCTCTTTCAGACTTGGCCATGGAGGCCTGAGGATTTCTCTGCAGGGCACTTAACTCACCTCCCCAAGAGCAAGGGGGAGCCTGAGGGTCCTTGAAGCTGCATTTGGAGTTCATACTTTTTTATATGAACTGGGTGTTTCTTTGGCATCGCTGATGAGATTATGGGGAACGTTAAAATTCCCCAAAGCCACCCCTTTGTGTCACCACTCAGTTGATGCTCAGAGCACTGTGGGGCAGGGAGTCACGTGATCCGATTTACATTTTTAGAAAGTTTGCTGTGGCGAGGGTTTGCAGAGTGGACTGGAGAGAGCATGGCAGGGGGTCCTTCGGGGGGCTGGTCAGCCATCTGACAGAGATCAGGCAAGCTCTGCGGATTGAGGGAGGTGGGGGGGACCCTTCCTCCCAGGGCCAAGAACTTTCTCCCTACAGGCCTCACCGAGGACTTCGAGAGGGAGGCACTGGTTCCTGGGGCCTGTGCTTGAGTGGGGATGCCCAGATGCGACCATAGCATTTAGAGGGAGGACAGCCCTGGGGCTGGGTGTCTAGCGTCCATAGTGAAAGGCAGCTCACCTGGGCCACCCGGGCCTGTGGAGGTGCCCTGTGTGGGCTGGAGGAGAGCCGAGTGAGTGTTACAATCTAGCTGGAAGAAGCCAGGCCCAGTGGGGTCAGAGTTCAGGGCTCTGGGCTAAATTCCATCACTGAATCGCTGTGGGATCTCGGATCAACGGCACAAAATTCGGGGCCCTCACCGGGATAATAATTCTGTCCCTGCCTGGATTATTGGGAGGATTAAATGAGGCAATGTGTTCATAGTCAAGGCCTTGGAGCAGGTACAAAGAACGCCACAGATCCAGACTGTTGTCACCTCTGTACTTTGGAAAACACGGGGAAAGATCTGGTAATAACTTGGTGCCTCAAAGAGAGCTGGGCGTCCTGGAGCCTGAGAGGGAGAGAGGGAGAGGGAGGGGTGCAGGGGGAGGGTGGGGAAGCTGGATCCCTGCTTCCTCCTCTTGTGGTTTGTCTTTGAAGCTCAGAGCAGCTGTTAGATGAAAGACCAGGTCCTGCCCAGCCCAGGTCACTCCGCTCGGAGGCAGAAGCCATGTTTGAAACCACAGCAAGGAGACCAGCAGGGGCCTGGCAGGACTTATGGACTCTCTGGTGTTTGGACATCTCTGACTTGATGCCCCCCAGGGCCCCACCAGGAGCCGCTGGGTCGTGGGCCCTGCCGTCCATACCAGGGGGACTGCTGCCCCATCACTCCAGCCGGGAGCTCCATTTTAGCCGCAGTCCAGGGCAAAGTTCGGGAGCTCTCGAGACCCCTCTTCTGTCGAGCAAAGTGTTTCTTGAGTTTTGGAAACAAAAGTCCCAATTAAGAAAGAGCAGGGAGCAGCGAAGGTCACAATGCCAGCCCAGCCAGTCTCTCTGTGTGGAATGGGGCAGTGTTGACAGCGGGAAAAGGACGAGAGGCACTTGGGTCCTGTCCCCGTGCGTGAGCAAAGGGACGCAGTCTGCTGCCGTGAGGGGGACGTTGGGGCACAGCCCAGAAGTGGCTTCCACAGGCCGGGGACAATGCCCGTGTTAGCTAGTGGGGCTACCATTAACAGCGGGCTCACTCAACAGAAGCGTCTCCTCACGGCTCTGGAGGCCTTCTCGAAGTCCAGGGGTCACGTGTCAGCCGCGCTGCTTTCTTCCGAGGCCTCTCCTCTTGGCTTTAGGTTGGGTGTCTTCCTCTGTATCTTCACGGGGTTTTCCCTCTCCAAGGCTGTGTCCTAATCTTTCCCCACAAGGACTCCAGTCACATTGGATGAGAACCTACCCTGAGAACCTCTTTCTGATGGAATTGTCTCTCTGAAGACCTATCTCCCAAGAGTCTCATTCTGAGGTACCGATGGTTAGGACATCAACATAGGAGTCGGGGGGACACCATTCGGCCCATAAAGACACCCCCGGACCCGGAGCCTCACTTCCAGCTGCGGGTGAGAAAGGACAAGTTGCCGAGGAGGTCATGGCTCCCAATCGCAGCTGCCAGGTGGAAATGGAGCTGCACGGGCTCCGAACACCAGAGTGGTGGCCCAGGGCCCACCTTCCACTCCATGCCTGGCTCCTTGTGTGACTTGGGTCATGCCTGTCCCAGGGCCATGTCCTAGAAAGAGGGCAGCAGGGCAGCAGGGCACACTGAACCCTGAGCTGGCAGGGCTGCTGCCTGGCTCTCCTCATGCTCTCCGTGCTCCCCTCACCCAGGCACAGCTTCTGCCACCTCCTTCCGCCCCCCCCCCCGCCCACGCAGAGTGCAGGACTGTGGCCTGCCCCCCACAGGCGTTTTCCAGCCCCTCTGGAAAATTCTCCTGGCCTCCTGGCTCATAGGCCTTTGCCCTTGCTGGTCTCTCCGCCTGGAGCTTCACTGCCCGTCCCCAGCACCCCGTGGGTAGCTTTGTTACGATGGGGCTCTTCCTCCCCAGTCGCTTCTCCATTTGGGGACGCCATGTGCTCCCAGCCGGGACGCAGCGTGAGGCAGGCAGGACCGTGGCCACCACGGACCAACCCATCGCCTATCTGCCCTCCGTGAACAGGGCATCCGGAGCCTCTGACGGGCTCTCCCCAAGCCGTTCCTGAAGGGGCTGCTCCCCTCCCCGCCTCCAGTCTTATCTGGGGGTGGGTTCCAGATGTTTCCTCTCACACAGACAGACCCCAGCCTTTCCCCACAGGAGGGCAGCCACCCTGTGTCCAGGCCCTGGGAGGAGATTCCCCTGCCCTGGCTCCTGCTCGGTTCACGCCCCCCTTCTCCTGAGCCAGTGATTCCTTTCTTATCACCCGGACTGGGGAGGACTTGAGTTGAAAAGGAACTGGGCCCCTTTAAAGTTGCAACCACACCACGGCCAGACGCGGGAGTCCGTTTTCAGCCAGGAGGCCGAGGTAAGGATGGCGGCAGTTGTCGGCCTGGAACCAGGCCCGCCCCAACAGAGACAGACGCTGACCAGTTGCTGCCCCAGCTGGGGACATGCGTGTTCTAATTATGAAAACTGTGAAGGACTTGAAAGCTGATGAACGTTACCTTCCAAGTTCACTCCTTGTCTTTGTATGTTCTTTTTAGAAGATTTTATTTATTTATTTCGTGCGAGCAGGGGAGGGGCAGAGGCAGAGTGAGAGAGAATCTCAAGCAAACTCCCCCCTGAGCGTGGAGCCTGATGCGGGGCTCAATCCCACAACCCTGAGACCGTGACCCAAGCGGAAATTAAGAGTCAGACGCTTAACCAACTGAGCCACCCAGGCACCCCTTGCCTTTTGTCAGTTTGTATGTATGTGTTTCGTTGAGTCTCATCACTGCACACAAAACACTGAATTTCTCCAGTCCTTGTTTTCTTTTTGTTCCGTGCACATCTGTGCATTAGGAACGTTGAGTTCTTGTCACTTTGAATGGGAGTGCAGTATTTTATCGCTTTCATGCTCTAGAGTTTACTCCGACCATTCTCTCTGATTTAATATTCAGATGGCTTCTAATCTTTCACCTTTATGTGAATAGCAGGGTTATAGAGAATTCTGTATGAACTGCCTTTTTCTTCTTTATTTCCTTAACGCCTGTTCTAAAAACAGAGCGAATCGTTTTCAAGCTCTTGTTGCCCAGTTCCAGACCATTGTCTCGGGAGAGGCCAGAATTAATCGACATGTAACACTAACAGCAATTTTTAAAGAAACAATTTTCCCCAGAATCCTGGCAACTCTGGCTTCTTACTGTCGTGACCTATTTTGCCAATGTAATGACTGTGTGATGTTACCTTGAAGTTAATTTGCATTTTAGTATTGACTGTCACCATTCTGAGTCCTCCCAAATGATGACTCTGGGTCAGTATTTTCTCCCTTGGCTCTTGGAAGTGTCTCTGCCCCATTGCCTCCCGGGTGCTTATTTGGCCAAGATTTCACAGGCGTACACGTTGCATGACTTCCTGTAGCGAGCGTCTACTCTGGCAGCCTTGTCACCTCTATGTGGTCTTTAGATCAAGCAAGGGAGTCACGTGGGAGAGTTTCTAAAACACAGACCTGAGCCCCACCAGAAGAACAGGAGAGGAGCTGTTGGTTTCCTCCCACAGATAGAGACCCCGAGGCCCAAAGACTCGATCCAGAAACCAGAACCTCAGTCTTTATCCAGTGGCTGATGTCTTCAAACCAATAAATATTTGTTGCACCCCTACTGTGAATTGGCCCCTCTGCTAGGAAGCAGGGAAAGCCCCAGTAAAGTCTGTGGTACGTGCCTTCAAGGGGAGTCACACCAGTGGGAGGGACAGACATAGTTCATTGTAGCCGGGGCAGTGTTATGGGAGAGGGCCTCAAAGGCTTCTTGGAGGAAGCAAGAAGCTGGGGCTTGGCCAAAGAAGAGCTATCCAGGTGGAGGGAATAAGGAGGAAGGCTTTTGCGGTAGAGGAACGGCATGTGCAAAGACACAGAGGCAGGAAAATGGGTGGCATGCTGGGGGCGTTGCAGGAGCCCTGGGTGTGGAGCCGGCCTTCCAGGGCCGGGGTTCCAGCCCCACAGCAGCTTTGTCATCTCCGGTAAGTCACATAGCCTCTCCAAGCTCCCATTCTGCCATCCACTGAATGATGACCATAATGCCTGGCTGGCTGGCTGGGGATTACCAAAGGAGATCATCCTTATTGAGCACTAGGCATTATTCTTGGCACATGGTAAATGCTCACTCTAGAAGTATTGGCCCTTGTTATTGAGAAGGTGCAATCTTTTAGGAAGGAGGGATGGACAGGGGCTTTATGTTCTATACTGAGATGATTTGATCATAGAGTAGAGACTATAGAGTAGGTAAGCCAAGCAAAGACATAATCAGAGTGATTTCTGACAGATTGTCGGGGCAGCAGTGGGGAGAATGGACAGGAAAGTGAAGAGCAGAGGCAAAGAAATCAGGTGGCCATATTCTCTGTCCGCGATCAAAGGAGCAGTGATGGGGGACCTCAGGTGCCGTGAGCACTGTGGGAATGAAGAGGCCAGACCAGAAATACAGATTAAATAGAAGACAGTAACTAGACTTCGTAACCTATTGGATGTGGGAAGGCGGGGCCCAGAGAGCAGAATCTGATGTTTCCCATTTCCACCACTTGCAAGTCTGCTCCTGGGCTCTGCATGATCGAGCCAACGCAGTGATCCCATCCATCCTCTCCGAATGGGCCCATTGTCCCTGATCTTCATGGCTCCCAGAGACCGACTCCCAGGGGTTAGGAAAACTGAGGAGAAAGAGCTCAGGGGCCCCTTGTTTTCAAAACTAGCTGGAGGCTGCACCTCTCCCCAAGGAAATGAGCTCAGCTTCCTCAGTCCCCCACTCCTGCAAAAGAAATCTCAAGCTTGGTGACTCGGAACCTGCTCAGGACCTTCTCTGACGACATCTCGGGCATCCGGATGTCTTGGGCTGTTGAAGCATATGGGCCAGGCACATCTCTGCCTGGGGAGGGTGGTCCACAAGAGGGAGGTGCTTTGCAGAGAGGAAATGGCTCAAACCAGATATTGCCTTGTTTGTTTTCCCTGTGAAGACAAGAGACCAGTTTACTTTCCTCTTTTATTTATTTTTTAGGGATGAGGCAGATATTTTTAATTCCTCTAGTTTCCTGCTGTCTACAGGTGTTTCCTATGGTCTTGCTGTCAGAAAGACCGGAGCCCATGACATAATCAGCTCTATTTCTGAGATTTCCAAAAAGTCTCCTGGCTGTGACCTGCGTGTACCACCTCAAATCCCCTCTGGGCAAGGTGGGGTGGACACACGGCCCCTCCATAACCTGCGTGGGTTTTCCACCATTCGCCTGTGGTGCAGGTGGGCCTCATTCCTAAGAGCCCCTGGTGAGAGGTGCCCATGGGGGGACTGGAGAGGAGGAAGTCCCTGGTCTCCAGCAGCACCCCCATTTTTGTCTCCCTAGCCGATGTGACATTCATGAAAGGGCTCCCCACTAGTTCCGGTAGAATCACTCTTTACTTCTCCTTTGGAGAAGTAAAGGACAGTTCTCCCGCCTCCAACCAAATATGATGGCCTTGTAGAACAGCTGTTGAAAAGGCAGAATGCTTGTTTATTTTTACCCCAAAAAGTTATGCACAAACTAAAACTTTGGGGAAAACATCCTGTTTTTCATGTACCCAGAGAAACCTTTTGGTGATGGGAAATCCTTTTACAAAGTAAAGAGAGACCATCAGTCAAGCAACATTCTCTCTCTCAATTTATACATGAATTTGTGGAGCCTCACATCTGTTTTGTACAAGGAATGGGACAAATATTTATTGAATACTTTTATTACACAGCGTCTCTTTTAGAACCGTCGCCACCATTCTCTGAGTTGGGTATTACTGGTGCATTGTATGAAATAGGAGACTGACACTTGGGACGGGTAAGGGGTCTGGTCGCCACTGAGGGGCAGGGACCGAAGTCTAACCCAGGTCCCTCCCTCGTCCTGTCTGCAGTTCACCCTGATCCCCCTTAGAATTCAATGAGGAGGAGGTCATAATGTCTGTGATAGTATTTAATATTAAGAGCCATGAATCCGTGAGGTCCCTAAAAGTAATTACAAATAAATTCACATAACGAAAATAGAAATGCCTCCTGGGATTATCCGGGAAAATAGGTCGAAGAATCAAACATTGTTCCCCTAAATCAGACGTTGCACACTCCCGGATCCCAAGCTGCAGGCGGACATGATCCCCCCGCCCCTGAGGAAGCAGGGGTTTCTCCCCCCGCCCTGCCCACTCCTGTGTGTTGGCTGCCTGGCCTCTGAGAGCGCTGGAGTTGGCAGTGCCCACCCTCTGTGACACGGGAGAGGGGCGTGAAAACTGTGCACGGAGCTGCACTCGGGATCAAAGCAGGCCTCGCACGCTGGGAGCATCTCCCGCTGACTCTGACGGCTCTCTCCGAATGGCAGCTTCTGGTCAGAATTCCCATCGTCCATATCTAGAGTACAAACAGCCTTCGGAGAAGCGAGGATGGCTGTGTGGTGGGCAAAGTCAGACTGGCCAGGTTTTGAACCCAACTCCACATGGGACTCCGGGAAGGCCACTCCATCTCTGTGGTTCCCTGTCAAACAGGACGATAGTATAGGAATGTCTTCCTCACTCGGCTGTTGAGGGGATTAAGCGAGCTTCGTCCTTGACGTGCCTTGCACCGAGTAATCACTCCATCTGTGTTGATTCCTGCCCTCTTTTTCCTCTCCCAAACTGATGAATGCACGACTTCCCCAGGGACATAGTCTATTTATCACCCAGGATGGAAATGTCTCTATGCTGGGTTGTCCAAGACGTGTAGAAAATCAGAGTGTGGGGCCTAAAGGAAATTACTTGTTTCTCCTTTCTCTTGCCTTGTGATTCGTTTTTTTGTTTTGTTTTTTTCTCTCTCAGTATATGCTGAGTTGCAGGGGACATTTTGGCTTTGGATCGATCATTTTCTTGAGCAGAGAGCATGTATGTAATAACAAAGCAACAGCATTTACGAATGTATTTGGGGCTCCTGCAAATGGGGTAAATTGGCCTAGATGTTACTAAACCTAAAAACAGCTTCAAGGAGCATATATTTAACTTAGGGACACAATATCTTTTATTTTTTCACTTTAATTCCATTATAGTTAACATACAGTGTTATATAATCTTTAGGTGTACAATAGGTAATTCAGCAATTCCGTCCATCACCCAGTGCTCATCACAAGCGCCCTCCTGAATCCCCATCACCTGTTTCACCCATCCCGCCCCCCAGCCCCGTCTGGTAACCGTCAGTTTGTCCTCTATAGTTAAGAGTTAGTTTCTTGGTTTGTCTCTCTCTCTCTCTTTCTCCTATATTCCCCTTTGCTTGTTTGTTTTGTTTCTTAAATTCCACGTGCGTGTGAAATCATATGGTATTTGTCTTTCTCTGATTTATTTCACTTAGCTTTATATTCTCTAACTCCATCCATGTTATTGCCAATGCCAAGATTTCATTCTTTTTATGGCTGAAAAATATTCCATTGTGTATATATATACACCACATCTTCTTTATTCATTTGTCCAGCAATAAACACTTGAGCTGCTTCCATAATTTGGCTCTCGTAAAATAAGGCTGCTAGAAACATGGGGTGCATGTATCACTTTTATTTAGTATTTTTGTATCCTTTGGGTAAATACCTAGTAATGCAATTGCAGGATGGTACATTAGTTCTATTTTTAACTTTTCAAGGAACCTCCATACTGTTTTCCAGAGTGGCTATACCAGCTTGCATTCCCACCAACAGTGCAAGAGGGTTGCCCTTTCTCCACATCCTCGCCAACATCTGTTGTTTCTTGTGTTTTTTATTTTAGCCATTCTGACAGGTGTGCAGTCACAACTCATTGTAGTTTTGATTTGCGTTTCCCTGATGATGTGTGATGTTGAACATCTTCTTCGTGTGTCTGTTGGCCATCTGGACATCTTCTTTGGAAAAAATGTTCATATCTTCTCATTTTTAATTGGATTATTTTGGCTTTGGGTGTTGACTTGTGTCAGTTTTTTTAATATCTTTTAGATACTAACCCTTTATTGGACATGTCATTTGCGAATATCTTCTCCCATTCCACAGGTTGCCCTTTAGTTTTGTTGATTGTTTCCTTTGCTGTGCAGAAGCTTTTTATTTTGATAAAGTCCCAATAGCTTATTTTTGCTTTTATTTCCCTTGCCTCAGGAGACGTATGTAGAAAGAAGTTGCTCTGGCCAGTGTCAGAGACCTTACTGCCTGTGCTCTCTTCTAGGATTTTTATGGTTTCAGGTCTCACATTTAGGCCTTTCATCCATTTTGAGTTTATTTTCATTCTTTTTCATTCTATTTTCATTTTCTAGTTTCATTCTTTCACACGTAGCTATCCAGTTTTCCCAACAGCAGATGTTGAAGAGATTGTCCTTTTCCCACTGGATAGTCTTTCCCACTTTGTCCAAGACGAACTGACCACACAGCTGTGGGTTTATTTCTGGGTTTTATATTCTGTTCCATTGATCTTGTGTCCAGTTTTGTGCCCATACCATACTGTGATGATTACTGCAGCTTCATAATATAACCTCAAGTCAGGAATTGTCATAACAACACAATATCTTTATGGAATTACTGACTTTACCTCCTTCTTCTCTTCCCCTCTGGGCATATGTGTCCTGTCCCCTGACACTCGGGCCCTGGTTTTGATATTTTGAGAAGACTGACAACTCACTCCAAAGTTGTTTTCAGGTGTTTGTTCCCCTTCCCAAAAGATTTGGGGAGTAGAGTTTAAAACGCTTATTTCAGTATTTTAAACATTTTCCTTTATGTTATTATCTTATAATATGTCTTGGTAACTTCCTTTCTTTCCTTTGAAAACAATTATGGGTGGGGGGAGCCTGGGTGGCTCAGTTGGGTAAGTGTCCAGCTCTTGATTTCAGCTCAGGTCATGACGTCAGAGTCATGAGATCGAGTCCCACGTCGGGCTCTGTGCTCAGTGTGGAGTCTGCTTGAGATTCTCTCCCTGTCCCACTGGCCTTCTCCCTGTTCGCGCTCTCTCCCTCTCAAATAAAGGAATAAAATCGTTAAAAAAAAAGAAAAAGAAGGAGAAGAAAACAATCATGGACAGCCCTATAAATCAGTTCTAGTTTGCTCATTCTAATACACATACACGGGGCACCTGGATGGTTCAGTTGATTAAGCGTCTCCCTTCAGCTCAGGTCATGATCCCAGGGTCCCGGGATTGAGCCTCGTGTTGGGCTTACTGCTCAGCGGGGAGTCTGCTTCTCCCTCTGCCTCTGCCTATTGTTCCCCCTGCTTGTACCCTCTCTTTGTCAAATAAATAAATAAAATATTTTTTAAAACCCCCAAACCAAATACACATACACAATTTGGCGTAACTGAAATCATATCAAGCCTGCTGGGTTTTTATAGGCAGTGTTTTTCTTTTGATTTGCTTCCTTCAAATCATCTTCCCTCCCCACACCCCAGCCTCCCCAAATCTCATATAACCCTTTATATAGGATACTTCTTATTCTATAACTATGCAAATGATTGCATATACATTATGCAAACACACTGGGGTCAATATACACATACACACAGTACGGCGGTGGCTCGTTGAGTTGTTGCTTCATAAAACTGGGGCCATGTTCAACAGACTTCCGTGCATCTCTCAGTTCCCACTTTACAATTTCTCATGGAAGTTTGGAGTGCTCTAATTCATTCTTTTTAATGGTTTCACAATAACCCGCTGTGGGAATGGACTGTAAACCATTTCCCTCTTTATGGGTCCTCGCTTTGTTCCCGGTGTTTTGCCGCTATAAACAGCGCTGTAATCAAGCCTCTGCGTCCTTCTGTACTGGGCCTTTCGTGTTTATGGAATAGAGTCTCAGGAGCATGGGGCCGAGTTGCAAGGTTTGTGTAATCTGATTTAGTAAATGTTGCCAGATAACATCTGCAAAAGGCTGTACAACTCAAGGTCCCTCCAGCAATGTATGATGGTTCCTTTTCCCCCATTCCCAAATAGCCATGGCTGCTTCTCTCTCTTCCCTCCTGCTTCCCCACCCTCTCTGCCTGTCTGGCAAGCATAAAGAGAAGTCTCAGTGTTAATTTAATCTCTAGTTCTCTGACAACTTATAAATTGGAGCATCTTTTATGTTTCCTGGACTTTTAGGGGTTTGGTTTTTTTCCAGGAGCCGCTCACTTATAGACACATGGTTCCGTCATTTCGTGAGAGCACTTTATACGACAGCCATCATCCCCTTTCCTCTGTGTTACAGACACTTCTTCCGATCCCTTGTTTTCTCTTTATGTCATTTATAGTACTTTTGCCATAAAATTTTTACTTTTTTTATGGTTAGAGGGGCCTTTTTTTTTAAAGATCTTATTTATTTATTTGACAGAAAGAGAGAGATCACAAGTCGGCAGAGAGGCAGGCAGAGAGAGAGGAGGAAGCAGGCTCCCCAATGAGCAGAGAGCCCGATGCGGGGCTCGATCCCAGGACCCTGAGATCATGACCTGAGCTGAAGGCAGAGGCTTTAACCCACTGAGCCAACCAGGCGCCCCTAATGGGGCCTTTTTTAATAGCTTCTAGGATTTCTCTCTTGGTGAAAAAAGGGAAATAGTTCATGCGAACACTCTTTTATCCTGTGCTCTGCCAATCTGTCCCCTCAGCTAACTAAGCTCAGTGCCTTCAAAATGTCACGAACCCCAGAGCCAGGCGTGGGAATTTAGCAAAGCATGCTGGGCACTGTTATTCCAGGCTCTCCTCGGGCCACGTGCCTATTCTCCGGCTAGATCCCATTGCTGATACCAGTCTGGAATTTTTCTATCTCCAGCTCTTAGCCTCTGTCTTCTCTTCCCACCCCTAAGAGCCCCCTCCCCCATTTGCTCCTTAACTGGGATTTTTCCTTCCCTTTTCCCAGCTCTCTTCTATATTTTGACCTTCTTTCTGCCAGGATGTCAAATGTCCCTGAACTCTCCATGCCCTCGCTCCAAAGCCTCTGAGGTCACGGGGGCCCTTCCTGCCTCCTGAGCCGGGTCGCCCACCCTTCCCTGAACGCCCAACCCTGTCTCCAAAAGGATGTCTGCGCCGCCCACCGTGGGGGCTCCCCGAGTGCCTCTTTGCAGCGGGGTTTGCACTGTAAGAACTGAGGACAAACATTTTTCTTTCAACTCCCTGCCGGATTTAACCCTTCAGGATAAATCCTCAGTACTTTGGCTTCATGTTTATTAATAGCCTGCATTTCCTGAGGACTTATTCCATGCCCGACTCTGGGCTAACCGCTGTCCCCATGCTCTCCCTTGATTCTTAGACAAGCCTGTGATGTAAATGTTGCTATCTTAACTTTCCATGTGAGGCCCCTGAAATTTAATGAGGTTCAGCCGCCTGCCCACATCACATAAGGAGCAGGGCTGGGATCAAACACGGAGTCTCCAGAGCTCTGTCAGTGCCCACCTTCTGATCCCGCCTTATCCCACACCCTGACCCCGTTGTCCCTTCTCCTTCCCAGGTCCTCAGACGCAGCAACATTCACAGCCTGTCTTACTCCTGGAGCCCTTCGTCATGCCCCACTGAGATAGATAGAACTTCTGGACCATCATCTTCTTAACTCATTCCTTATTTACCCTACTTTTGTTTCAAATTTCCCCAACTGGACTCAACAGGGTGGGGACCGTGACTGAAGTTCTCTGTAACCAACCCCCCCAAATTTGTTGATTGATTTTTTAAATTTTAATTTCCAATATAGTTAATATACAGTGTTCTATTCATTTCAGGCAGGCAATATAGTGATCTAACGATTCCCTCCATTACTCAGTGTTCATCACAATAAGGGGACTCTTAATCCCACCCCTGTTTTACCCATTCCCCATCACCTCCCTCTGGTGACCACCAGTTTTTTCTTTATAGTTAGGAGTCTGTTTTTTTGTTCGTTTTTTTTTTCCTTTGTTCGTTTGTTTTGTTTCTTAAATTTCACATATGAGTGAAATAATTTCACTATGTGTCTTCCTGTGTATGTGTCTTCCTGTCTAACTTATTTCAATTAGGATAATACTCTCTAGATCCATCTATGTTGTTGCAAATGGCAAGATCTCATTCTTTTTTGTGGCTGAGTAATATTCCAGTGTGTGTGTGTGTGTGTGTGTGTGTGTGTGTGTGTGTGTACCACATCTTCTTTATCCATTCACCAGTCGACAGACACTTGCATTGCTTCCATATCTTGGCTATTGTAAGTAATGCTGCTATAAACATAGGGATGCATGTATCTTTCCAAATTAGTGTTTTCTTTTCCTTTGGGTAAATACCCAGTAGTCAAATTACTGGATCACAGAGTAGTTCTATTTTTAATTTCCTAAGGAACCTCCATACTGTTTTCCACAGCAGCTGAACCAGTTTGCATTCCTACCGACAACTCAGGAGGGTTCCTTTTTCTCCACATCCTTGCCAGCATTAGTTGTTTCTTGTGTTTTTTATTTTAGCCATTCTGATATCTCATTATAGTTTTGATTTGCATTTCCTTGCTGATGCATGACGTCGAGCATCTTTTCATGTGTCTGCTGGCCATCTGATCGCTTTTTATTTTTCAGATTTCTCTAACCTTCACTAAAATGCAGTTTAGCCCTGACTCCTGGGGGGATATCAAATCTTCTTAAATCTCGCTTGGCTTTAAAATACCTGCAATGATGAACCTACAGAGAAGTCCCTGCTTAAATTAAATGTCTCCACTACCAAGCATGCCTTAACCCTAACAAAGACCGGTTCTTGGCAATATCAAGTAAAATCAGTGGAAACTAGGAAAAATAACTATTGGCCTATAAGATACTTCTCACACACATTTTTTTTAAAGATTTTATTTATTTGACAGAGAGAGATCACAAGTAGGCAGAGAGGCAGGCAGAGAGAGAGAGGGGGAAGCAGGCTCCCTGCTGAGCAGAGAGCCTGATGCGGTTAGGGTTAGGGTTAGGACCCTGAGATCATGACCTGAGCCCAAGGCAGAGGGTTTAACCCACTGAGCCACCCAGGCGACCCCCCACCCACATTTTATTTAATCTTCATAACAACCCTATGTAGCAAGTCTGCTCATTTTACAGAAGAGGAAATGCAATCTAGAGACAGGTCCCTGCTGAGAGGAGCAGATCTGGGACTCGACTCTCCTTGGGACTCTCCTTGGGACCCCTCCCACTGCATCTCACCGGCCGGTGCTAGGGCGGCAGGCTGGCGGGGCCTGTCTGACCTCATTACCAGCCCCAGGCCGACCCTGAGATGGAATCGAGCACCGCTGCCTCTCTACTTTCTGGGCGTTAAGGGGGTCCGGTGGCATTCCCAGATCCTCTGTGTGTGAAGGGGCCTGGAAGCCTCTGAGTGTGGAGCCACCCATCCTGGAAAAGCCATAGCCACGGCCATCCCGGGCTTCCCGCGGGCGGCGAGCAGGTGTGTGTGGGTGCGAGGGAGCGATGGGCTGAAGTATTGCCCGGGGTGGCCACAGCCCATTGTCTATAAGAAAAACCGAATCATCCTGTGAGTCATCTGCCCAGCTATCTGGGTGAGGAGCATCTTGGCCGGTGTCCGAAGAGCGCCTTCCTTCTCGTGTGCAGGCGGTGGGGGAGGGACAGATGCGGAGACGAGGATGGCAGGACGAGGTTGGTTTATTTGTGTCTTAGGCCCTGTACTTGCTTCTTGGGCTGAGATCCATGTATTTGTAGGCTCACCCCTGGAAGGACCCTTCTCGGGTTTGCTGTGAGAACCATCTGCTCAGAACCTGGGAGCCCCCCATGGAAATGGAGATCCCCCCTCCTGCCCACGCAAGGGGTCTGTGTCAGCCCCCAGGGCTTCCCTGCGGGCCCATTAATTCTTGGAGCCCTGGTTCCTGCCTCACCCCTTCCAGCTCCAGAGCCACGATGCTCTCAAGCTGTCGGGGCCCTAAGCCTGTCCCCCGGTGTAGCAGACGGCAGGAAGATAACACGCCGACGGGCGTGAAGGAAAGAGAACCAGAGCTTGTCGTCACTTATTGCAGGACCTCCCGGTACATAAGCTTTAAAAAAAAATCAGAGTGAGGGTTATTCCTTGCCCACCGGGACGGCAGCCCAGGGAAGACCCTGAGCTCTCAGTCCGCATTGACCTTCCCCCTTTACAGTTATGCGTCTCTCAGCCTTGTACCCCGGGATCCAGTGTGTGGGTTGTTCTTTGTTCCTGGGTTTTCACCCACGTTCTCTGTAAGGGCTAAACGCCTCCTCGGCTGTCTGAGCCGTGCTATCTTGCTGTTCGAGACTCTTCTTGCTCAAAGAATCGCTGACCTGATAAGATAATCGAAATGTCCTCAGTTTTCTTCATAGTTGTGTTAACGTGAAAAAATAAAGAGCGAGCTAGCTCAAGGGGTCTTTGCGAGCCCCTCATGTCACAGATGAGGAAACAGAAGGGCAGGGAGGAGTGGGGAGTTCACACAGCTCCCCTGACTGCTGGGTCAGTGGCCTCCCCGCCCCCAGGCTGCTCAGCTCTTGAAATAGCCCATCTGGATCTCCCCTTCTACAGGACAGAGCATGTCTTCCCAGAAACTTAACCCCTTATTCCCACTGCCCGCACCATCTGGACTCTAGCATGTTCCCGAGAGCTGCCCAAGCCCGAGAGCTACTTCACCCAAAGTAGCCCCGGAGGATATCTGCTCCCACTTGAGACCCTGTCCTGGTCAGACTTGGACCTGCAGGGGCGGGCAAAACCCTCACACTCTGGTTAGGGGGCTTTCCTTTTATGGCCCCTTCATGGTGCAGGGTCCTGGGTAAAACGCAAGACCCTTCTCCACCTATAGAAGCCTGAAACAAGCTTCCTTCCGATGGCTGGTACTGCCCCCATTACCCCACTCCACAACCCCGAGACTTCCCCACAACCCCAGCCCATGAAGGGCCCTGCCCTGAGTGAGGCTGTTTGTGGCTAGAGTCCAGAGTCCCACTTGAGTTTGCCCGTCTGCTGTTTTGCGCGATTCGGAAGATTCCGGTCTGTAAGTTCCTCTGACACTTAGATGCGGTGCCAGCCCACCTGGTCTGCCAACTTGTTCTGCAGGATGAGAATGAAAATGACTTGGCAGCGGTCGGATCCCCTCCCAGCCCTTGCAATTCTGCAACACGAGCTGGCAGCCGCCTGACGTCCCTGTGAGGAGTGCAAGGGAGTCCTCGTCCCAACTAACACCTACCGTGTGGCAGTCAGTACCTTAGGTGACAACATGAGGGAAAGCTTATCATGTGCCAGGAATTATGCACATTATCTCCTCTGGGCTTTACAATCCAAATAATATAATATAATCAGAAGAGATAAGCCTTATTTTACAAGCAGGGAAACTGAGGCTCAGAGACCTTAAGCGTTTTGCCTAAGATCACACTTCTGGTAAGAGGAAGGGTTTGGACTTGAACCTGAACTATCTGATCAAACATTAGCTCTTAGCATCCTCATGATCCCCTAGGGGCAGTCATGATCCACATTTTACAGATGAGACTCTAAGCAGATAAGTCAACTGCCTGAGATTCCACCACCTGTGATGGTAAAAAAAAAATCTCGGAAAAAAAAAAAATCTCGGCTTGTCAGCCTTCAGATTCTGTGCTTTCTTCACCATTCCTGTTTGCTTTATCACATTCGCAAGGTAAAATTTATACACGATAAAATCCACCTATTTTAAGTGTGCAGTCTGTGTTGGCACCTCTATATAGTCACGTAATCATCACCACAACATACAGACCACGATCGAGAGATGGAACATTTCCGTCACCTCAAAAGTTCCCTTGCACCCTTTGCAGTCAGTCCCCTGTCACAACCCCTGGTCCCGGGCAATCGTGATCTGCTCTCTGTCCTTACAGCTTTGCCTTTGGAAAATCTTATGTAACCGGAATCATCCTGGTTCACTTGGCGTACTGCTTTCGGGATTCATCCATGTCGTGTGCGTCACTAGTTCATTGCCTTTGGTTGAGTTGTATTCTGTGACACAACACACAATATTTGTTTACCCACTCTCCAGTTGATGGACATTTGGGTTGTTTCTAGATCTGGGCCATTCAGAATAAAACTGCAAAACTATTTGCAAAGGAGTTTTTATGTGGACATATGTTTTTCTATCTCTTGGGCAAACACCTAAGAGTGGGATTGTTGGGTTGTTCAGTTAATGCACATTTCACTCGATGAGAAGCTGCCAAAAGATTTTTCGAAGTGGCTCCCCCAACTAGCATTCTCACCAATGGTATGGGCGTTCCAGTCCCTCCATAGCCTCCCCAACACTTGGTATCGTCAGCGGTTGCCTCTTAGCCATCTTGTGGGTGTGCAGTGGTGTCTCTTCGTGGTTCTGATTTGCATTGGCTTAATCACTCGTGCTTATGAGCCACTCGCGTATCTTTTCTGGTGAAGTGGCTGTTCAAATCCTTTGCCCATTTTTTTTACTGGGTTGTTTGTCTTATTATTGCCGATGTTGATGAGTAGTATCTCATCCCCAAATGTGAATTCCCAAACGCTTCTCTGCTGGATGCAGAATAGTACAGTGGTTAGGAACACGGAATTTAGTGTAACATCTGCGTGTGGATGCTAAGCCTGCCGTGAGGAGCCGTGCTGTGTCGGCCCAGTTACTTGAGCTCCCGAGCTATGTTCTCATCAGCAAATTGGTGGTAATCATGAAACCCATGACCCAGGGATGTCATGAGAATTGAAAGCGTTGATCTTAACATAGCTTCTGGCATGATAAATATTCAGCAAATGAGCTCCTTTGTTACAGGGGAGAAAATACGGGGCAAAAGATTACTATTACTAATTAAAAACCAGTTTCTAAAAAGGGACACATGAGCAATGGTTGTAGGTGTGGACAGATCAGTCAGAGGATCGACAGCGCTGGGCCCAACCTGGCCTCGAGCAGCCCCCACCCCGCCCCCACCAGGGTCACCGCACATAGGTGTGGACGATGATGGGACTGCTGCCCTGGAGTACTCTCAGGTGGCACCTGGAGGGGACCCTCCCACTGTGAATCAGCCCCACACCCAAAGGGAGCAGCTGTAGCGAAGGGCAGAGGAAAATGAGAGGTCTGGCCATTGACCAGCCTCTGCAGGCTGAAGGCCAGACTCCCTACCCTTCCCAGTCTCCCCTTTTCATGCCAAGGAGGCCCGCATTTTGCTCTGTAAAACCCAGTAGACCTTTCAAGTGAAGCCACTACACTCACCGAGGCAGTTTTCTTTTCTCTTCTTTGAAGGACGTGGCAAGAGGATATAGGGGCGATCATTAAATAACTTCAAGACCCCTTTTGGCTCCATCCCAGCTGAGCTGGCTCCTAGGGCAGGTAGAGCCCGGCCCACGCACGGCGCGTCTTCAGTGCACCTGAGACTGGGGACTTCTGCCTAGAGCGGCCCGGGCAGCAAAGGCATGGCGGACAGCTGCAGAGCCCAGACCTGGGCTGTGGAGTTCAGATCCACTGGGGCAGGTGTCCTTCTACTTTGACAGGGGCCTCGTGCCTCCCTGTGCCTCAGTTTGCTCTCTGATGAATGCGTCTGAAAATATCAACAGCCAGCACAAAGATTCGACCACTCTAGGTACAGAGACACATCTTAAAAACGTTTTAGGTATGTCATGTTTTCGGATAAACTGGGTGGTTAAAAGTGGAGACGACAGATACCCAGGGATGGGAACATGAGATTATGATGGATTGCCTAGCTCCAAATGGAGACCACAGGTTCAGATTGCGAAGTATTAGACCCAGCATGCAAGATCTCATTCTCTGCCCTCTAGTTCCTTTGCCAGTGACCTTGGATGAGTCAATGAGCCTTAATGAAAATATTCAAGGGGGGTGCGCCCAAAGCCAACCCTGGCTGACACTTTGTTTCCATTTTCACTCTAAGACCCTGATCTATATTTACCAAGCTTTCACAGCGTCAGCCCAGGGATGCTGGCTAGACTTGTAGCACCCTTCATTTCTTCATTCATTCATTTACTTGCATTTATTAAGCAATAAATGGGCTTAATACAGGCCGGGCAATGGGCTGGAGGTGGGGACATCAGTAATACAAGGTCCCCATGCTCAGAGATTACAGCCGAAGGAGACAACCTTGCACAACTGGCATTAGATGAGCTCTCTGAGCTCCAACCCCCTTTCATTTCCTCAAACGCCCGTTCGTCTGATTTCTCGGCCTTTGTATCAACTCTACTTGGAATGCTCTTGGATACCCTCTTGCCTCCCTTCCACACACACCTTGCTTGCCTCCTTTCCCTCGGTTGCATTCTCTGCCCTGAGGAACAATAAACTGGGGGTGAAACTAAGGATGGTTGTTGAATGCACAGCTCCCTCACTAACTTCTATGAGGAAAGGAGCAGAGTTCTCGGTTTGTTGTTACAGCCCGGCGCAGGGCCCGGGGCCCCAGAAGAAGGGATGGGTGGATGAACGAATGAGCCCTAGATGTGGTAAAACAACAGGTGACCCAAGCCACAGAGCGTCGGAGGGGCTCCCTGGGGAGAGTCCGGCTTCAGACGGGGCGGGGGAGGGGAGGCCAGGGGAGCTGCTGTGACAGGAAAGGCTGCAGCTGACTGGGAGGCAGGCCCAGGTCCTTGGGTGACTTGTTCTAATCTTAGAAGGTATGTCTCGGCTTTCTGGTGTGGCCCAAAGGACAAATGTCCCAGACCCCAGGACACACGCTGTCACTGTCACTCCAGAAGTCCCTGGCAGCCACTTGGGGCGGGGGTTGTTCCCTGACTCGCCTGGGTGCCCTCCCCTCCCCGGGCCAGGCCTGCCTCTCATCCCTGCCCATGCCCCGCTCCCCTTCTCCCCGGGCTCCCCTCTCAGGAAAGGGCACCCCTGTCCCCCAGCAGCTGGAGCCAGAGATCTGGACAGGATCCTGACAATTCCCCATGCCACCTGGTCAGTCACCCATCCTGGTTTGTAATCCTTCGTCCTAAATGGCTTTTGAGTCCTGTCCCTATGGTTCCTTCCCAGTTCAGGCCAGCATCCCCCTCAGTCCGGCAGACTCCTGAGATCAGCAGAATGCTGGCTCGAGCCCTATGGCCATAAAGCCATCCTTACTTAGGACAGCCACTGATTCCCAAGTGGGACGAATGCTCATGGTCACCTTTGAGCCCTGCTCTCAGCCTCTGCAAAGTCCTCGTCCTCACTCTCCTACAAGGCCAGTAGCCCCAAGCACCCTATGTGTCTGTTCACCTGTGAACCCCCAGAGTCCCCTGCTGTGTGGTAGGGACTCATTTAGATTCTCTGAGTGGATGAATCCACAAACTCAGCATCTCAAGGCTATTCCTTTATCCACAAATGTGGGCTGTAGACATTTCTGGTTCTCACCCTAGCCCTTAAGAAAGCCCCCACAAGGGCGCCTGGGTGGCTCAGTTGGTTAAGCGACTGCCTTCAGCTCAGGTCATGATCCCGGAGTCCCGGGATCGAGTCCCATATCGGACTCCCAGCTCTGCGGGAAGTCTGCTTCGCCCTCTGACCTTCTCCCCTCTCATTCTCAGTCTCTCTCTCTCTCTAATAAATAAATAAAATCTTGAAAGAAAGAAAGAAAGAAAGAAAGAAAGAAAGAAAGAAAGAAAGAAAGAAAGAAAGAAAGAAAGAAAAAGAAAGCCCCCACAAGAGAAAGACTGCTGCTGGCAGGATAGAAGCTACAGGGTGGCCGGAGGGCCCTCACAACGTCTAACAACCACAGACCACTGACTCCAGACTCCCGATCTTCAAGACCCTTCCGCTCCCCATCACCAGACTTTCTTTCATCCTGGCCACTGCCCCCAAAAGCTGTCGGTCCTCGACATTTCTCAGGGGCTCAGCCCCCTTCCCGTCCCTCCACATTTGCTCTTCCCAAATGCACGTCCCGGTTCCCTGGACAGAGCCAGATGCAGCAAGAGGCTTGGCCCAGTGCAAGTGTCGTTCAGGGCCAGGGTCCATCCCTGTGGGCAGCCGTGTGTGTCTGTGCGCTCGGGGACCACCTTTGATCACAATGGTAACAGCCTCCAGACTAGGCTCCCTGTCCCCAGCCCATCTAATTCTCAGCCAGAGGGACCACTGAATAAACCCAGCGGTTTTGCTTAAAACCTCCTGATGACTTTGCATAGCCCTTAGAAGAGGGTCCCAGCTTAGAGGGCCCTTCCCATTCTGACCACGGTTTTCCCTCCAGCCGCCTCTCCTCCCTCACACCTCAAGCCCTGCACCAGGCTTGGGGACCCCTTGTGCTTCCTGAGCTGCCCCTGGCCTCCCAGCCTTCACACATACTGCTCCGTCGGTGGGAGAGGGACCAGCTGTGCTCATCCCTCAAGCTTGGCCAGGTTGGTGCTTCCTCCTGGAAGCCTTCCCAGATGCCTCTGGCCAACATTGGTGCCCAGGCTATCTTTTCACTCTGGCCTTCTCCAATCACAAGATCCTCAACTCAATGTCACCTCTTCCCCCTTCTCCTCATCCTCCCCTCCTCCTCAGGGAGGTGTCCTGTGACCACAGGCACAGACTCCGTGCCCAGCGCCCCCCTCTCCGGCGAACCACTCCGGGCATTAGCGCCACACCCACACTCTGCATTCACTTGTTTATTTGTTCACCGCCGGTCCCTCCACCAAATGTGGGTTCCAGTGAGAGCGGGCACTGTGTCTTCACCACGGCGTGCCCACAGCTCGGAGCACGCAGCACGGGGGTGCTCAGCAAACCCTGGCCGGCTTGCCCTAGTCTTCCTCTGTGACCAAGGTCACGAACTGTAGAAGTCTGTCACCTTGCAGGTCTGACAGTCACAAGTTTTAAATGGGTCTCGTTGACCTAAAAGCAAGTTGTTGGCAGGGCTGTGTTTCTTCTGGAGGCTCTCGGGGAGAAACTGCCTCCTCACCTTTTCCAGCTCTGAGGCTGCCGGCCTGTCTCAGCGGCGGCCCCCCTCCACCTTCAGGGCGCCACAGCGTCACTCGCTCAGACGCTCCCTCCCCTTCCGGCCCACTCTGCCACATCTGGGAAGCCTCTTGGCTGCACGGGGACCACCCAGCTCATTCAGGACAACCTCCCTATTTTAAGGGCAGCTGATTAGCAAGCTAATTCCATCTGCGGCCTTCATTCCCCTTTGCCGTGGAACCTACCATATTCACAGGTCCCAGAGATTAGGATGCGGCCTTATTCTGCCTACCAAGCAGATGTATCACGCTTTAAATACTTTAAACCCCCAGGAGCCCATACACTCTGGGGTGCTGACAGCACCCCTCGTGGACGTCTCTGTCTCCTGTCATCCGTGTGGGTTCGCCATCAGGCGCGTGGAGCCTCACAACTACCCCGCGAGGGAGGCGAGGCAGGCATGACTCCCACCGCACAGGTGAGGAGGCCGAGGCTTCAAGAGCCCACGTGAGGGGACCCGAGTCGCCCAAGAAAGGAGCGGATCCAAGACCATGCTCAGGACCTACCCAGTGCCCTGACCAGCCAGCCTCCCAGCGCTCCCTGCATGAGGTATCATAATCGGGAGAAGGGGAAGAAAAGGAGGAGAGGAGGAAGAAGACGATGATGGAAACACACTTCCCTCCTCAACAGCCTTCGAAGAGCGGCAGCAGATCCCTCCTGTCGCCCCAGGACGGCAGAAGGGGTGGAAATACATACACGCTATTGTACCATCTGCTCCCATCGGGATCCTCCCACACAGCAAATCCTATAGCTCCCCCATCCCCATGTTTTCTTAGCTCACTCGCGCCTGGGAAATAAAGTCCACGTGCCGGGGCGCCGCCCCAGCAGCCCGGCTTGTCCCCCTCACCACAACACAGTGACACAGGATTATCAACGTGATTTTACAGGTAGTGAAACTGAGACTCAGAGACATCAAGGTTTGCCCAAGGTCACCCATACAACTAAGACATGAGTGCTAGAGCCCGAATTAAAACCTGGATGTGCCTCCCCTTTCCACTTAGACCATATGGAGCCAACTGAAGTTTCCCAAAGACGTATTCATCTTCCACGCTTTGGCACTTCGCACCTGCCAGTCTGTCCCCTGTGCCTGGAATGACCTCCTCCCTCTCCCACCACTCCCTCCGTGCCTCCTGCCAAGCTCTTATTTACCCTTCAAGGCTGCTTAAGCATCACTTCCTCCGTGAAGCTCTCCCTGTTTCACTCACACGACCTTAAGTGCCCCTTCTCTTAAGCTTCTGCTGCAGTGACATACATTTCCCAATTACAGCCACCGTCTTTCTGCATTATGGTAATTTTATTGGTCTGTCTTTCAGCTAAACTAGCAGCTCCTTGAGCTCCAGGACCGTGAACTTTCAACTTTATATCCCCACACTTAATCAATGTTGGGCACATGAGAGATGCTCAATAAATATTCACTGAGTGAGTAAAGAAGGGAATGACCATGAACTGAGTGCCTCCTAAGTGTCAGGCCCTTCACGGGATGCTTGACCTCAAACTTCTCCTGTCCTCCTCACAAACCTATAAGGTACCTGATTGCATAATCAGCCCCTCCAGCGGCAAGTTAGAAGAGACTCTCTAGATGAGTCTGCAGCTGCAAAGCATGCTGGGAGCCTGGGAAAGCTGGAGCCTATGGGTGGAGGATGCTGAACACGAAGGAAGGGAAGTCAGGCACAAAGAAACAGAGCTGGGTCCTCTCCATTGGCCTCTCCCACCCCCAAACCAACAAGCTCTATTGAGAGAGAATTTAAATACCATACAATTCACCCATTTAAAGGTTTTTCGTATATTCATAGAGTTGTGCAACCATCACTATGGTCAATGTTATAACATTTTTGCCACCTCACCAAAAAAGATACCCCATATCCCTGAGCACTCACCCCATCTCCTTGTCTTCCCGGACAAGGGGGGATGTCCGGGAGGACTGGAGGGGTCCAGCCCTACACAATCACTACTCTCTGTAGTAATCTACCACAGATTGATCTATTACTGTGAGGAGTCTAGTCTCTGTCTCCACAGATTTGCTTATTCTGGACAAGTCGTATAAATGGAATCATGCAATACGTGGTCTTCTGTGACTGGCTCCTTTCCCTGAGCAAGCGTCAGGTCTTCAGGGGTGATCAATACTTCATTCCTTCTCATGGCCAAGTAATAGTCCAATACATGGATATTCCCCCATTGCCTGTCCATTCATCCGTGAGTGGCCATGGACTTGATATTTTGATCCAACTGTTTTGATTTGACACAGAGCTTTGGATGGTTGGGATGTGTATGTATTCCTGACCTATGTCCCGAGCCTAAGAAGCATAAAATTATGCTTTGTTTATTGTTTTAATCACTCATTACCATGCCCATCAGTTTCTCAGTGATGGTTTGGACACTCAGTGATGGAGTGGCTATTGAGAGTCGGCCTTGGTAATAAGATAGCCAACTAAAATGGCTGAGTCAAGATGGCGCCTTCCTGAGCAACAGACAGCAGGAAACAGTAGAGAGCACATCTTAGCTAGCTGGGGCTCCCCCTGAGGCTTCGGTAACCCAGAGGGAATGGGAGAGCAAGAGTAGACTAGATGAGACCCTGGACATCCCTTGGCATATTCAGGGGAGCCACCAGCCCCATAGCCAGCATTTAGTAATAGCTAACAATTCTGGGATGTGGACTTCATGCCATGCCCTGTTCTAAGCATTTTATGTGCATGAACTCATTAAATCCCACCAATGACCATATATCATAGGTGCTACCATCATCATCCCCATTTTACAGATAGAAACTGAGACACAGCGCTCACTTGGGCAGCGTATATACTAAAAGTGGTGCCTGGGTGGCTCAGTCGGTTAAGTGTCTGCCTTCAGTTTGGGTCATGATCCCAGGGTCCTGGGTTGGAGCTCTCTGTCGCTTCTGCCTCTCCCCCCACTCCCGCTCATGCACTCTCTCTCTCTCTCTCGCTCATTCTCTCTCTCAAATAAATAATAAAATCTTAAAAAGAAAAGAAAAGAAAGGAGAAGAAAAGGGGACACCTGGGTGGCTCAGTTGGTTAGGCAGCTGCCTTCGGCTCGGGTCATGGTCCCGGCATCCTGGGATCGAGTCCCGCATTGGGCTCCTTGCTCAGCGGGGAGCCTGCTCCTCTCTCTCTCTCTGCCTGCCTCTCTGCCTGCTTGTGTTCTCTCTCTGTTAAATAAATAGGTGGGATCTTTAAAAAGGAAAAAAAAAAAGGAGAAGAAAAGAAAAGAAACAGGCACAAAAACGTTAGGTACCTTGTCCAAGGCCGCAGAACTAGTAAATGCAGAAGTGAGGCAGGATTTGAACCGGGGCAGTCTGGCTCCCAGCCTGAGCTCTGGGCTCTACTGCCCAGCACAGAGCATGGGAACATCACCAGCCGTGCCTCCTCCCGGGATAGACAGGGCTCATTCCGAATCTTGTGGGCACTCTGGGGATTCTAGCCGCTTTCTGGTGTCTCCGGGAAATTGATGGCATAGGCTCCAGGAAACGGAGCACGGGTTGCCTATTGGGTTGGAACAAAGGCAGATGGACCTTAAGAATTCTGTTTACAAAGGAGGAAACTGGGGGTCAGCAAGACCCACGTCCAGTACGTTTGAGAGCCAAGATTAGAACCCAGTTTTGACTCTGAATTATTCTTTCCGCTTCTATCAAACAGTCCCTATGCCTCCGCAGCTCCACCAGACTCAAAATAAAGGTGTTTTCTTTATGCTTGTCCGATAGGTAATGGGTTTGATGGAGAAATTTAACATATCTTATCTCCCAAATTACATTTATAAGGTCCTATCACTATAATGGCACTCGGGATGAACATCTCGGTCCCCTTCTCTGTTGTCCTCTCTGCTGTCCCTGCAGTGACCTGGGAACCCAGCCCGTGCCACCACCACTAACCCAGCTGGCCCCGCCTGAATGACCTGCCACAACCCCGAGGCCTTGGTCTACACTGATTCTAAGACCATTAATGTGTCGGTCGTGTGTCTCACCAATCTAGGGCTGCTAAACTCTGTCCACACTGCTGGGCTGCTGCCACATCCTGGGAGGAAGTGGGAAGTCCTAAAGGTCCTCGGGAGGGACACACTCCCGGGGCAGGGGTCTGTGAGTCCTCCATGTGGGGACAGTCCCTTACCTGGGCTTCCCCTGGGAGAGAATCTCAGAGGCCAAGGACCTGCTATTTTCAGATCCTTAAAGCCTACAGATGGGCAAATGGGGGATATTTGGGACTTTTGGGGGCTGACGTGAAGTAGCCGTCTGCCCTATTCCTCTGGTCTTTACCTTCCTCACCTCCTCTGCATGGACCCTCCTCCGAAAAGGACCGGTTACCTCCGGGGGCCACCACGGCTATCCCAGTGACTGCTGCGGCGTCTGGAGAAATGATGAAGCCTGGTCTCAACGGCACAGGGGACAGACACAATGTTGTTTCTGTCCAGTGACATCCAGGATCCTTACCCTCTGTCACCTGAGCCTCAGGGATCTTCTGGCCCCGACCCATCCCGTCTGCCGGAAAATGCCTGCCAGGCCCCTCTCCTTGAGGAACGACGGCCAGCCCAGTGTTAATAAGGAGATGGCCCAGAGTTCAGTCTGTGGACCCTTTTTTTGCCCTACTCTGTGCATCCTCTGATTTCATCTGGTCCTGTGACTGCAAATACTGGCTCTGACGAGTGGCTTTCCCAGTTTTGTGTCCAGCCTGGACGCCTCCTCTGAGCTCCAGACTTGGTTCCATTCGGTTCCCTCTACTGCATCTCCACTTGGATGTCTACAAACACTTCAAACGTTCACGACTGAGAAAGAACTGTTCACCTACCCATCTACCCTCACTCACATTTCTTTCCCCAACAAACTTCCCCAGCCCAGGAAAAAAATACCCTGGCCTCCCGTGGTCCAAATCAGACTTCCAGGAGTCGTCCTTGGATGCTCCCTTCCCTTGCTCCCCAGACCCAGTGCATCAGTCATTGCTCACTGTCCTGCCCCGAAATACCACCTTCTGACCCCTGCCCCCCGCAAGCCTGGCCACGCCACCCTTAGCGCTCAGCGGGACCGCTTGCAGAAGCTCCCTCCTGCTCTCTCTTCTTCCACTCCCATCCCTCCTCCACAGACAGCCTCTTGTGGGTGACCCAGCTTCCACCCCTCCTTGAAACCCTCCAAATGGCGTTCTGTGCCCTCAAAAGAAAATACAAATGGCTTCCCACAGCGTGGCCCCCAGGCTGCCTCCCGTGCTTACCTCCCTCATCTCATGGACACACCATGTCTCTGCTTGACACGCTGGCCCTCAGCCTTTGTTTCTGTCTGCATTTTCTGCTCAGGAGACTTTTCCTCCCATCTTTTCCCAGCTGGGATTTAACTCAGATGACCCCTCCTCTTACATGTCCTCCACCCACCCAGAGATCAAATGCCCTATGCTCTCTCTTCCTTAGCATTCAACACGTCATCTTATTTACCTGTGTGTATGCTTGTGGTTTATGTCCCTCCTTGGAAAAGCAAATCCTTAAGGGTAAGGGCTCTGTCTTGTGTACCGTTATATCCCAGGGCCTAGAACAGTAGATGTTTATTGATGACTGATTATATTAATGACCGAGTAAGATAACCCTTTCTGGAAAGGTCCAGCGTTACTGAGCACGTTGTTCTGGAAAGAGCTGGAGCTTTGGTATCCAGATGAGTCCGGTGCAGGCACTTCCTGACTTGAGTAGCAAGTTACTCAGCAAGTCGGGGTGGTTTCTTCTTCTGGAAGAGGCATTGTGAGAGTTGCAGCGAGTGTACCTAGTGCTGTAAGGACAGAGCTTCCCCCCAGCAGGTGCACTAAGAACGGAGGTAGGTTACATGGGCCCTTCTGGCTCCTGGTTCCAGTGCTGTTTGCATCATCCCAGGATGGTGATTGCTGGATGTTGGGTGAATCGAAGAGTCAGGCATAAGGGAGGAGTGTAAAGGAAGACTCTGGAACCAGCGTGGCATCCCGGAGAGACAGTCTGTTGATCCTTTTGAAGTGACAGTGTAAGTATGGTGTTGGAAGAGTGTGAATCCCTTAAAGAACTATGTTAAGATCCATCATTCTAGAAGAGCAAAGAAGCAAACACTGGGTATTTTCAAGGCTCCGATCCTCTGGGCTGTTTCTGGTGAGCAAGAGAACCTTCCTTTTAGCCAAGAGCAGGGTTGCTTGGTCCCCAAGCTGGTCCTCTCATTGCTTCTCCTCCCGCTCTGTAGATGGAGAGATGGAGAGGCACTCCCTTGGTGCCTTGTTTCCCTAATCCAGGGCCCAGACGGTGTCAGATACTTAGACCTTGGACCAAAGAGGAGGATGGAGAAACAGGGGCAGGGCCAGGGAGGGAGGTAGAGCCCGATTCAGGCCTGTACACAAAGGTTCCACTATGTGCATGGTCGGCAGCATGCAAATTGTATTTACTCAACATGGCAATAGCTCGGGGGAAGTTCCATGCTGTCCAGACACAGGGACTCCTCAGTGCTCAGAAGAAAGTCCCATAGAAAAGGAAAGTAAACACCAGAGGTGATTTTTTTTTTCTGGCCTCAGCAAAGTCAGACAGGAACCACAGGAGCAGTTTCCAAGCTGGCCGTCAGAGCCAGGCTGATCAGTGGCGGGGAGGGCTCGGGGAGCAAGATCCGAGCCCAGGAGGCTGGAGCAGAGACCCACAGTCTGCAAAGACGAGTGTCAACTAAAGCGAGACACAAGGGAGATGAGTCCAGAAAGCAGACTGTAGATCTAGAGATTGGCCCAAGAAGAAAGGACATGCTGAGGTCTCAGCAGTTCAGACCCAGTCTGGATGCAGGCTGGGGAGAGCCTGTGACCGACGTGGTCCCAAGGGGGTCAGGTAGGGTGTCAGTGACTCTGGGAACAGGTACAACCCTGACGCTGCTGGGAAGCAGAAAGCCTCCTTCGACAAGGACTTTCTGCACTCTGGGCTCTGTGTTAAATGCTTTATGGACATATTAGGGACAGAGAAAGAACACTTAATCCCAGGGAGGTTGCAGAGACCCCAGGAAAGTCTGGGCCTAGGCAGGGACCCTCTGAAGTCCTTCTCAGTCCGGGTGGGAGAATGGCCTTCCTAAACCAGCCTCAGAGCGGGAGAGAAAAGTAGAGGAGTCGCTCGCTAACCTGGATCCCACATAGTGCTCCTTTGAGCCACTGGAGGAGGTTAGCTGCTGGACCAGCCAGAGTCGCAAGGCAGAAACCCCCCAGGCGGAGCCTCAAGGAGGCTGAGCCATTGGCTTGGGTCCATGTCCAAGGCCACGCTTCGCCCTTGTACCAGTGCAACCCAGTGGCTAACAATAGTTTCACTTCTTAAAGAGCACTTCACAGTTTTCCAAGCACCTTCACAAGTTATACTACCTGACTGATATCCATTGTTGGATTATCAGGTGTTGGAGAAAAGCGTCTCACGGATTATTCTGTTTGGCTCCTGCTGTGTGACTCTGGCTAAGTTACATGCCCTCTCTGGGCGTCACTGTCGCAGCTGAGAGAAGGCAGTCTGGAGCCTGGAGTCTGGACAGGGGCTGGTGGTGAGTGGATTTTCCAGGCTTCAACAAGCTCTGGAACCCTTAGACGTTCTAAAGAAGAGCAATTCATTGGGCTCCTGGAAAACAAACTCAAATGTATTACAATCTTGCCTTCAACCCAGCTTTTAAGCCCTAAATGCTTCCAGAAGCCTCATAGCTCCATCGCTTCTCTGAGCCCCTTGCCAAGCCCCGTTTCGAGACAAGGAAGTTAGGGAGGAGTTTTTGATTCCTGCACAGCTCTATTTTTATCTGGAATGTATCTTCCTGCACACCCGTCATTGGTGCCTTGGAAGCGGAGGTAATGGACGCTGTCAGCAGGACCCGAGCAATAAATAGCAACGGACAGAGAGACTGATCTGTTACGTGGGCAGGAAGTCAGACAGATGGACAAACCGATCGGCCCGGCGTCTTTGCCAAGAGGGGCTCTCTTAATCGCACTGGGCTAAAGCGTCCCTGTAGGACCCGAAGGACAAGCCGGTGGCCTGTGACCCCTCCTGCGTGCCAGGTGTGAGCCCCGGGAGCTCCGCCCTCCAGGGCCGGGCTCGGACCGGGCCTCAGACTGCCCCGCTCTTCCCCAGCATTACGGGGCCCACTGGCTCCCCAAACGGAGGTGAATCCTTTCACATCTGCATGCAAAGTCAGCATGGGGTGTTTAGGCTGGAACGGGCTTGACCTTGAATTAGAGCAGGAAAGAGTAAAGACGAACTGGCCTTTCCTCCAGGACAGCCTGTTCTCGGATCTGAAGGTCTGTGCTCCGGCCGTCCTTTCCATCTCTAAACAAAGGCGTCTTCACAGGGCTCGGCCCCGTTTACTTCAGTCCACAACAAGAGGTTAGCGGGGCTTGGGGCTTGCCTGACCCCTGACCCCAGGCAGGGTCTAGCATGACCAGTGACATTTACTTTGCAGGGAGCACCCAAACCGGAAAGGTTGGAGACACCGTCTAGCACAAACAGGAGGGCTTAGGAAGTGCGGGTGCATGTGTGTGTTTGCACACGGGTACGCCTGTGCCGGTGAGCACGTGTGTGTGGCGTCCACGGACACAGGCCTTGTCTCTGTGGGCCACGAGCCCCGTGCAGAGACCAAGGTGGGCCTTCTCAGACCAGCTGCTGCCCAGATCCCAGTTCCAGGCGAGGCTCGACAAGGGGCAGTGGTAGGGGGCGTCTGCAGGCGGCCCGTGGTCCCCAAAACAAAAGCCTAACGTCTCTAGGACTGGACATTTAAGGAAATACTGCATCCAGGAGGTTACGTAGGCCACGTGCCACACGACAGAAGTGGGGTGGCCATTTACAGCCCTCGCTGACTCTCCGAGTGTGTCTCGGTGACAAGTGGCACGTGGGCACGAATGGTGGGTGGCCAGGGGACGTCTTGGTCACATCAGGGAGCCTGGAGGCACCTGGAGGGAGTCCCAGTGACCTGTGCGGGTGGCCAAGCAGGGGCCCGTGCGTGCCTGTAGCCAGCTTGGAGTAACCTAACTTCCAGGTGGTTCTTTGGGCAAAAGGAGCAGGAGGGGAAAGGGATGAGCTGCTCTCGGGGAGGACACCGTGGAGAGCAGAAACGCACCCTGCAAGGCCCTAACGCGAATCAGCACAAGGGCTCTTGCAAGGACCCCGTTGCTGGTCATAATAACAAGCCTTCCAGAGCTCTTCACAGGGTACCGGGACCGGGCCGGGCACCAGATCCGCGGAAAGGTGCAGAGAGGTAGAGCCACTGGCCCCACTCGCCGAGCTTGTAGGAGATGGAGGAACCCAGGGACTGAACCCAGGCGGTCTGGCTCTCTTCTGCTCGCTACATGCCCCTCAGATTATTTCTTGATTTTTTCAACAAAGAGGTATCAACCCCTTCTTTGTCCAAGGCACTCACTTAAGGAGAGAAGCCAAGACCTTTATCCATGTTCCAAGTTTAGTAAAGGGCATTTGCTCACCCCGTTCCCTCATTTAAAGCCCTGCTTTCGGGCACCTGGGTGGCTCAGTTGTTATTGTTGGGCAACTGCCTTCGGCTCAGGTCATGATCCTGGAGTCCTGGGATCGAGTCCCGCATCGGGCTCCCTCCTCAGTGGGGAGTCTGCTTCTCCATCTGACCTCTCCCTCTCTCTCATTCTCTCTCTCTCAAATAAATAAATAAAATCTTAAAAAAAAAATCCCTGCTTTCAAATGCATTTGCCAGCCCCATTTCTGAGGGTCTCTTCTGACCAAGGGAAGGAGATCCCTGGGCCATTGCTATAGACCCCTCTCCAGTCTGGGTCTTTGCAGAACAAGGAACACGAGGCTTCTACTACTTCCCAGACCCCTGCGTGCCCCTTTGGGACAGGACCCTGTTTTATTCCTCTCCAGACCGCCGGAGCCACACTCGGGACCGAGTGCGTCGTCAGTATGCACTAAATGTGGTTAAGTGGATGGGCTTTAAAATCCCCGGATGCCGGGGCCAAGTTCAAGATGCTATTAAAATATGCCGTTGTCATCGCTTCCCTACGCGCAGCCACAGCAGAGTGCCCTGCGTGGCACCCAGGAGTGACGCCGAGAAAGCCAAGCGTACATCTGTCCGTTAACTGTCGCTTCCCTTTGGTTTGCCAGGAAAGATCAGCAGAGGCCAGTGCCAGTGTGGATGACTCGGCGCCCCCCTCGGTGGCCCAGCTGGCTGGGCGGTTCAGGGAGCAGGCAGCTGCCTCGGCAAAGGAGGTGAGTCAGGCGGCTTCTGAGCCCCTCTTCTGGGAGGGGGCTGGAGGAAGGGGAAGTCTGGGTCAGGCCCAGAGGAGAGGGAGGGAGGAGGCTCGGTAATTACCAAATTAGGAAGAGAAGCCCGAGAGGGGTCCCTCTGAATGTGAGGAATGTGGCCAGGCGGCTGGGTCTGTGCAGAATCTTTCCCCACTAGAGCGAGGTTTACCCTCTGGCCGGGAGGGGTGGGGAGACACAGGCCAGAGAGCTGGGAACCTGGGAGCCTGGCTTCATTTCCATCTTGATCATGCACTGTGGGAGCCTTAGATCCTGCCCAGCCGTGCCAGGCCTGGACGGGTTCAGAATACGGAGATGCCCCATGCTCGGCTCCCGCCCCCACGTCCAGGAGTCAGAAGCAAGGCCAGAGAGGGGCAGATTCCAAATTGAGAATTGAAGAGGAAGAGAAAACTTTTCGGGGAAGTTCAATCTGATAGGAGGCCAGAGATCAAGAAGGACAGGGATCCGGGGACGACCGGACCCCAGGGGAATCCAGCTGGAGAGGACAAGTGGAAAAAGGGTTGTGGCGACGCTGGCGAGAGTTGGGCTAGGTTGCCCTGAGTCACTCAGTGTGCAGAGCTCAGCAGCAGTGACAGGAAGGAAGGCTATCCCAGGGTGGGCGATGGCCCCTTGGGGCAAACAAGGGTACAGCAAGCATGCTTTTTTAGGTGCAGAGTTTTGTGCTTTGGTTTTCCCATCTGAAAAATGGGTCTTTAATTTCTAGAGAGTACCGCAATGTCATAAAGGGTGAGGAAAAGAGTGTGGATCGAAGGTGCCAGCAGCCCTTGGAAGCTGGAAGCAGGTGTCATTTTGAGAGGTTGTTTCAAGCCAGTGACTCTCAAATCAGAGAGGATGCTCCGGCAGAAAAGGACCAGGCCAGGAGCCTGGAAGTCAGAAGTCAGAGCCTGGTGGACGGTGGAATCTATTAATGCATACGGCTAATGGGCATTCTTAAAGACATGCACCCCCTCCCTCCATCTTTTCTCTCCGGACATCCCTGAACATTCCTAAAACCAGCTTCCACTTCCTCCTCTTCCTCCTTGTTGCCTGATTAGCTCTCTCTCTTTTTCTGTCTGTGTGTCTGTCTGTTCCTCTGCCTCCAGACACCAGCCTGTAAGCCAACAAGAAGGAAACCACCCTGCTCCCTCCCCCTGTTCCCCCCCAAGGTAGAGCTGGGCCAGAATGGTGAGGAGGTAAGTGTCGCGCCAGGGCTCGGGGGATGCTGGTTACGGGTCTGCTTTCTCCTTCCAGAGGAGGGGGCACGAAACACACATCTTTAGACCTTGAAAACTGTGCAGGGAATTTCTCCCTTCCAGATTCAGGAATGAAGCTCCTCTTCTTAATGCTTCCGGAATCCTTGACTTTGGACACCCAGGTTCCTTTCCACTCCTTCTCGTGGACACTCCTTTAAGATTTTTCTAGGACTGGAGCACTGTTTTCCAAGCTGAGCATTTTAACAAAGAAAACAAACAGGCCATAGAGTATTACCACGTCAGATTCAGGTGTCACCAAGGTTATGTTTCACTCCAGGTCCGACTTCTATGATCTTCCTTGTGCAGAAGGTACCTGGAAAGAGAGGCTACACTTGCACAAGGCAGGATTGCCTCGTGAGAGAGAGTACTGTGGTCTCACGCTATCCTCGTAAAGACTGGCTATTGTTCTGAATCATTGGAAGAAAATCAGAGCACACAGAGGCCTCATTACCCTCACATATAAATTTCCAACGTTATCAACAAAAGAAAGGCTCTGGTATCACTGACCCTAGCCAGCAGTAGATTCCCAGACTAGGTAGGTACCTACCCTTTTTTATCTCATCATAGCTGTAAGAGTGACTTCTCTGTGCCCCCTCCCAGCAGCCCATAAACCTTCACTGTGGTCATAGCACAGTCCGCCAGAAATGAACTTGCATGTTCTCTCATCCAACTGGGAGACCCACCCCGAGAGGGAGCGAGGAAGCCAAAGACAGCTCCGTTCCCAAATCCCACCTTAGCTACCTCTCTCCTCCTGTTTTTGGGGACCAGCAACCTGATAATAGACACTAGATACCTGTGTGACCTTGAGTACCTATGGCAGTGACCTTGAGCACCTATGGTAGTGAACGTGTGGAATACAGCGACAGTTTCAGACCTTTCCCACCCAAGCCTTATAGGCCGAAGCCCATCAGAGAAAGCAGAAATTCGTTGTTGCTGCTGGTCAAGGAGGGCTGGGGGCGGCCAGGCCCCCCCAGTCCCTGAACAAGGGTCTTCTTCTGGAATGGGAATCCCAAGAAACACGGTTTTTAAAAACTGAGGGTTTTTTCTGGAGTTTCTTCAAGCACTAACATTATGATCCTGTGCCCTCATGGAGTTATTAGCGAGTGCTATGACCAAATACATTCCAACAACTTCTCTTTACGGAGGGCCAACTTCTCCTTGTGTCTTTCAGCCCCTGGGCTTCGTGTCTGGCCCGGCCGCAGGCTGAGGCCATGGCCCTTAAGGAGCCTCGTCCGAGGCTGCCCCTGATGACCCGGGCTCAGCCCTGGAGAAGTCCCTGTCTTGCACTGAGCCTGCTTCCTTATTTGTGAAACGGGACACGAACGCTAACCAGACAGAGGACGGGGGGGCTGGATGGGGTCGTTTTACTCCCTGGAATAAAAAGCCGAGCGAGTCAGGTTAGTTCAGCGGCTCTGGGAGAAATCGGTCTCGGGGTTCATCCCATGAGGCACCGCCCGGCAGTGAGACGGCCTCTAAGAGCCGAGGGCTAGATGAGTAGGAGGGTGGATTTTAGAAGAATAATCCTGCCTGGAGTGACAGGCTGCTTGCACACAGGAGGGACATTGCTTCCAGGATCGATGACTTCTTATCACCTCGGAAATCACAGAGAAATAAAAAGAACGACCCGCTTTGACTGGCTGGGCTGGAGGGAGGCTGCTGCCTGCAGGAAGCCTCGGAGGGGTGGGGGGGTCTCAGTGCACAGAAGGGTCTTCCCCACCCCTCCTTCATTCCTGCCCCTCCCAGACCCACCACGAGAGTAGGTAGTATAGCCTCTGCCAGAGAAGGGCTGAAAAGCACTCCCATCTGAAAAATCAGCTTCATAACTTCTAGACATTACAGGAACGTAGACATATATACGTACTTCCAGAACTTGAGCGGGTTTTTCTCCGCAGATGATGCTAGGCCCAGCCGCTGGCCTGGAGTCCTGTGTTAAATAGCAGAGGAAATTCTGCCCCCTGCTGCCCTGTCCAGGAACTGCACCAGCCGCTGTTCCGCAGCCTTCCCGCTTTGCGCTTTGTGGCTCAATTCAAATCAACACCGACTTTGGAGCCTGCGCTGGATTCCCAGCGCGGTCCTATAGCGAAGGGGCTGCGTTATCGAATGTCCACTCTCTTCCGAAGATAGTGGTCGCTTGGGGAAGAGAAGAGTTTCCGGTATTACGTAAAGTGAGGTTTGTCAACAAAAGCCTTGCTGCCGTTCCCAAAACAGTATCTTCAGAAACAAAGGCTCCTATGAAATTTCACTGTAAAGCACAGAAATTAAAAACTGATTTGGGGCTGGAAGCTCTTTGTAGTCATCAGGGACACGTGGCTCCTTGCAAGGCTGCTCTAGGAATATGTCTGACAGTGTAAACTCATGGGACCAGACCAGAGGAACCTTCACGCTGGATGAGCCCTTAGAATCATTTTTTTTAAAGATTTTATTATTTGAGAGAGAACATGAGCAGGGGAGAAAGGGCAGAGGGAGAAGCAGATTCCCCGCAGAGCAGGGAGCCCCCGAAGCAGGGCTCGATCCCAGGACCCTGGGATCATGACCTGAGCCGAAGGCAGAAGCTTAACTGACTGAGCCACCCAGGCGCCCCTGGAATCATTTATTCTAACCTACCTGCCTGGGTCTTGGTTAGGAGGCTGAGACCAGGGCACCATCCGGCTCCTGTCAAAGCCCGAGTCCCAGCTAGAAACCTGAACCAGTTCAGCCCCTCTCTCTCAATGTTGGGCCTTAAAAAGTTCACAAGGAGTTCGCTTGAGTAAGTTTTCCTCCTTCCATCACTAACATACAGTCATCTTGCTCAATGAATACCTCGGACTACCTCCAAGAGATGGGTGCTATTCTTCTTTTTATGACTCAGATTAAACTAGGATATGGGGGCAGGAAACGTATGTGGCATCTCCAAACTGGAGACAAGTCTTTTCTTTCCCTGCCTTGGCCTCTGCTAACCCGCATGGAAGTCACTGCCATCACCGTCATCCTCACTGTAATCACTCCTGCGTGTTGAGATCCATGTGTCTGTGGACCCAGACTCAAGTGGCAGGGATGTGACACAAAACAAGGAATCCATTTTTAGATAAACTACAGACAAGATTCCTGATGTACATTCACCTCTCCAGCTAGCAGACCATTTGTATGGTTTTCTATGTACGTATTAGCCATTGACCGCTTCTAGAGACCAGACGCTAAATCATATTCTCTTCATATACCCAACACGGCGCCCGGGAGGCAGGAGATAATAAATGTCTGCTTAATCAGAATCAAGAGTCAGTGTTTTGGAGAATGATAATCTATAAATAACACATTGGGGTTGGATTTTTCCAAATTATCATTCATTCAAGGGAGGGATTTCAGTTGGACCTCTGTGAGGTTTCAGCTCTGACCTGTGCTTGCTTGTTTTGTTTGTGCAAACAGAACAAATGGTCATTTTGCCCTTTCTCTGGAATTCCCTCCTGTTGTTGGCTCACTTTGTTGAAGGTCACGAGGTGAAGATCGCATGCCCTCAGGCATAGTCTGTTCTCGCATAATGACCATGAGGTCATCCTCCCTGGGGCAGGAGGCCCCTGTGTTTCAGTCCTGTGTCCTGCTCGCTCTGATTCATAGATTCAAGTGGTCTTGGTGGCTGCGAGATGGGGGGGGAGGGGGGCCTAGGCTGGCCCAGGCCCAGGTGAGCTAAGTGCGTAGCTGAAGGTAAGTGGGAAAGTGGCGAAACCAGCTTCTGCCCCTCTTCCTCCACCTGTGCCTTGTGAGCTCCAGCCAGAATGCCACCTCCCTCCACCTCGCTCATTTGGTTGTTTTGGTCCATTTGCTCTATAGAAATCACCGCCCAATGCAAGCCATCCTCCTAAAATTAAAGTGAAGAGCTCGCCTCTGATTGAGAAGCTTCAGGTAAGGCAAAATGCTACTCTGACACCCCTCTCATCTCTTAGCCAACATTTGCATGTCTCTGGGGCTCCTGGGGGTAGCACCTGCTGTCACCTGAAGAGTTGGTCTCTGATAGCCAGCTGTGAAGGATGAGGAGCTCTATCTAGGGACAAAGGGCTAAACTAAAGATCCCATCAAGCACGAGCTCATGTAGTTAACAGCTAATGGTTGGTGGATAACGGGGTGCCTCAAGAGTCTAGAAAAAGACATTATAGTGCAAGAAATGCTCCAGGACTAGCCAAGTCCTCTCCCCCAAGGCCTGAATGCCCCTACAAACCATTTCAGTCTTCCACAGAGCTGAAATTCAGGGGCTAGGCATTGCATTGATATGGCCAAATCTGTTGTTAGGAAAGCCTGTCTCTCTCTCTCTCTCTCTCTACTTTGTGAGCACAGAGCCCTCACCACTGTGCCCACAACTGGCTGGCTTCCCTGGGGGTGTAAATGAACCATGTGGCACTGAACTTGAGCTCATGGTCTTTTAGGGAAGACAAGATGTCCGCACATGATACAATAAAAGACTTATAGGAGAGTAAATACCGAGATCCAAACTGTGGTAACCACCCAACTCCTACTGCTCCAAATCGGGGTTTCTCAACCTGGGAAATACTGGGGCAGGATCATTTTGTGGCAAAGCATTGCCTTGTGCATTGCAAGATGCTTAACAGCATCCCTGGTCCCTACCCACTAGCGGCCAGCAGCACTCTCCAACATGTTGTGACCATGGGAAACATCTCTAGGCAATACCAACTGTCTCCCGGGGACACACCGCCCCCCACCCCCGCCCCAGGTCAGAACCACTGCTCTAGAATTTTAAAGCAAGGGAAGAGTCGAGTGGGCAGGAGTAGTTAACGAATGCTTTATGATACGCCTAGACCCTGAGTCGGTTCTCAAGGATGGGGGTCTGGAAAGGAAGGAGGAAGGTCCTCCCCATATGGAAACAGCGTGAGCTAAAGCACAGAGGAGGGTTGGCATAGGTCTCAGTGGGGCCTGTGGAGGCTGCTCCGGCTTTCACCGCGGTCTCTGCACAGCCACCCAGGAGAACAGGGAGGGTCTTGGGCGCCGTAACCTCCCATCTGGGCCCAACTAAGAAAACCAGCTCGTCAGCCTCCTTCCGAAGCCGTTATTAGGGGTGTATCGAGACAAGTAGCCGCAACTTCTGCAATTCCACCTCTGGGAGAGCCCAGGGATTTGGCCCCCAGCCTGATTTGGGGTTAAGAAAAGCATCTCCGGTTTCTGGCCATGAGCTACCCTGCGGAGGGTGGGAGGGGGCTCCCCTAAAGTTGAATTCCTACTGAAAAGTCCTGATTGCATTCCAGCTCCAAGGGAGGAGTGGGGGGCACTGCTTGTCACACTGGGAGACCACAGGGTCACCAGTACTTAAGGAGGATCTCTCGGAAGGGATCCAGATGTGCACACACACACACCCCCCCCAGTAGGGTGTAGCCCAGGACCCACACCCTTGCTCCCCTGCCCTCATCTGAGTGCCAGAAATTTGTTCCCACATGCTCTGTGCCCCACAGTGTTGGTCTCCTTCCCCTTCCCTTCCCCATCATTAAGGAGCCTCTCTGGGAAGCACAGCAACTGAGAATAAGGTTGGGATTGCTAATCATTCAATGTCATTAAGAACAGGATGACAATTTGGCCAGATCCCATAGGAGCCTTACTTTGTTAGAAAGGGGAAGGGGCAGGGGAGCCAAGAACTAAGAAATGCATCACCCACTAGACTTTTCATCCAAATATTCTGTTAGATGAGTTATGAAGTATGATTTTTTTCTTCCCTGGAGTAGTCCATAATTCAAAGTTCAAGTTGCCTGCTGGCTAGCAAGATGTATTTTATTTGCAAGCAGTCTCACAGAGGGAACTTCCCAGCTTGAACTTGGGTGGGAGGGAGACCTCCTTTAACGCCCAGCCCTGAAGCCCTGTCACCAAGCCTGCCCCTTGGTAGGCTTACTTTTGAACATGGCTCAGGCTCACAGCTTTGCTATGTAACTTTTATATTTTTAATTCTTACCATGACTCAGTCTTGTCCATGTTATAAGTTCTTTCTTCAAATCACAGTCAAAAATACTGACACTTGCCTAAAATAAAGAATCAGAGACTCAGAAAGGCTACTTATTGGACTCACTGAAGATCAGACAGCTGTTTGGAGAAAGATCCGAGTTTTGCAGTCCGCTCTCTGTGGAGAGCTTCCCCTGGGCTATCTGTCCCTTCCCTGTGAAGCCTCCCTGCTGTCTGCTGGTCTGGAGGATGTCTGTACAAGAGCTTGGGGACCCAGAGGGTGACGGAGCTAGGAGGAGTGCCCCTAGATGGCGCTAACGAGGAGCCAGCGTGGACCGCAACCCACTGGGCCTTGGGCACCATTGTCTTCTCCACACCCTCGGGATGAAGCTTGGCCTCCCAGCCTCCTCCCCCAACCCAGCTCTTGGCTCCCTGAGGCCTCAGTTCCCTTTGGGTCACCTCCCCTCCGGCACTGCCCCCCGGATTCCTCTGAATCTGGTTTCCCCTGCCCCGCGATGGCCCCGGGGGCGCCCACACCGGCGTCCTATCCTCGGGCCCCCTCTTGGAAGGGCTGGGCCGCCTGCTGTGTGCACCCATCGGGCCATCTACCAACAGGCCTTGAGGTACAAGCCGGCGGCCCAGGGCAGGCTTGAATCCCAGGGCAGGCTCCGTGGCCACTTTCCTGAGAACAAAACGGAACATGTAGGGCTTCTGTGTGCCAAGAAAAAGTAGGCATCAGAGAAGCAGGGACTACTAGGGGCTCCCTTGAGAACGTTGACCAAGAGGCGACCTGCCGTGAGATCGTGTGTCTGCAGGTGCTGGTGGTTGCCATTTCGGCCTCCTTGTCTCTAAGCTGGAGCTGTTCCATGGAATTTTTGTTGGGTCCAAATCAGCACTTTCGGGGCATTCTGGAAAGCAGCCTGTGGTCAGTCAGGGAGCAGGAGACAGCTTGAGTGGGCACAGCTTCCAGGACCAGGACGTAATGTGACAACGGATACTTGGTTAGGAAGCGACACGAAAAGCCTCGTGTTACCGGGTTACCTGGCCCCGACCAGTTCCAGGCCACAAGCTCCAGGAGAAACACTCATGGTCCCCCACAACTATTTAAAATGCCTCACCTTCTCTTGGCAGGCCAATTTAGCTTTCGATCCAGCAGCCCTGCTGCCCGGGGCCTCGCCCAAGAGTCCTGGACTTAAGGCCGCAGTGTCACCATTCCAGAGCCCACCTTCCACCCCCAGCAGCCCTGGCGTGCGGTCTCAGGCCGGGGAGCCCGAGGAGGTGCCCGTGAGCTTTGACCAGCCTCCTGAAGGGAGCCATCTGCCCTGTTACAATAAGGTAATGTCTGGGTCCAAAGCCCTGTGGCGCGTCTGTGGAAATGCGGGCATGGGACAGTTTTGAATTATCTGTGCCGTGATGTCCTGGGGGAAAGGACGACACATTTGAGCTGTCATCAGAGTTGGTTTTCAACAGAAAGGAAATGTCTCTTCCTGCTAGCCATCTGTGCCTGAGGTCACCCCTCTCCCTAGCCTGCCTCTCCCATCGCCTCTCCCAAAGCCATGCCACTCACCCGGAAGGCTCGCCTAGGGGATGGAGTGCTCTGTCCCTTGTGGAGAGAGGGCTGAGAATTCAGGACGGATCCCGGCCACACAGATGGTTGTGTCAAAAACTGAAAAAAATCTGAAGGCTCGGTCGGGGATTCACACAGAGGGTGGGCAGGGTCATTACGACCCCAAAACACATGGCTCTGGCTTGATGTAAATACTTTTAGGTGCCCCACTATGGGCTCAAATCATTCTTACTGCAGCTTGCTCTGTTTAAAGAATATCCAAACTGTACCCTTTGCAAACAGATGTACGTAGGGCCCATTTCTGTAGATGCTGCCCTGATACCTGAGCGTGCTTTCCTTCGTCAGATCCTTGGCCCTGCTGTACATGGTAAGGATCAGAGATACAGTCCAGGACTGTCCGTGCAGGTGCCCAGCAAATCGGGGCCAGAGCCCAGCAAGGGCCAACATAAAGGGATCTGATGCCCGGGGATGGCAGATGGATAGAACTTTAAAGTAATGGATGGAAAGAGTGGGGTCTTCTGGGCCATTCCAGAAAATCCATGGGGGAAAAGGGCAAATGTGTAGAAACAGGTAGGACCCAGAGAAACAAACTGGTGCTAAGTCTGAGCCTGCTGGCTGGGGATAAGGTGGAAATCCTCTGGCTCAGGGTAATGGAGAGGCCCCTGACAGCAGAGAGGTGCCCAGGACCCGAGCCTCCTCTCTTCACGCGATGCTCACTAGGGAGGCAGGCCGGGAGGGAGGCACTGCCACTGGGTTGTAATGGGGTGGGAGGCAGTACTTTAGCCTTCTAAGGGCAGCAGGGACCCTGCCGACTGTAAGCCAGCAGGGGCCAGGCCTTGAGAGCCTGCAGGGCCGGCAGCACCATGGGCTCAGGAAAGAGCCTGGGAAGCCCCTATAAGTATTGACTCCAAATTTCTGAGAAGGAACTAGGATTGACAAATACCAAAACTTAAGCCAATGGGAAAATAAGATTTACAGAAATAAGATTTAAGGTTTATGAAATAAGATTTCATCTACATAGGAAATTTTAAAGGACACGCCACTTGAGTGAAGTAGGGACACCCAAATAAACATTTCCATTGCACCTCTGGCAAAGTCAAGGGAGCCTAGATGAGGCCTGAGTGACCCTGGGAGTCACACACTTCCCGGACAGGAGATGATTTGAGGCTCCTGGGGCACAGCTTCTGCTCGGGGCGGGGGGGGGGGGGGGGGGGG
>CM052814.1:48205058-48436521 GCA_028533885.1 Nasua narica
GGCCCCTACCCCTCTTGTCTGTTGGGTTCACTTTTGTCAAAGTAAAATGTCCTGACTGTTAAAACATGCCTCTTGTATAAAATAGAGATTGAGTTTATTGTTTGTCAGTTTGCGAGGAAACCTGTAATATGATAAATAAAGCTCCTTCAGAGAACATTCAAAGAGCTGGTTATTTATAGGCAACTGACAAAACAAATGTTAGAATTAAATTGCCAAATTAGACACCAAACGGATTAATGTTTTACAGGATAATAAAAGTATAGGTAGGTTACCATTTTTAGTGGATGGAAAGCCTTTGCATCTTCACAAGGCAAAAACCTACAGGTCATCCTGTGACTTTCCAGCCCCGGATACATAGTCCACAGGGATCCATTCTGGAAAATCAAAGGGGCCTTAAAGGCTGGCTGATGAGGCAGTGCTTTAGACTGACACTAAAAGACATGCAGACCCTGTCTTGGCCTTTTTCACAGGTTGTAGATAATTTTTCTTACCACGTTCTTCCAGGTGCGGACGAAGGGCTCGATAAAAAGGCGCCCTCCCTCCAGGCGATTCCGAAGGTCTCAGTCGGACTGTGGGGACCTGGCAGATTTCAGGGCCCCCGAGTCGTCCCAGGAGAATGGTGCCAAGGAAGAGAATGGGGAGGAAGTGTTCCCATCCAAGAGCAAGGCCCTGGGTTCTCCTCCACCCAGCGAGGGGCCGGTGGGGGCAGAAGTGGGGCGGCAGCTAGGGTCCCAGGAGAAGCCTCCTCTGAGGAGGACGTCCAGCAGAACGGAGAAGCAGGAGAAGGGCAGGGACGTGGATGAAGCCCAGCATCCCCAGAAGGCTCTGGGGGGCTCTGAAGAGGAGGCCGGCCCACGTCCAGCCACAGGGGAGGCTGTCCAACCAGCCCAAGCCTCCAACCCAGAGGCCGCGAATGGCTGCGGGAGCCCCACAGAAGAAAAAGCAGCTGGAGAAGAGACAGAGAAGTCTGCGGAGGTGAAGGAGGAGGGGGCAGGAAATGAAGAGGATGAGCCCAGACCAAGGAGCCAAGACACAGAGGGGCCAGTGGAGGGAGCTGGGGGGGAGGCCCCACCAAGCTCCCCTGAAGGGGTGGAGGGCCCCCACGTCCCAGAGCAGAGCAAAGGCGAGGAGAAGGATGAGGAAGGGGCTGTTCTGGAGCCAGGCTGCCACCCCAGCGAGGAGGCCCCCAAGATGGAGGTAAGTGGCCTGCACGTTCCCGTGAGGCGGCCAGGGCCAGACTGTGTCTGCTTATGCTTCCTCAAAAATCAGCTCAGGGGTGCAGAAAAAAAGGCCCCAATTGAGACCGGCTGTTGTGGATGGTGAGGGGACAGAGATACAAGAAAGGGAAGCACACCCTGTGCTCCGTCCGCCTTCCTGCCCACTTGGAGTTCTGGGGTGCCCGGGGTATGTCTGGAGACCAGGCACAGCTCGGTGACTGAGGTGCAGAGGCCTGCACACAGCTCCTGAAGGCCCTGGAGGCAGGGCTCTGGGCTCGGCTCACTGCTGGGGGCGCTCAGAGAGGAAGGGGGTGCACCTTTCCATCAGCTCGGGCTAGCACGGGAGACCAGCAGCTCCTTCGGGCACGCTGAGGAAGGCGGAGTGTGGCCCTGGGTAGGGCGTCTCTTAGGGGAAGCCCAAAGCACAAGGAAGGGAGAAACAGTGGGGTGGGGGGAGGAAGCTGGAGAAGCTTCAGGCTGAAGGTGGCATTCGAGGGGGGCCATTTGAGGAGGAGGTTTTGTGGTGGACACCCAGTGCACAGAGGAAGGGGTACCTCAGTCCCTGCCCACCCCCCACTTCCTGGTCCTTCAGCAGCGCCCCCCCCCCCACCATTCCTAGGAAGACCCTCTCGAACTCCCCTGCCTGTGTTCAGGAGCAGAATCAGCCTTGCTGAGACAGCAGCTCTGTGAGAGAAACTCAGTTTTCTATCCTCCACCCCCAAACCTGACAGTCTCACCGACAAAGTCACGCTCCAGAGTTTCGCTTTCCCCTCCGTTAAGACATCCATTCAGCCACTCCCTCATTCCCTCACTCCGGCCACCGTCAGCTTCCCACTACACCAGCCTCTTATCTGGCTTCCTGCTTCCTCAGTTTTTGCCTCTGTAGTTCATGTCGGTATAGCAGGGGCCCTCACGTTATTCCCACTCAAACTAGACGGGGGAGAAGAAAGTGCAAGACCCAAAGACTCTTGAAGTATGGGTGAGACCCTTCTGGTTGGGCTGTTAGGCAAAGAGGCTTCACGTTTCTTCAACACCATCCGTTCTAAATGAGTGATCTGATCCCATCAGCCCGGGGATCTTCACCAGATGCCCACGCAGGCCTCAGATCCTCATTTCTTTTCAAGGAGGAAGCCACCGACTCCACGTAGTCACCTGCCAGTGGCTGCTACACCTTAGTTTCAGGCTAGGAGGTGCCTGTCTTACCAGGAGAACTTCCCATTTCCCTGGCAGCATCTTCTGTCCTGAGGCGTTAAGGAATCACCTGGTTGAAAAGCTTCAGGAAGGTCTCAGGTAGACAAGGTCTCCTGCAGAAACTGGAGGAGCTTCGGAACAGGCTCCCCTGAAACCTCTTGGGCCACCTCTATATTGGAGCCCCGGCCAGGAAGCAAGATGCCCACACCCTCACAAGGGCTCTTCTCCCACACCGGAAGCCCAGGAAGGCAAAGAGTACCTCCACCTCCCCACGCTTCCCCTCTCCTTCTCTGCCACGGAGACGCAAAATTTTGACATCCTTAGCCCCCAAACCCCTGGTTTTAGAGAGGAAGGCACTGAGGCTCCAAAAGGGGACATGAGCTGCCCAAGGTCACAGAGCTCCAGGATGACACGATGGAGACCAGCTGAAGTCATCAGAATCAGCGGCGCCGCACAGCAGCTCTGCGTGTCGGCATCGTTTGTGTAATCTGGGAGGGGTGTTGCCTCCCGTCTTCTCCCGTCCCTGTCAAGCTCAGTCAGGGTTAGAACCAAGATGCCTCAGGTAGTGGTGCAAAAAGGATTCAGGAGTGAAACGATGGTGAACTGGGCCTTTTGGGTCTCAGCTTCCCTGGACACCCCATGCCTGTCTCAGGCCTTTTGTGGATCTGGCCGCGGCTGCATACACCGAAGGCATCAGCTCGGATCTAATCCCCATCTTGTTCTTTGATTGGTAGAAAGACATTGATCAGAGAAACTAATTCCAGTCACACTCACTCAACATTTACCAAACACCAGTTCTCCCCGGCACCATGGGACTTCCTGGGGGTTCCAAGATGAAAAGGACAGAGGCATAAACAAATAATGGATAAGGACAAACAGATGAACAAAAACCACAAATGACGACAAGGCAGCAGAAGAAACGTGATTCGGCCCAGGAACAGCCGCAGAGGCTGGGGCGGTCCCTTCATCAGGAGAGAGCAGGGAGAGGCTTCAGGGATAGGAAAGGGTTAACTGCCTAGTGCATAGCCCCTCTCCAGTATTTCAACACTTTGTGCTTCAAGAATGAGCCATTCTGGGAATTTCAGTCACAGAACAGGCTGGACCTATCAAATCACAACACTTGGGATTCTGTTTACAGGAAAAGTACCCCTGGAGAGAGGGCACTGAGTAAGACCCCGGCCCCAGACTGTATATAAATTGAACAAGTGTTTCTCCAGCACTATGTTTCCAGTACTGTGTAGGGCACTCAGTTATGCCAAAGATAAACTTACCCAAGCAACGACATTCGAGATGTTTGACATCACATTCAAGACTGTATGACCGACAGTAAGTGCTGACTTCCTAACTGCCTGGTTCCATTGCTTGTCCAAGAAATCCTCCTTGATTTCTCAAGATTTGATTTGAAATGTCTTTCTCCCTCAGCTGACCAGATGCCACCTGCTCTTGAGCCTCCGTTCTTGGCCGCCTTCTCTTCTCACTTCTCTTGGGACCACACTCCCCTGCTTTCCCTCTTCCGCCCTCCCTTGGCTCTGGCCTGTCGTGCCTTCCCCACTGACCTGCTCTGTGTTTCTGGATCGATCCCTAAAGCTAAGCCACTCTCACTCCACCTTCTTTTCCAAGACTCCTGAGTGTCACGGGTGGAATTCACAAGCTGCCCGGCCCCATTATGAACTCTTACCAGTGGGGCCGAGCCCCATCCGTCTTCTCTGCTGCCCGGAAACTCTCTCAGTGCGTCTCCGTCAGCCTGTTTTCACCCACTTCCTCGGTCACTCCTCCCTCAGCCCCTCGGGCTCTGCAATGACCTCACCTTCTACGTGACTGAAAGGAACAGCAGCCAGGGTGCAACCTGCCTCATCCTCTCAAAGTATGAATCCGAGGACAGGTCCCTTCTTGACAAGACAGATGCCCGTCTGCTGGGATCTGGCGTCCCCCCCAACTACCATTTTCTGGACATTCTTATAGGACATTGGTGGAGTGTGTCTGTGCATTTTAAGTGAGGGGTTACACTAAGAATTTCCCATCCGTCCAGGTGCTTTTCCACGTTTCTCCCTCCCCGCTAGCTCACCCCCTTGCTCTGTTCTCTTTAGTCCTAAAGAAAAATCCCCCCAGTCTGCCCCTCCCCCCCACACCCGTTGCTGTCTCTCCCTCTCAATTGTTTCTCCTTGTGATCTCTTCACTACCATGTGAAGCTCACAGGTGCTTCCCTGCCACCAAAGAGTGGGCGGTCGCCTTGGCGAGGCGTCAGCCCTGCCCCTGGGGCCACCTGCCACCTGGAGCCTCTGTCTGGTGGGCCATCCCCCTAACTCCCCGCCCTCCTGCCTCCTGAGGGAGAGCTACCACACTCTGACCTGGGCCGTCTCCTCTGGCCGCCACAGCCGTCAGGTTTTGTGAATGATTCCTAAAGTTGCCCCTCACCTTCAGGCACCGGACCTGACTCCTGACTGCCTGGCACCAGCCTGACCCTGGTCCTAACCGCACACCGACCGACCTCTCCGCTTGGATGCCTGCCAGCCCCTCATGCTCAAAACCAAACGTCCTGCTTGCTCTGCTTCCTCACCTGTATTCAGCTGAAGCCCCACATTCCTTTGTTAGACTCACCCGTTCCTGCTAATGAGGTGCTCACATTTCTTCTACTTCCCTGTCCTATCAGCCCCCAGGTCTAAGGGGCTTTCCCTCCAGCTGTCTCCGCCGTCACGACCCCTTCCTTATCTCTACAATCATGACTCACCCCTCCTGGCATTCCTGGTCTCCAGACTCACCCTACATACCAGCACCCAATTCATCTTCCTGAAAATGGCATCTCGGGGTCTACTCTCCTACTCCAGACGCTTTGATACCCCTCATCGGAAAATCGAGTTCACCCTCCTCCCCCTGCTGAACTTTCTCCCGACCTTTCCCTCTCCCCCGTCATGGCGCCCATGCGTCCAGCCGGCCTCCAGCACCCACCATCCACAAGAGGCCGTGCACCCTCCCACCTATCCTGCCTTGACTCCACCAGTAACGCCCGCACCCCCAGCTGAGATTTCCCTCGTTGTGGCCCGGAAACCAGCTCTTTTCCTGTCCTTCCCCTAAAGCATCCACCTTCTATTTTTGATTCTTTGTGTTCTTTTTCCACTTTTATGCCACCAAAGCTTCTGGAGCAGTGTAACAGGAAGATGAAACTGAGTGGGAATGAATGGTAGGTAGGAAGCGAGAGCAGGGAGGACATGCGAAGCCAGGCATCAAGGAATAGGTGATGTCACCTAAGAGTTGAGGGCTCAGGCTCTGGTCCCTGGTTTTAAATCCTGACTCCGTGACTTCCTAGCTGTGTGACCTAGGGGAGGTCACTTGACCTTTCTGTGCCTTCATTGCCCCACCTGCAGAACGGAGCTAACAAGAACCCAACTCGTCTTGCTTTTGTGAGGAATAAATGAGTTGATGATACACTTCTGGTAGGGGTAGAAACCTCTGCTGAGCACACAGCATTGTCCTCACCGTCGGTACTAGTAGCGTTACAATCCTTGTTGGATCTGGCCTCCCCAAGGAGATCTGCTGAGCATCAGGATTTCCCCCGCTCTCTTCCTAACTCATCCTTTCCTCCTGTGTTCACAGGATAACACCCCTGTCCAGGACACTAAAATGTGAAGAAGAGCTCACCTTGCCTAGTGACGAGGCTGCTGGAGGCATCTCTTTCGAAGGAGCAGCAACAAGAGTAGCAGCAAATGAAGCCATCGCCGAAGCGGAATTCGTGGAGGGTCTGGAGGAGGCCCAGAGACATAGACTGCATTGTTTGCGGGTCTCCACACTGAATGCTGTCTCGCACACAAAGATCAGTCAGAGGGCGGCAGCCTTCAATCAGCTTGAGTTTGTGTCACTTGATGGACTTGGTTTTAAACAAAACAAAACAAAAAAACCAACTTATTTAAAACGATTTACTGTGGGGACAGCTCTCAGGGAGACTGGCCAACCTGTAGGACCTGGCTCCTAGCCACAACCCCCGTCCCTGCAGCTGACCTCGGAACTGGATTCTGATTTAGCTTCGCAGATTTTGTTTTGTGTAAAGCGATAGCCTTTTTAATGTGCTGAAGTTTCTATGATTCTCGGATGCAAGTAAAAACTGATTTCAGGTGGCTAGAAACAAAAGAAAAGAGTGTTGCTAAAAATATAAATCCCGTAAGTTCCGGAAGACCTTAAATTGTATCAAGACCCTGAGACAACCTCTCAGCTTTGTCCAGATGTGAACTGGCCAACCAATTCTTAACACATTGGCCTGGAAGAGATACTTCTTGCAACATTTAAAAATATGTATCTATTCCAGCAATAGGAACCTTTGTGGTCCAGGAGTTTTCCAGTCTAAGGTACCCTGGGAGGTGACAGGTTCAGCCCACTCTCTTCCCAGGGGAGGAGAAGGTGGAGGCAGGGGGCACATCTCCTGGAGAAGCAGACACAAGGTGTCACAGTTCTGCACGCTGCCTTTCCTCATCCTGAGAGCAGAGCGGGGAGCAGCATGCCTGCCCTCTGATGTATCCTGGGAGGAGGAAATTTGCACTTCCAGAAGGAGGTCCTTGAGCGTGGAGTAGATGTTTCCTGGGAGGTGCTTGCGAGCCTGTTTGGAAAGGTACATGACAAAGACATCCTTCTTAGCTTCCCTGGGAAGCTGCTCTTGAATCAAAGCCCAGCTCCCTTTCCAGACTCAGGAGGGGTGGGTTCGATCTTCAGTCTCTTCTCACCCAGTAGCTCTGGCTTTAATGTTCTGTGTGGAAAGTGCAAGGGGCTTTGCAAGGAGTAGGGGAGCCATTACCTCTCTCCTGTTGATGCAAAGATGTGTATCCAAATAAATGTTTAATCTTTAGGGTTAGTTCTTATCCGGAGTTGAGGATTTCAGTGTCTCACTGCGCCGATGCGGTAGGTGGAGCGGCTCTTTCTCCGAAGGTCTGTTAGACCACCTCCTACCGGACTTCAGAAACGTCTCCCAGACAAAAAGGCCTTATGTCACTGCCGGTACCTCAATGTTCTCATCCCATTACAGTTTTCCTAACTCCAGGATAGTGTTCATACTTGGGATATATATTTTTTTCAAAACTTTTTAAATACCAGCATTCTTCTAAAACTTGTAACTTAGTTGAGCCCTATATTTTAAGTTTTATGTTTCAGCAGAATTTTGGATATAGGTGTGTTTCAGTTATTTTGAAGTCTATATAATCCATAGCTATCCATCCCTCCACCCCTCCACCCATCCATCCATCCATATCTGTCCTTCTGTCTATCCATCTTTCAAGAGAGATGTGTACCCCCCTAAACAATACATGATTTTATTTACATATGTCTTTGGCTTGTTTATACACACACACACACACACACACACACACCTGGGCCAGAGTTTAGTGAATGTGTGCATGTTTGTGAGCATGTGTGACAAAAAAGGGACATCTGCCACTTTCCTTTACTTGAAAAAAGGAATGGACCAGGAAGCATGGGATGTAGATGTGAGGACGAAACTATTTTTTATCTGGAGGCACGACAGCTTGCAGCAGCAGATAAGTAAGAAGCAACGCATAATGACAAGAATGGGATGCTGGAAGGGCACGTGTGATGGGGTCAGAATAACTTTCTATCTGCGCAGCTCCCTAGTAGTCACGTTATCAGATCTGCCTTGTGAGAAATCAGAGGCCCTCTTCCCAGGGGTGGTTGTGAGGGCTGGGGGCTACTGGCAGGGAATTCACGAAGAGCCCAAACTGTTGGGCTCTTCAGCTTCTGAGGCGCCCTCCATTCCCGAAGCCACCACGATTATGTCACGGGTTGCATTTGCAGATCCGGGATTTCGAAACTGGGGATCCAAGAAATTCATTTGTGTCTTAGTTAGCACAAAGCCATCACCAGGCCAGGAAGACTGGGTGTCATTCAGGCTTCCCTCATAGGCTTGAAGGAAAAACACTGATTTCTTCACAGCTACAAGGCTCGAGAGAGGAGTCAGAGTCATTTCTCCTTTACCGTTCTCTTCCGGCTTGAATTTCATACTGTGTCTTTCCTTTCTCCAGAAAGGGAGCAAGGAGAAAAAAAAAAAAACCCAACCCTGGATGCTTTGAAGGGAGATGCCAATATTTAATAGCTGGCTGTTCTAACATTCCAACTGCATGTGGAACAAGTAACCGGATGACCCCAGGAAGCCCAGGGGCCTCCACTCTCTTCCCTGAGCTCCCCCACCCACCGGACAAAGCTCGGTTTGCCAGTCAACTAGACCCTCAAAACACATATGTCCAAAAAAGGGATAAATTAGAGCACAGGCAATTAGTTCATCGCCTTCTTTTGATTAGATACTCTCGGCAGTGTAACTTTAACACTGAATGAATGAGGACCTTCAGTTGCTCATGAAAAAACCCAACTGAACCTGGCTGATGAAAACCAGAAAACTGTATCTATCTATGAATCTCTCTCTCTCTTTCTCTCTCCCTCCCTATATATCGAATAATACAAATTAAAAATCCATGGATAGACCTAAATACAATACTCAAGCAATATCAGAAACCTCTCTTTGTTTTTCCGTCTCTACTTTCCTCTGGGAATGTGTTGGCCACATTCCCAAGCAGCCCCTTCACAGCCTGCAAACCCATTGGAAAGAGCTTATTCTTTTCCAATAACACTGGGGAAAGAAGTCCTGCGGAGGTTTTCTGTAAACCCTGTGTGGATCACATGTTTATACCGGAACCAGCCTTTATGACCGAGGAGCTGTGGAGATCAGGCTGGCCAGGCCTGGGTCGTGTGACCCCCAGGGCTAAGGGCTAGGTAAGCCACACTTGTGCAATCTGCAAGGACTATGAATGGGGACAATGGATGTCAAATGGGATGCTGTTACCAAAGGAAATTATGCCAGAAGATCCAAAAAACACAACAACAGGTGTGTCCAAGGGGGCAATCCCAGACACACCACACTACTCTTGCATTGTTTACTGAAACATTAAATTTTGTTTGACCCCTCAGCGAGTTCTAATCAACTTTGTGCTCCATGGACCAGGTAAATACAATGTGAAGAAAATGCTTCTGTATGACGTGTGACCAGGTGGCTTCCGAAGATAGCAGGAGCACTGAGCAAAATGCAAGTGCTACTCAAATAAAGTGGAATTTGTTTTCATCAGCCTCCACTGAATATCAGTGTCATGATTTCAGGTAATAATATATGGCTGCTCCAGAGCTAAACTGGGGGTCCATGAAGGAAGTGTTGACGACTGTATTGTTCTTCATTATGCACCGTCCCCCATGCATTGTATGTGCTCCCCCCCACCCCCCGGACAAAGCTCGGGGGGTTATTTGTTAAGTAATGAATGATCGAACTGATTTCAGAGCTGGGATAGATTATTTTCAGTATCGATCACTACCCAACACCTCCCTCATCTGATACCAGGGGCCTGAAATGTCTTAATTAGCAACTGATTCCACTGGCTTCAGTTGCCTTTCCCAATTCAAATGCATATCCCAAAAGAAGTCATATTTTAAGTCTCTTTTGTCATCACACCTTGGGTTGAGTTGGTTCTTGAAATCCTTCCCAGAGGGGCCGATAAAGAAAAGCGAAGCAGAGGAAAGTCTAGGGGCAGGAGACACACTTTTTTGACTTCCCAGTCTTGCTTGGGGCAACTCAGGCTCCCACTCAGCCCAGGGATGTCCTGACCAGAGTGGTTGGGGTTGCTGAGAAGGCTCTTATTCCAGCTCTGCCCTCAAATCCCAGGGGAGCTTTGGAATTCCGGAGAGGCTCCACTGCGGTGTAGCGGTGTAGCGGGGCAGGAAACCGCGACTCGTTGAGACCCCACAGAGGAGGAGGAGACAACGTGTATGTTGCATGCTTCTCAGTGAAAAGGGAGCCATGAGGGTAAAACCACCTACCTCGAAAACTAGAGCGTAAAGACCTCTTACTCCTTCTACTCCTGGAAAGTTGCGGACTTCTCCGTGGGAGCTGTAACACGCTGCTCCCTGCAGTGCCAGGGAGATGCTAGGGGGAAAACAGGATGCAGAAGGAAGGGGTCAAAATGAGCAAGGGTTCTCCCCACCCCCACCAAGCTGGCTACTCCTGTAAGTAATGACTCTGGCCCTTCAAGGTGTCATTTTACATAAAAATTTGAGAAAACTGGGACGCCTGGGTGGCTCAGTTGGTTGAGTAGCTGCCTTCAGCTCGGGTCATGGTCCCAGCGTCCTGGGATCGAGTCCCACATCGGGCTCCTTGCTCAGCAGAGAGCCTGCTTCTCCCTCTGCCTCTGCCTGCCACTCTGCCTGCTTGTGCTCTCTCTGTCAAATAAATAAATAAAACCTTAAAAAAAAAATTGAGAAAACTACTGGAAAATAAGCAAACCTGTAATGTCAGTTATCATACTTCTCAGCTGCTTCTTTCTAAAAGAATAAGGGGACTGGATTGCACTTAAACTAGAATTCAAAAACAAGACTCTAGAATGACTATATATGGTTGGTACACAAAAAAACAGTAGGAGCTCCGACACTAGTCACTACTGTTGGACTGTCTAAGGAACCCATGGGTGCTGGATGGTTCCAGGCACTTGGCCCCATCACGGCTGCACCCCGCCCCTGGACCTCCGGAAGTAGCTGAGCTGAAAAAGCAAAAGGTTCTTTTTTACATTGCCTCAGAGTCTGTGTCTCTTTTCTTCTACCAAGCACCAAGAAACAAAGAATTTTTAAAATATGATTTAGGATCGCTGGGTGGGTCAGTCAGTTAAGTGTCTGCCTTCAGCTCAGCTCCTGATCCCAGTGTCTTGGGATCTAGTCCCATATCGGGCTCCCTGCTCAAGAGGAAGCAGGAGAGCCTGCTTCTCCCTCTCCCACTCCCCCTGCTGTGCTCTCTCTCTATCAGATAAATAAATAAAATCTTTAAAAATAAATAAAGTGGGTGCACCTGGGTGGCTCAGTCATTAAGCATCTGCCTTCGGCTCAGGTCATGATCCCAGGGTCCTGGGATCGAACCCACATTAAGCCCCACACCAGGCCCCCTGCTCAGCGGGATGCTTGCTTCTCCCTCTCCCATTCCCCCTGCTTGTATCCCTTCTCTCACTGTATCTCTCTCTGTCAAATAAATAAATAAAATTTTTAAAAATATGGGGTACCTGGGTGGCTCAGTGGCTGACCCTTCGGCTCAGGTCATGATCTCAGGGCCCTGGATCGAGCCCCACATTGGGCTTTCTGCTCAGTGGGGAGCCTGCTTCCTGCCTCTCTGCCTACTTGTGATCTCTCTCCTCTCTGTCAAAAAATAAATAAAAAATCTTAAAATATATATATTTAAAAAATAAAAATAAAGTGAGATTTAAAGATGTTAATTATCCTTATTTTTTCTTATAAAAGCAATATATCTTTATTTTAGAAAATTTGTGGAGAAAAAAAATAATTAAGAAAAAAATATTTATAATTTCACTACCAAGAAATAGTATTAAGATGTTATGGAGTTTTTCTAGTTTTTAATCTGCATATATATTTTTGCTTTAATTCTTGCTTGTTACAAAATTAGGTTCTCACTACATGTAATTGTGCATCTTTCCTTTTATTTTTAATTTAATTTTATTTTATTCTTTTGCATCTTTCCTTTTTGTAACACACTATCATGAGCGTGTCTTCATAAACAATCACACTTCCAGTCATGAAAACTATATACTTTTGTCCTTTTCTATGCAGCCAATAACATCCAGAGCAAGACTAAATCTTTATAAAACAGAGGAACAATAAGATCCCCTGGTGGAAATGGTATTCTAGTAGAAAGTGGTTCTTTTCACCATCTCTGCCTTAGAGTTCTATCACCTTAGGACTTCAGGCACTCTCAAAACTTAAATCAAGTGAAAACTTTTTTTTTTTTTTAAGATTTTTATGTATTTATTTGTCAGAGAGAGAGAGGGAGAGAGAGCACAAGCAGGCAGAGGCAGAGGAGAAGCAGGCTCCCCGCCGAGCAAGGAGCCCAATGCGGGACTCGATCCCAGGACCCCGGGACCACGACCCGAGCCAAAGGTAACAGCTTAACCAACTGAGCCACCCAGGCGTCCCTCAAGTGAAAACTTTTGAATGATAAAAGAAAAGGCTGAGGCAGCTCCAAAGATCCATTTCTGATGATTCAGGGGCTGCAAAATTCAGAGGAAGGCATGAGACAGACCTCGGAAAAAGAATCATTGAGGGAAACCACATAAAATATTTCTAGTAAAAAGGAGCTGAAGCTATTAAAGGACATTGGACTGGAGTCTGGAAAAAGACACACATTTTCAATCAGATTCAAGTTTCTGTTTGGATCAGGGCATGGCTTGCGGTGGTGAGGCAAATCTGACAACTTCGGCGGCCTGAAAGTCAGTTAGTGCCTAACCTCAGGGGCAGCAAATAAGGCTCAGCACACAGTCTTGACTCCAGTCCTGGGTGCCAAGTCAGCAGGAAGAGTCCTCTGAACGGCGGACCCATGTGATTAAATTGTATTCTCCCTTCCAGAGACTAACAACGTCAGGTCAGAATAAAGTTTGCACCCCTTAGGTCTAGATTGGGTCTGAATTCAGTAGCATGCAAACAATAGTTACAAAATAGGAACAGAAGTGATTGTTAAAGCCATTCACAGTTTCAAGGCCTCTACTCTGACATCATTCCAGAGTTATTCTAATCATCTCCTAATGGACCTACTCTAATTTCATCATCTTCCTCTCATGCATCTGACCCCAAGTCAAAATTATCTTCAGTCGTACTTTTAACATTACCATCATTCTCAAAAGCATTGATGCCACCAGATCCCTTTAATAAAATTAAAGTAGTAAAGCACGGGGTTGAAAGTTCTCCAAGAACCACCAGTCCTGTTCTTCCTGGCCAGTTTCCATCTTACTCGCTAACCAGCCAAGCTAAGCTCATTGGCATGAAATTGCACCCAAGAGCCATAAAAGTTGTCAACCTGGTCATCTCCTTTGACCATATTACCTCAGGAAACCACCTAAAACATGAAAAGTGTATACACACAGACGGGTCAGTCAAGGAACATTTACATCAATGAAATGTTGGATGCCCCTTATGTAGCTTATAGAAAAATAAGAATATCATGCCATATTGTCTTGATGGAACAGGATGAAGTCATTACAAACAACTTAAGGGATAAGAAAGCCGGTGTGGGAATTCAGCAACAACCTTGAGAGGGGACACCCACCGAGGTAGGAGGGGCCTCTAGCCTTGTCATCTGTCATGGCACCACGGCCAGTGGAAGGAGTGGGCTTTAGCCCAGACAGGGCCCACTGAGCCCATGGTGTCCGGGAGAGGGCAAAGCAGATTGCTCAGGACTCTGCTGAGAGCTCCTCCTGCCCCACGCCCACCCCTGAACCCACCGCATCCCGAACCTATCCTCAAACTACAAAAGGGTGAGTTCAAAGCAATATTAGCTCTGAAACCTTGGCTCAGTAGGAGGAAGAAAGGTGGTCTCAGACAAGGAGAGGGTGTCGTTAAAAGTTTTACACGCGATCAAAGCAAATAGAGGGCTTAGCTTAGACAGGCTGCCCTCCTCAGCCATGTCCTCCTACTCCAGGGAGCAGCAGGGCTCTGAGATCTCTACGGGGCCAGATCTGGCTTTTCAGCTTTTGCTCTTTCATTTGAGGTGTTTTCACTTGTATCCCCCCACAGACACCCAGCCCCCGCCAAAGGGGTGAGCTCCGGTCCTGACCTCCCGTCATTGAGAGACACCCCAGGTGCCCGCTGGCCTCAGGAGGAAGGGAGCGGGGAAGAGCAGAGAAGCTGGTGGAAGCCGGGAGCTCCCGGAAAGTGCGGAGCAAGAGCACCCCTGGACCCTCGGAGGACCGTCAGACAGCTACCGAGCAACAGCTTCCACCGACCAGGACTGAAAGGAAGCTTGGGGTCCGGAAGCCGGCTGCTGGAGCCAAGACCACCGCAGCCCTGGGGGAGGCGGGACGAGGTGGGGACGCAGGCGGGGACGCAGGCGGGGACGCAGGCGGGGACGCAGGCGGGGACGCAGGCGGGGACGTAGGCGGGGAGGCGGGCGCGCCACCACGGCGGAACCCCTCCCGCCGGCTGCAGGGGGCGCACATACCCAGGGTCCTCCCAGCTTCCGCGGGCGGTGGGACCCCCGTCGCCCCCGCCCCACTCGCCGCCCCTCCGAGGCCTTCCTCTCCCACCGCTCCAAGCGAGCTAACGTCCTGACGTCCCGGGCCCGCGTTCCCTCTGCAAAGGGAGGCGGGTAGCACCTAGGAGCAGGACGTCAGGACTCTCCAATGAGCTCCGTGCCTGCAAAGCCCTCAAAAGGGCGGACGAGTCCATAATGAATGTTGGTAAAGTTCTGTCTTTACTCTCCTCTGGGGTTTCTTCCCCGCCCGCTCGGCCCGCCCTCAGCCGCGGCTCCACTCCGAGGGCACGAACCGGGGTAGCTGAGCCCAGCTCGACGGGGCCCCTCGCGCCCAGCGAGCACTGGCAGAGGCGGGCACCCGGCGGCGCCCTCCCAGCCCCCGCTCCCACGCCCGCCGCCACCGCTGGGTGCAGCATGAGCCCTGGCGCAGGGAGGTGCGACCAGCCGAACTCCGCAAGACGAGCGGCGAGAGGGGCTCCGGGGCCCACGCCTGGATGGGTGCACGGTCCAGGCAGGAGGAGAAAGGTCGCCGACCGGGTCAGGTGGGAAGCGGGGCGAGAGGCCTGGCGAAGCTGAAGGGAGGCGCCGGGAGCCGTTCTGCCGAGAGTGGCTCGTTGGTCTAGGGGTATGATTCTCGCTTCGGGTGCGAGAGGTCCCGGGTTCAAATCCCGGACGAGCCCAGGCTTTTCTTTCTTTCCACACCCTAAATTTAAAATGTATCTTTTTCGTCTTCATACAACCCATTTAGACGCTTATATTGAAACCAACGACTGTGGCCCCTTGAGCTTGAATATTAATTCCCCCAATTTTGCGAAGCAAAAAATGGAATGGGATCAATTTGTACCATATGGCCACTGTGCGACAGAGAGCAGGGCGTGAGAACCGCTGTACCCTTAAAGCATACGCGCTGGGAAAAAAGAGGCGCCTCGTGCGCGGGCCTGACCCCCCCATCACACCCCCGCACGTGGCCAGGGCGCATGACGACTAGTGGTCCGCAACAAGGGTCGCGCGGTCCTCTTGCGGACGCCCAGCACTGGGCCTGCAGCGGGGCGAGGGCGGGGGAGGTGTTTAAATCACACCTGCGGGCAACCGAGAACGGAACTGTGTCCCCTCTACACGCGCGCGACTCCGGAACTAGCAGGGGTGGGAACAGCGTTTTCAGAGTTATCATAATGTTGTCAAACTTTCTACGTTTTTACGTTATCTTCTTATAGTATTTGGCTGTACGGTGTGCAAAAGGTTAAAAAGTCTCAATATTGTGTTTTACACCAACATATATTTCTTATATATCATAAAATGAACTCATGGAAAAATTTTAGTAAGAAAAAAAAAAAAGAGGGCTCGTCCGGGATTTGAACCCGGGACCTCTCGCACCCTAAGCGAGAATCATACCCCTAGACCAACGAGCCAGCGTGGCTTTGGGTTCCCTGTCATGCTAAAGGAAGGTGAACTATTTAGTCCGGCGCCCCCAAGTGGTTATTTATATATTGTGTTTATATCCTTGTTTTTGTGTTTTACATATTTTCTTTTTTTTTTTTACTTTTTCTAATAATCTTATACAAAAGAAAACAGGGTCTCATTACCACTGTAATATATTTACCTCTTATCAAAAGCCATAATTCTGTTTATATTCATGGCTAATAAATTGCAGGGTGTCTGTGGCAATGTCCCTGTGGCAGGAAGATTCCAGACTCTCTCCCTTACTGAGTTCTGGACGTGGCGTTTTCCAATGATAGTAAAATTGTCGGTTTCTTGTCTATACTTGTTATCCTAGCGCTCAAGACACCACTTTTCCAGCCTTGTGAATACCCATCTCTGTGTTTTTACTCAAACTGTTCTCTTCAGCTGGAAAATCTCTTTCCTCTGGGATAAATCCCAAACTCTAACCTTCCCAAAGAAAGATCCTTTAACATACTAAAATCAACTGTATATGATATATAATTGGCATGCAGTCTTGTCTCCTCTAATCATAATTTATTGGAGATAAGACACCAATATCAATATTAAAATCTGTGTAACTGGCAACCAAACGTATAATTCATTATGATTGCTGTCCAGTTGTTCCAATATCTTTACGGCTTATTGACTGTATTTTAAATTCTTAAATACTTAATATTTAAGCTTATGCTAGCAAAGCTGGTGCTCAGTAAATGACTGCAATTAGTTTCAAGTTCCTTAACAATACAAATTTTGATACTTGGACAGTTAGTGTGAACTATCAACAAATAACTAACCAGAACAGCAACAACAAATAGAAGGGTGGCTGTCCTAAATAGATCTATTCACTTATTTTGTTTCATATCAGTTTATTTATTCATCTGATTGCTCATTCATTGAACAAACATTACAAGCACTATGTACCAGACACTGAACTGTCAACTTTTTTCCTGTGGTTTGACACTAGCAAATTATAGTGCTGGAGCTCTAACATTCCCCACCCTTCTTTGTTTTATTTGAAACTGTCCTAACTGGAGTCTTGAGTTCTTCCTACAGCCCAAGGCAAGGAGATTAAGAATACCCTTTAAAATGTTAATTAGTTCTAGATGCCAACTCACGTTATTCATCAAAACCTAACTGGGAAAAATGTGCCCTAGACACTTAAGAGTTTATATTTCTCATGAGAATGAGGAAAAATATAACTTGTAAACTAAAATATTGTAACCACTTCAAATTTCTGAAAACCTGAGCTTCTACAGTTACTAAGAGGTCTCTATGCTCTCCTTTCCCACTGAATTTACTATGGTTATTATTGCTTTCAGGGTTTGTTTGTTTGTTTGTTTGTTTCTTACTCCTACTCCTCTCTAGAGATTGGAAAATAGTTTGCCTATGACTCCTAAGGCTCCGTTAGGGTATCTCATTTGCCTCCCACAATGGTGTAGGAAGACTGACAGTAACAAAACTCAAGGTACCAATTGCCTAACTCATGGTGAGAAACATCTCTGTCCTGGTGAAAGAATGCCTGTGACCCCCTCCAGGGTACATTTTTCCCTTGTAGTACATAGATCATTACAGTGATCATTAGTGATCATAGATCACTACAGTACAAGGGGACAAAGGATCTTGAGAAACATTTTAGCCCCGTCACAGCAAATGAAGAAGACTGGTGACACCTACTTTTACTGACAACACCTCTCTGAGGACCTTCATTATTCTTGTTCTCCCAATTTGGTGCCCAGAAACTCTCGACACTGGAACTCTAATTTTCAAACCTTCGATATTTGCTAGCAAAAATGTAACCCTTCCTGCATTAAGCCATTCTGTCAATAGAAATATTAATGAAATTGACTTAGCTTCAGGCAAATCTTTTTCATGGTGGGCTGGGATTCATTTTTGACTCTGTCTGATATTTATTCATTAATAGTCAAATTCTCGGTGTTCCAGGAACCTCTTGCAATCACTACCCACAGATCACAGCGTTCCATTTCCTGTGGCAACACATCTAAAAAGACAAGGAAGGAAGGAATGCCAGTGAGAATACAGGAGATGGGGAGGATCCCCCCACAATCACAAAGATGTGTTTGAAATTTTGGTGCCTATCATCCTCTTCCTACTTTGTCCCATTAATTCCAGCTCTAGAAAATTCTGCCCTTATATATTTGCCAGCGGTAGATGCTCCTGAGCGCCCCTTATCTTATCCCTGTTAAGAAAAGATATAAAGTCCCGAGAAATTCCCAGGGCAAACCCCTCCTTACTACTACATTTATTGTACGCTCCATGAAAAAGGAAGTCTGTGAGGCCAATGGGCCTGTGGCAATAACTATTATCAGAAGGCCTCTGCACACGATTTTTTCTTATTATTGTTTCTGTGGGGAAAATTCACCCCAAGGAGCCCCTTCTTTTCACAGGCAGCCGTCCATGAAAAGGACCCTTCTGACCTGATTGGAAGTCTTCCGTTGATTCTGATTGTTATTGTCTGAACTGCATTAGCTGGAAAAGGGGAGTTTCCAGGAGGAAGAAAGGGGTACATGAAGAGAAGAGATTTGCTAAGTGAGGGCCCCGGGCTAACAATAATAACTGGAATCCAAGGGGGATTTTGACTTGTTTTCCTATTTACTCTCTACAGCAGGGTCAGAAACTACAACCTTGCATGACTGGGTTTTTTTGTAACTAATATAGATTAATTTAATAAACATTCATTCATCTCTCTCTCTCTTTTTTTAAAGATTTTATTTATTTATTTGTCAGAGAGAGAGAAAGCACAAGCTGGCAGAGTGACAGGCTGAGGCAGAGGGAGAAGCAGGCTCCCTGCTGAGCAAGGAGCCCGATATGGGACTCAGTCCCAGGACCCTGGGACCATGACCTGAGCCAAAGGCGGCTGCTTAACCAACTGAGCCACCCAGGCGTCCCACATTCATTCATCTCTTCATCCAGCAAGAATGTATTGCGCATCTGCCGTGTGTGAGGTGCTGAACATATTCGTGAACAAAATAGAAACAGCCGCTGCCTGGGTGGACCATACATTCTAGTGAGAGCAGACAGACCATAAATACAATGAAGAAATAAACCGTAGGGGGAGGGTTTGCTATTTGAACAGGGTGGTGAGGACAGGCCTCTTTGAGAAGATAAGATGAGAGCAAAGGAAACACTGGGAGACATGCGTGTGCCTAAACTGTTCCAGAAACAGCAATGAGGACAGTATGGCTAAGAGGAGAGGGCAAGGGTGAGGGTAACAGAGATGAGCTCTGTGCGAGGCTCTGTCTTAGGCCCTGGGAAAACAGAAAACTATATGGCAAGTCCATCATGTCCCTCGAGGGGGACCATTTTATATGGGAGACTGACAAGTAAGCGGATAACAGCGAGCAAGTCCTGATAGGATAATAGTAACCTTTACTGAGAACTTACTACATATACGGTACTCTCAGTGGTGTTCGCCAAGACCTTGAGACCTGAGGCCCACTGTAGGTTTTAAAATCATTAGCAGTCTAGGGCACCTGGGTGGCTCCGTTGGTTGGGCAACTACCTTCAGCTCAGGTCATGGTCCTGGAGTTCAGGGATCGAGTCCCGCATTGGGCTCCCACCTGCATGGGGAGTCTGCTTCTCCCCTCTCATGTTCTCTCTCTCTTAAATAAATAATTTTTTTTAAAGATTTAATTTATTTATTTGACAGAGAGAAAGAGAGAGATCAGAAGTAGGCAGAGAGGCAGGCAGAGAGAGAGGGGGAAGCAGGCTCCCTGCTGAGCAGAGAGCCCGATGCGGGGCTCGATCCCAGGACCCTGAGATCATGACCTGAGCCGAAGGCAGAGGCTTTAGCCCACTGAGCCACCCAGGTGGCCCTAAATAAATAAATTCTTAAAAAAAAATAAATAATAGGGGCGCCTGGGTGGCTCAGTTGGTTAAGCGACTGCCTTCGGCTCAGGTCATGATCCCAGAGTTCCGGAATCGAGTCCCATATCGGACTCCCGGCTCTGCGGGAGGTCTGCTTCTCCCTCTGACCTTCTCTCCTCTCATTCTCAGTCTCTCTCTCTAATAAATAAATAAAAAAATCTTTAAAAAAAATAAATAATAAATAAAATCATTAGAAATCTGAATGAGTACAAAGCTGTATTTGCTCTGTGGTCAAGTCTACACAGGGCAGCAGCATAGGGAGATACTAGCAACCGTGGGAAACCTTTTTAGAGGAATTCACCCTCGAGAGATGTTTCTGAAAGATGGGAAGATAAATGCGAATGTGGGGGGGCAGAGGGAGGCCTCAGGCCTGAGGAAGCTGGGAACAGAGCGCTGCAGGCACCAGGGGGCCTGCACTGGAGCTGAAGGCAGGTTTGGGTTCCACGGCTGGAGGGTGGGGTGAAGGGCCCCAGGCAGGGGCTCACAAAAAGCAGTCAGCAGGATTGTGCATGCCAGTAAAGGGTTGGGACGTCATGCTAAGGGCAAGAAGGAGGGCTTATGAAATGAAAGGCTCTAGAAAGGGAGTCAATGGGAAATTCATTCTATGCACTCTCCAGTGGTTGTAGAAGTTGGGGAAATATCCATGGAAAGTCCAGCCCCCTGCAAAGCACCTCAGAGTCCAGATGTTCTCGCTTGTTCTCTCTGGACCGGTCTTTCTCCTTGCGGGGGTGCACGCAAGCTATGTGGGACTGGAGAAGAACGGGGAGAAGCTGGCTGGGGCTTGAAGCTAGGGAAGAATGGGGTGCTGGTGTGCTCAGTCTGGGAGTGGCCACACTTGGGTGTCATCCAGGAGTCCCTAGGGAGGCCTGACAAGCAACTAGTGCTCAGATACACCAAGCCCTCCAACCCTTCCAAGAAAATGGTGTCTCGGAAGCCATTTTTTCCTTTACATCACATACTTGCAGGGAAGGACATTCTATTGACTTGAGACTCATGATCTGATGTTTCTTGGGAACACCTTGTGGCCACATTAGGCTCATGTTCCATGTAGCCCTTCTATGGTTTCCCTGACATCTAAGTGCCTTCTGGTTGCCTGTGGGGTATTGTCAGCATTTTAAGCTATGTCCAAGGCCCAGCTTGTTAGCAGTCCTTGAAGACCAGGTCCCCTTCCTTGGCTTTTAGTTTTGGTCCACTGGTAGCATTATTCTCCCCTCAGGCTAGAAAGTGGAGGTCATATCTGTCTTTTTCGATTCTTTTCTCTCTCGCTCTTTTTTAATTTATTTTTATTTTTTTAAAGATTTTATTTATTTATTTGACAGAGAGAGAAAGAGAGATCGCAAGTAGGCAGAGGCAGGCAGAGGGAGGGGGGAAGCAGGCTCCCTGCTGAGCAGAGAGCCCGATGTGGGGCTTGTTCCCAGGACCCTGAGATCATGACCTGAGCTGAAGGCAGAGGCTTTAACCTACTGAGCCACCCAGGCACCCCTCTCTCTCTTTTTTTTAAAGATTTTATTTATTTATTTGACACAGAGAGAGATCACAAGTAGGCAGAGAGGCAGGCAGAGGGGGGGAAGCAGGAAGAGGGTGTGTGTTGGGGTACAGCACTGATGTGGTTTTGGAATATAGGTGAGGTTTGGTGGGGTGGAGTACCAGAGCCGACGACCAAGAAAGAATTGTTGAGATGTTTTTGGTGCAAAATGGTGGTTTATTAAAGCATGGGGACAGGACCCGTGGGCAGAAAGAGCTGCTGCAGTGGGGCTGTAAGCGGTGGCTGATTATATACTCTGGGGTTGGGGGAGTAAGGAAAAAGGGAGGTTTCGGGGTGTCTGGGTGGCTCAGTGGGTTAAAGCCTCTGCCTTCAGCTCAGGTCATGATCTCAGGGTCCTGGGATCGAGCCCCACATCGGGCTGTCTGCTCAGTGGGGAGCCTGCTTCCTCCTCTCTCTCTGCCTGCCTCTCTGCCTGCTTGTGATCTCCCTCTCTGTCAAATAAATAAATAAAATCTTAAAAAAAAAAAAAGAAAGAAAGAAAAGGGAGGTTTCAAAAGGATTTTTATATGTTAAAGAAGACCTGCAAGGTACCTGAGGCCTTGCCTTGTCGAGTTAAGGTTGTTTTTCCCCTCTAGCAAGGCATTAACATTAACCTAGTTGGGAGATTCCTGGAAGAGTGTCACACATGCCCCCCCAGGAATGGGGGGGAGGTCGCAGGGTGACAAGTCCTGCTTTGTTTTCAGCCAGTCCTTCTGCTCTCATCATCATAGTCCGAGAAGCCTGTAACAGTACATGTGTTCTTGAAAACCAATGTCTCTGTTGGCCTTGGGTTTCTCCTTCTCTTTAAGCATTTAGAAAAATTTATTACCTGGGGGCACCTGGGTGCCTTAGTGGGTTAAAGCCTCTGCCTTCTGGTTGGGTTGGCTTAGGTTGTGGTCTTGGCGTCCTGGGATCGAGCCCAGTGTTGGGTTTTCCACTCAAGCGGGGAGCCTGCTTCCCCCTCTCTCTCTCTGCCTGCCTCTCTGGCTGTGATCTCTCTGTCAAGTAAATAAATAAAAATCATTAAAAAAAATTATTACCTGTATGTCTACACTGGAGGCCTATGTGCTTTTTGAGAATAAAGTCTAGGTATTCCACATCTACAGTACATAGTAGCTACTCACTTAACCCATTTGTATTCTAGTCAACCTGTGGCATTCTGGACACACTTCATAAGGATCTTGCAGAGAAAAATAGGGCAAAATGGTTGTCATGCTTTTTATATTTTATTTCATTTTTTTTTAATTTTTAAAGATTTTCTTTATTTGACAGAGAGAGAGAGATCACAAGTAGGCAGAGAGGCAGGCAGAGAGAGAGGGGGGAAGCAGGCTCCCTGCTGAACAGAGAGCCCAATGCAGGGCTTGATATCAGGACCCTGAGATCATGACCTGAGCCGAAGGCAGAGGCTTTAACCCACAGAGGCTTTAAATGCCCCCCCCCCCCCCGTTTGTCATGCTTTTTTAGTTTTCTCTCACTACTGCTAATTATTATGAGTTTGCTTACAAGGCTGGTAGGTTAAAATAGCAAAAATATCAATTTGTCTAAAGACTTTAGACAAAACCCTGAAATGAGAGGATACATTTGGGTTTTCTCACCATACTCTTCCCCTCCTCTTGTCCTGATTGATGGTCCACATCCTTCCCTCTACCGGTCGCCCACCTAGATTCTTCCTTTTCTTCATTGATCTCATCTCGTCATGCTCCTGTCCTCCTCCCGGTGTGCCTTTTGTAGGGTATTCTCATAAGGACCCTTCCGAACCCTTTTCAGCATTTAGTGGGCAACCAGTGAGCAGCAGACACTGTTCTGGGCCAAGAGAACGAGTTGAGCAGTAGGCCAAGGCCCTTGAGGCTTAGGAACTTCCCCACACCAGTTTTTATTGACAAATCAAGGGACATCTTGTCTCCAAAAGCAAAACAAACTAAAAGCACATTCATTTGTGTTCCAAGTAGCAGGAAAGAGTTCCTAGTTTCCAGCCTTTCTTAAGCCGAAAGAAGGACCCCTGAGAGGAGATTCGGGCAAGATGGAGACTTCTTTTTAAGCTCGCTGATTTCTCAAATTGCAACACATAAATTACCTAGTCGAGGCGAAGGACAGGCCATGCAAAGGGCAAGGCGGGAGATGTGTTCCATGTGGTCAACTGAATCATCCCATCGTTCCCCTCATTTTTTTTTTTTTCCTTTGTAAATGGAATGCGGCTTTTTCCTTTAGGTGAGGCCGGGAGAAACCTAGAAGGCCTGACCTCCAGGCGAGCACAGACGGGCGAAGACCCGCGGCCAGGAGAGACTGTGAAGAGATCTGCGGGACTGGACCTCCGAGAGGCGGAGGAGACGGCGGCAGGCGGTCGGCGGGCGGGACACAGGCGGACACCCAGGCAGGCGGAGGGCCAGGCGGCGGGAACCCAGCACCTCCCGAGACCCGCCTCCAGCGCAGGGAGAAGGAGCCCGGGTGGGACCCGGGAAGGGGGGCGGGGGGGACGGGCCCTCCGTACAAGAGGGGGTGATGGACAGTCGGTGTTCTCCAATGGCGTCCTCCCGAGGACGCGGGGCAGGCCAATGAGCGGGCCACGGGGGCCGGCGCGGGGCGGGGGTTGCGGTTGGGGCCGGGAGCAGGGAGCGCGGCGTGGAGGTGCCAGCGGGCGCGGACGCGGGCGGCGGCGAGGCCGGAGTCCCTGCCGCGAGCCGAGCGGAGCGCAGTGGGCACGGCGGCCCGGGGCGCGGCGGCGGCGGTGGGAGGACGATGGCAGCGCCCGCGGGAGTCGCGGCAGTGCTTGCAGACCCAGCCCGCAGGCGCTGGTTGTGGTCGGTGCTGGCGGCGGCGCTCGGGCTGTGTGAGTGATGCCGGGGCCGGGGCGGCGGGGGCCTCCCGGGGCCGGCGCCCTTCCCTCCAGGCGGCGGCGGCGGCGGGCCCAGCGCGCAGGGCGCCGAGGTGGGGAGGGGGCGCGGCCTGCGCGCTCGGGGGCCGGGGGAGCCACGGGGGTGGGAGCGCGGAGCCTGCCTTCTTCCCGGTGCCTGCGTGTGCGGGAGGAGGGGCGAGCTCCCCACCTTGCTCCCTCCTGGGGGCTGCGGGGACCGCGGGGGCAGCGGGCCGGAGGGCGACGGCTTCGCGCTGGCGCGGGGTCGCCCACCTTCCCCGCGTGTGACCCGGGGTCGCCCCGGCCCTCCCTCTTGGGATTCGGATTCGGGGAAACCCAGGGTTCTGGCATTCTCCACCTTAGGGAGGTGGCGGAAGGTTGCAGGATTTTCTTTTGCAGGGCCTTTGTTAGTTTGTTTCCTCGTTTTAAGCGAATGTTTTGTTTTACCTTGCAAATTCTATTGTGAATGCTCTCCAATCTAGATTTTAAGCCTCCGTGATAGAGGAGCCCACCTCGGGGACATTTACTTTACTTCTGGGTTAGGAGGCAGAGACTGGGAATACCATTGAAATGACCTGGCTTAAAAGAATTTGGTCAAATCGGTAATAACTCCAGGCAGAGTCACCACGGTTTGACAGGATACAGGACATTAAAAAGCCCATTTTCCTTTTTTTCTTTTTTTTTTAATGACCTTTTTTCTTGCTAGATTTCATGGGTCAACTTAAGGTAAACCTCAGGCTCGATTTATTGCATTGGATGAGTTGTTTTGTGGACATCTGAAGTGGCGTTGATCATGGGACTTTTTTGTATTGTTGTTCAAAGCAAGGGACTTGTTGCCGCCTCAGAACGTAGTTAAGTAATGGTTTTAAAGAAGGCCAACTCCTAAGAAACCACGTCGACTTTTTCGTTTCTTTTGTTTCACAAAATGTCAGTTGCATCACAGTGTCTGAATACAAGTTTACTCAGTAATTTCTTTCATGGAAAAGTCCTTCACGTAATCTTTGGAACCAGGAAAACTATCATTTAACCAATGATCCCAAGGGTGATGACGTATAAAGGTGAAAGCCTCACCCTCTCCAGGTTGACAGATTCTGTGTAAATGTCTCCTTTGAGGAAAGGTTAAAAGTGTGGGTGAGTTTTCTTGGCAATGGTAACAATATTTGTGTTTTAAGTAAACAACTTAGGAAATAGCCTAAAAATGAGGTTTATCAGAATTCCTGTGTGCTTCAGATAGAATAGTTAGCAGGAGAGGCCAGACATTGCTACTGAGGACAAACTGGTGAGGGCGGTCTTAATTAGACTTAAGGTACTAAAAGTAGAATTGAAAAACTAAGTATTAATGGATATTAATATGAAAAGATCATCAGAATAATAGCTACATACACCTTGGATGTGCCCAGCTCTTCAGTGAGGAAAGATGAATGTCGATATAGGGAAATCAGCCACTAATGTTACTGCTTAATTTTGGTAAACTATGGAATGTTTCTTCTTGCCAAGTCGTCTTTTCCTGGTTATGGATAGTGTCCATGGAGAGCAGTCCACTTTTATAGAAAACCTTCCAGAATTTGATCCAGATACAGTTATTCAGCAAACATTTATTAAGCACCTTATAAGAATTAAGCACCAAAAATACGCTAGGAAGGACAGTCCCAGCCCTCCCATAATTTACAGTCAGTGGGAGAAGCACGCTGCAGTAAGTAATAGGAGAAGTTCACTTTGATGGCGGTGTGAGAGCACTAAGGAGGGCCATCGTTTCAGACTGGAGTTCAGGCGACTGGAGGAAGAGATGCTTAAGCTGAGTAGGCACGGGACAAGGAGACAGTGGAAATAGAGTCCTGAATGGATCTGTTGGTAGGTCAGTGTGGTGGGAGGTAGGAGTGTATGGTGGGAGAGAGATGGGTGGGGCAGTTGAGGCAGGAGAGCCCCCTGAGGCATTAACTCACAAAGGACCTAGTTTGCCATATGTAAGGCCGGATTTTTATCCTGTGGGAAGCTCATGAAGGATTTCTTTCTCTATGGAGACGGGAAGAATGGGTTGGAGTGGTGTGAGACTGAAGAAACCAGAGGGCTTAATAATCCAGAGGAGGAGATTGAAGAGGTGAATTAAAGCAGTGAGCTATGAAGAGAGGACTCAGTCGTGAGCTAGTTAGAAAGTAAATTGGATAGGGCTTGCAAATTGATTTGCTGGCGACTTGAGTGAAAGATGATCCTCAGGTTTGGGGCTTGGGAAGCTGGGCCCGTGTTTTGGCAAGTGGGGCTTTTCACAGATGAATGTGGGATTGAGGGAACAGTGATGGTGAAGTTACTTTTGGGTTTGGTGAGTTTCATATCCTGCTGAGACATCCTCATAGAAGTGGGCAGAAGACATTTGGATAGATGGTTCTGGAGATGAGAAAGTTCTAGTTGGAAATACAGATTTGGAAGGCATCATGTAGTTAGTAGTTAAAACTATGGATTGCTTGGATGAGGTCACCAACAGAGAGTGGATTGAAGGAAATAGCAGAGGGCCAGGGACAGAGCCCTGGGGTACATGGAACCTGAGAAGGAGGTCTAATGAGTAAATGAACTGGAAGAATGAAGTGTCTTAGAAATCAAGAGGGAATGAAGTTTTAAGCAAGAGGGAGTGGTTAACAGTGTCAGAAGAGGAGATTAAATACGAGGATTCACTGGATTTGGCAATGGTTATGTCTTTGGTACCCCATCAGTAGGAATAATCACACAGTATATGAAGAATGAATCGCAGTAATTTGCACCACCCAGTGCAGTCAGTGGCACCCCCATTCATCTAATTGCTCAACCCAGAAGCCTAGGATCCACCCTCGATTCCTCGCTGTCCTTCATCAAGCCCCACATCCAGCCTGTTCTGCCATCTGCAAAATGCGTTTGGAATTCACTCACTATTTTATTATCAGCAGTCCACTCTTAGCATTTTAGTCAAAATCAGCCAACTGGTCTCCCCATTCATTCCTCCATCCTGCCTCCTTTTAATCCATTTGCCACCCAACTGCAAGAATGATGTTTATAAAAATGTAATCAGCTCATCTTGCTTTCTTGTTTAAAAGCCTTCATGGTTCCCCTTACACACAGGAACTTCTCCCCATGGCCTGCAGTGCTCTGTGCGATCTAGTTTCTGCCTCTCTGACTTCAGCTTCTGCCATATGCCCCCTTGCTCACGCTATTCAAGCCACACTGCTATCTTTTGCTCTTTGATGTCCATTCCCACCTCAGAGCCTTTGCACTTGCTGTTCTTGCTGTCTCTTCCTGCTCTTTCCCCAGAACTTCCCAGAGCTGTCTCCTTTTCATCAGTGAGGGCATAAATGTCACTTTTTCAAAGGTCTTTTTCCAACCACCCTGTCCAGAGGAGTTCCCTATTATCACTTCCTGGTCCTTTGTTTCTTCCTTTGTTGCAATTTGTACTACTTGGTTTTTCTTTTTTCCTCTCTAAGAATCCAGGACAGAGATAGTGTTTGTCTTGTTTATAGAAATATTCCTAGTGCTGGGACCCCTGGGTGGCTCAGTTGGTTAAGCGTCTGCCTTTGGCATGGGTTATAATCCCGAGGTGGTGGGATGGAGTCCCGTGTCTAGCTTCTTGCTTGGTGGGGAATCTGCTTCTCCCTCTGCCTGCTGCCCCCCCCACTTGTGCCCTCTCTGACAAATAAATAGATAAAATCTTTAAAAAAAAAAAAACTTATTAAAGAAATATTCTTAGTGCTTAGCACAGTGGATATGATAAACACTAATGTTTGTTAAAGGGCAATGAGGTATAGGTATGTCTCGGTAACTGTTAGTAGTTTGAAATAAAAAGGATTTAGCTTGGCATGTGGTGAGTACCAATAATAATAATAATAATAATAATAAATGTTTCTTAAACAAAGGAATATTTTTTCCAAGTGTGAATTTATGTATTATCTGGTTGTTTTCACTCTTTAAGTACTGTTTCATATTTCTTCAGAAATGTGTGCAATGCATTAACATTCTTCAACTACTTTAAACATTGTAGTTTTAGAATTACTAGTTATTATATATTTAAATTATTTTATCATGTTTGTTGTAGCCCTTAAGTGTTTTGTCAGTAGGACTTTTATTTGATGCTTGTTGACAATATTCAGACTTGAGACACTACCTCTTCAGTCAAAAGGCCACAATTTCAGTACCAATTCCCTCAGCCTTTTACTTATTTACTAGTTGGGATAATAAAGCAAACAGTCCGGGGGCGCTTGGGTGGCTCAGTTGTTAGGCTTCTGCCTTCGGCTCAGGTCGTGATCCAGGGTCCTGGGATCTGCCCCCAGCCACTTCTCCCTCTCCTTCTATCCCTTTCCCTGCTCGTTCTCTCTCTGTCAGTCCAATAAATAAATAAAATCTTAAAGAAAATAAAAAATTTTTAAAAACTTAGCCCTTAAAAAAAAAATTATATCACTTGTTTTTCCCCTAACCCTAGGATAGTCACTAGGCTCAGAGACTGCCAAAAAAGGAAATAAAGACAAATCTTAAGTGAAAGAGAGATCTATGTGAATAGTACGTGAAATGAAGATTTGTGTTTTTATAAAGCAGAGGCACTAAATGAACCCCTACTGGATGCCTGGTGCTGTTTTAGTTACTGGGGCTACAGCAGGGAGACTGGACCCAACACACGATGCACGTACTGAAAATGAATAATAAGGGACCGATTAAATTCCTGACAGTCACCACTTTTAAGAAAATGATTCACCTATTAAAGGAAATATGATTCACCTGTTATGAAACTTTGCAGAATTAAAAAAACTTTAGAACATATATTTGTATTACAAAATAGATATTTTTTATTTTATTTTTTTTTAAGATGTTGTTTATTTATTTGACAGAGACACAGAGAGAGAGGGAACGAACACAAGCAGGGGGAGTGGGGGAGAGCGAGAAGCAGGCTTCCTGCTGAGCAAGGAGCCCAATGCGGGGCTCGATCCCAGGACTCTGGGATCCTGACCCCAGCCAAAGGCAGACGCTTAACAACTGAGCCACCCAGATACCCCAAATTCGATTTTTTAAACTTACAAAGGATACGTTGTGGGATTTCATTAATGGCTGATCTTTCATACTGAGTTTTTAAAATGCATTTTGATTGGGGAAGACCTTTTTTCAAAAATATTGTTGCATGCCCTCCATCTAGAAATGTTGGCCAACCTGTTAAATATTTCTCACATTCCTTTCTCTTCCACTGAGGCTGATTTATGTGATTCCATGGTCACATTTTCTCTGGATGATTAGAATCTTCTACAGGGCCCAAGGGTGTTTTTTATTTAAGTTGTATCTTTTATCTGAGAATTTGAATTCTCTGTAAGACATGCATCTCACGTGTACCTAAACCTTGCAAAGATTTTAATCTTGTCCTCTACGACCACTGGCATCATTTGAAATGAGAGAATAAAGGATTTGCTCTGACAGAATTTATTATAGGTTAGTTTGACCTTTAGGCTCCATGAAAGGGAATTTAATTATTAACCAAACTCGAAGTGTGTCCTGAGGTCTCAAGTATCATATGGCTCCAGCTCTTGGTCCCTATGGCTGATGATATATGAGCTTTCATTATCTTGAGTGATTTTCCTTTTTTCTTTTTCCACTCATTTTGCCAAGTGCTTGATATTAGCGATGTCCTAGAGTCCAGACCATAGTCCTTGGGATTTTGACTGCCATAAGAGGACAGAGGTCAGTTGGCTTTGGGACACTCATAGAGCCTAAACTGAGAAATTTAGTTGTCTCTTGGGACCTTTGTATCTTTGCCCTTAAACCTCTTTATTCAGTATCTTTTTGAATGAATGTGGCTGCTGAAATTTTTATTCACTTAAAGTTTTCCATTGGTCCCATTAAGTCTTTATCAAGAAAAGAAGGATGCTTTCATTAATAAATTCTCCTTCAGTAACTTTATTTATTTATCTATCTTTGAAGCTCAGACTCTTCTTTAAGAATTGTGAACTTTGGGGACGGCGTCTTGGGATCGAGTCCCGCATCGGGCTCCTTGCTCCGCGGGGAGCCTGCTCCTCTTCTCTGCCTCTGCCTGCCTCTCTGCCTGCTTGTGTTCTCTCTCTGTTAAATAAATAAATAAAATCTTTAAAAAAAAAAAAAGAATTGTGAACTTTGCAATACCTCTGATTGACTGGGCACGTAGTTGGAATACATTTGGCCCTTGAACAACACTAGGGTTAGGGGTGCTGACACCCACACAGTCAAAAATTCAAGTATAGCTTTTGACTCCTGAAAACTGCTAATAGCCTACTGTTGACTGGAAGCCTTACTCTTAACATAAGTAGTTGATTAACACTTACTTTGTATGTCCTATCTATTATAGACTGTATTCTTACAATAAGCTAGAGAAAAGAAAATGTTAAACTTGTAAGGAAGAGAAAATACATTTATAGTATTACTGTGTTAAAAATAACCCATGTCTAAGTGGACCTATGCAGTTCAAATTGGTATTGTTCAAGATTCAACTGTAGTTGTCTAACAACTGTGATACACTGTACCCAGTTGTTAGGTTTAGCTAATTGACTTTAGAAATGTACTGTGTCTTTGTGGAGCCTAAGTTATCTATTATTGCACATAGTTGCCACATAGATCGAAATCTGTGACTTGAGCTTTGTTAGTATCATTCTGTAACCAACTGAACAAACTTGGACGAATTTGCAATGAACATTGTTTATACTAGGACCCTGATATTCCACTTTGGAATCTGGGGAATTTATTATGTGCAATTTAAAAACATTAAAAAAATGTTTTTATCAAAATTAAGAAATGTATTCTTTTCTCTTCAAACATTAAGGAACACAGTGTGGAGTTATGTCACTTTAACATAATCTTGTGCTTTTTCCGGATAGCACCTAAAAAAGTGAAGGTGCTGTATTGTAGACTAAGCTTCAGTGAGAACTTTATATGACCCTGTACCAGATGGTGTCTTATAGTTATTCACTCTCCATTCACATCCAGGTTATACTTGCCCAGTATCCTTCTTCAAAGGGTGTTGCTCAAAAACACCAGTAAAAGACTCCATTTCCTGAAAGAAAAATGTGTTAAGATACAATTGTTTGAGATCTCCTAAATGGCTAAGAATGGCAGAGAGAGAGTGAGTGTATAATTAGGGAGAAATTTTGAATTAATTGATATTATATCTGCCTGTATACATACAGTTTCGGATCTCGTGTGTGTCTTCTGTCAGATACAGTTCCTGTTTCTTAGCCCTTAGAAATTTGGATATAAAACCAGTTTCATCTTATTTATTTTGCTCTGCCTCATTGGCTGAGTGCTTCCTATGTGCTAAGCCTCTACTAAGCAACTAATATGCATTATCTCATTGACAATTCTGTGTGATGATCATTATTTTTCTTTTTTTTTTTTAAGATTTTATTTATTTGACAGACACAGCAAGAGAAGGAACACAAGCAGGGGGAGTGGGAGAGGGAGCAGCAGGCTCGCCGCTGAGCAGGGAGCCTGATGTGAGGCTTGATCCCAGGGCCCTGGGATCATGACCTGAGCCGAAGGCAGACACTTAATGACTCAGCCACCCAGGTGCCCAATAATCCCTATTTTTCTGAATTTTACAGATGAGGAAACTAAGAATCCCGTAGGTTGTGTAACTTGTCCAAGGGCACAAAAAGCTAATATATGGTAGAGTTGGGACTCGAAGTATCCGTTGGCAGCTTCTCTGCTATATTACAGAATTTCTCCTTCAGAGTCTAACCATTTCTTAGGAGGCTTTTGGCATATCTGAAGTGTTTACAGGGAGTCTTTACTGTGCCCCAGGGTATCCAGTTTCCCTCCCTTCGTGGTAAGGGAGTATGTACCACGTTTATACAAGAATCGTGATGGCTGGACTACTGCCAGCTGCTGTGGAGGGACAGATCTGCCGTGTTGGAGATGTCCTTACTAACGCAGACTCTGAGCCCCCCCAGTGCTCCAACTGCCCACAGGGATAGGTAATGCTGTGGCTTTTCTAGGTTCTCACTCTTACGCTGATTTTTTTTTTTAAGATTTTTTTTTTTTATTTATTTGACAGAGAGAGAGAGAGATCACAAGTAGGCAGAGGGGCAGGCAGAGAGAGAGGAGGGGGGAAGCAGGCTTCCCGCTGAGCAGAGAGCCCAATGTGGGGCTCGATCCCAGGACCCTGAGATCAGGACCTGAGCCGAAGGCAGAGGCTTCAACCCATTGAGCCACCCAGGCGCCCCTGATCTTTTTTTTTTTAATTAAAGTTTTTATTTATTTGAGAAAAAGAGATCACAGGTAGGCAGAGAGGCAGGCAGAGGGAGAGGGGGAAGCTGAGCAGAGGGCCTCATGCGGGGCTCGATCCCAGGACCCTGAGATCATCACCTGAGTCGAAGGCAGAGGCTTAACCCACTGAGCCACCCAGGCACCCCTTACACTGATCTTCTGGCTGGAACACAGCATGAATCCATTTAACCGCACGTCTGACAGCGTGCTAGGCGCCGAAAGGTCCCTTGCCCCCTCGTCAGGAGGCACTACGTAGGGACCGGGTCCCTAAGCCTTACCTTTCTGCTTGGGCCGAGTTCTTCCCTGGAGGCTGTGCAAATCCATCTGTAGTTCCGACTTCTGGCAGGCTTGCCCCACAGGATGTCCAAATGGATTCTGGGTCTTCACACCGGAGGCTCTTCCTCACCAGCGCCTGTGCCTGGCCCCCCCACCCCCCGGGCAGAGGCTCCAAAGCTCAGCCGCCTTGCTGCCCGCCGCGAGCCGGAGGTCCAGCCCTGGGCTCTTGACTTGTGGACACTTGGTCTTAACCACTTTCAGCTATTCAGATTTTACTCCCCCTCACCCCCAACCCTCCGTGACTGTGAGTGTAGAAGCAGCCGGTGAGGCTTGCTGAATTTTACACACTAAGAAATGAGAAATTGTGTTGATCATAAGCAGCGGTGGTACTAACTTGTAACCCGACTTGTAACCAGGCTCTAGTATATGGAGTTCAGAAAAGAACGTGCTGAGGGCCTATTTCTCGTCTTCGTTTCTAATTTTAGGGCCACGGTCTCTTATCAGCAATTTCAAATCCCCAAATCTCTGAAGCTGAAACTTTTCCCCTATGTTCGATACAAACACCTGTGGCTGTAAAATTTGACCTGTACTAACGAGAGACTATTTTTAGTCATGTGTTTCACTACAGAAATACTCGTGCATTTGATTGTGGGATGCTGCCTCGGACCCTGCGGAGGCTGGTAGATGATAAGGAGTGTACGCATTGTACTGATTTTTTTTTTTTTTTTTAATCTGGAAAATTCTACATCTGAAACACATCTGGCCCCAAGGGTTTTCGATGAGAGGTTTTGGGCTTCTGCAGTATTGTATCTCTGACATTTTCTTCTACTCTTGTACATACTAAGAACTACAACATACGTTTTTAGTTCTTTAAATGTTTCGGTACATCAGGTCAGTGGTTTGCCACTTAAATGCCTTCATTCAAATTCCTTTCTTAATTTATGCTGGTTTGGACCTGTCCTCCCCATAATTGAGGGGTTCTGGGCCTGTAAACTGGCTCAAGTCTGGAAATTGAGGGGATGTGACTTTCTGTTTTTATGACTGTTTACTTATTTATTTATTTGAGGTCTTACTCATTTGTCAGAGCACAAGCGGGGAGAGGAAGAAGCAGACTTCCCGCTGAGCAGGGAGCCCGACACAGGGCTCGATCCCAGGACCCGGAAGCAAAGACAAGTGGCGAAGTGGGTCCTGAGGAGAATTGGCAGTGTCCTTCAGGGCAGCTGCCTCAGGAGAGGGCATTCCAGTTTCCTCGGTTTGGGCAAAGCACTGGCAGTCGCCTCAGACAGGAGTGGAGGCGTTTCTACTGGCAGAGAAGACTCATCCGTATGTAAGGTTTCAGTGTCTCCAGCTTCATCAGGGTCCCCAGTTTTCAGGGTTCTGTTCCTTCCTAATCAATGTCTTCACTTTAATAGTAGATATCCCCTCAGGTTGGGAAATCAGTTTGCTTTGTAATTCGTCCACACTCCGGATGAGATTCTGGGTTTGGTTTCAGCAATCTCAGCTCTGTGGCTAAAGGAGATAAGGGTCTCTTTCAGGATAGACAGAGAAGTTTTCTGATCATTTATTTGGCACTTGAATTTGGAACTGGAATCTCTGAGCTCCTCTCTCCCTTTCTCCACCTGATCTAGTGACATTAGGAACAATCAGCCGCTATCAGCATATTCATTAGTTTGATGAATGTTCAAAGCCAACATGATGCATGACATTAACCATCCCACCCGTAATGAATTAAAAAAGATAAGCCATACCTCCAATTGTTGACTTCCCCTGATGGTAAACAGTTCTGTTCTTTTCTCTATTTTTAACACTTCCTTTTCACGTCTCAAGTCAGTGACATCTGACTGTGGCCTTCTCTCACCTACGTGGTACTTTGATAAAGGCCACCTGGCATTGCCAAATCAAATGACCTGTTCCAGACCTTTTCTTTCTGGACTTCTTTGCTTTCCTTGACATAGTTAACTACTCCGATCTTACTCCTTTTATCTTCGTGACATTACTTCTGATTCCCATCGCTCTTCCCTGTCCGCTCCATTGATTTTCCATAGGTTCTGCTCTCAGCCCTCTGATCGGCTTACCATGTGCTCATCTTCGGTGATCTTCTCCACTTTTGTTCTTTTTACTACAACGCATGTTCAGTAGATCTGGGCATCGAAGAAGGATTTGTAAATGGTGACTCCCAAATAGGTCTCCATCACTCTGAACTGCAGACCCTTACCCACTGTCTGTATCCGCTAGAATGTCCAGAGGCACCCCAGACTTTGTGTGTTGAGAACTCAACTCCATGTATCTCTTGTTTCCCACACCGAGCCTCCACCCTACCCCCCGCGTTGTTCTGTTTCCTGCTGTCCCCTTTGCCTTTCCCTCAGTCACCCAAAACAAACACTCGGGCATCATCTCAGAATCCTCCCTTTCCCTCACGTGCCGTGGATTTAAATCAGAGTCTTGCCCGTGTTTACCTCCTATTTCTGAATCTACCCCTTCCTTACCATTGTGCTAGGACAAGCACCAGTCATTTGAAGTCCAGGTTATTGCGAGAGCCTTCTAATTGGTGTCCCAATGCTACATGTTCCCCTCAGGTCTACCCTCCCAGCTGCTGCCAGAGGGATCTTTCATGGGCAGGTGTAACTGTGCTACTCCTGTGCCAACCCTCCATCCCTCTTATCTCTAGATGAGCTCAGGTCCTTAGCTTGATTCCTATGTCCTGCCCCCAACCCCTGCCGTCCCCTTCCTTGCACTTCCTTGATTATTTGCAACATTTCTACACGTTACTAGTTTTGTCTTCTTGATTATATGTTTGATATATTCACTCTCCCTCCTGATTACCCTTTATGGTTTTTTACCTGCCTAACCCCTGTTTAGCCTTTTTGTCTCCAGTGCAGTGTTATCAGGCAGATATCCCCAGGTGAGGCCAAGTAGCCTACCTCTACGCTTCCTCTCTGTCACTTTATATAAATTTATCTTTTAAAAAAATTTTTAAAGATTTTTATTTATTTATTTGTCAGAGAGAGAGAGTGGGGGGGAGAGAGAGAGAGAGACGGAGAGCATGCCAAGCAGGAGGAAAGGCAGACAGAGGGAGAAGCAGGCTCCCCGATGAGCAAGGAGCCGGATGTTGGACTGATCCCAGGACCCTGGGATCATGACCTGAGCTGAAGGCAGCTGCTTAACCAACTGAGCCACCCAGGCGTCCCTGTTTATTTTTTTAAAGATTTTTTTTCTTTTCTTTTCTTTTTATTTGACAGAGAGAGAGAGAGAGATCACAAGTAGGCAGAGAGAGGGAGATCATAAGCAGGCAGAGGAAGAGGGAGAAGCAGGCTCCGTGTTGAGCAGAGAACCCGATGCGGGGCTCGATCCCAGGACTCTGAGATCACGACCCGAGCCGAAGGCAGAGGCTTTAAGCCACTGAGCCACCCAGGTGCCCCAAGATTTTCTTTATTTGAGAGAAAGAGAATGCATGAGTGGGGTGGTGGAAGGGGCAGAGGCAGAGGGAGAAGCAGACTCCCTGCTGAGCAGGGAGCTCAACATGGTTCCATCCCTGGACCCTGAGATCATGACCTGAGGTGAAGGCAGACCGTTAACCGACTGAGCCACGCAGGCACCCCTAAAATTAACTTTTTATAAGATTGCCTCTCCACATGCAGGAACTGTGTCTTCTTCATCTCTGGGTCTCCAGCACTTAGCACAGTACCTAGAACATGGTAAGTGTTTAGTAGGTACAAGGTGAACTATTAAACTGAAATCCAGGTGGGAACTACAAACATTAGAGCAGACAGCAAGTGAAAATCAGGAGGCAGGTCCTCCGAGTACTTGGGACTTCAAGATCCAGGGAGTCCAGACACTGGATTTGACAGTGATAGGGCTCAGGGGGTAACTGTCTAACCACGCTCTCAAAGGCATGATGCCTAGCAAGAATATAACGTTAGCTTATTAACTTACAGTGAGCATTATAAATGCTGGGGGGCTAGAATAGTTAAGTGGATGGGGTTGGTAGTTCATTTTTCTCCCTGTGCAGAGACAGACTGCCCTCACAAGATTGCCCACGGAAAACGGGATCAGCTCAGTGGATGTTTAGTGAGTGACCATAATGGCTATGGTCATGAAGCCAAGGTAGTCTGAGACAACTTTCTCTCCATGGCAGTGATGTGGTTTGAAGTGGTGGGGTTCAGAGCCCAGGGCCAAGAAAGAATTCTTGAGACATCTTTGGTGCAAAAGGGAGATTTTATTAAAGCATGGGGACAGGACCCTTGGGCAGAAAGAGCTACACCCGGGTTGTGAGGAATCGCTGATTGTAGATTTTGTGGAGTTGGGGGAAGTGAAGACAAAGGGAGGTTTCCAAAAGGACTTTTTTTTTTTATAAGATTTTATTTATTTATTCAACACAGAGAGAGAGATCACAAGTAGGCAGAGAGGCAAACAGAGGGAGAGGGGGAAGCAGGCTCCCTGCTGAGCAGAGAGAACCCAATGAGGGGAGAGCTCGAGGGAGGGGCTCCATCCCAGGACCCTGAGACAAGGTATCAGCTTTAACCCACTGAGCCACCTAGTGCCCCACAAAAGGACTTTCATATGCTAAGGAAGACTCACAGGCCCCAGGAGGCCTGGCTATTGTCAAGCTAAGGTGGTTTTTCCCTTTAGCAAAGGGTAAGACAGTTGGGAGTTCCTGGAGGAGTGTTAAATCTCAAGTGTTTGTCAAAGGGCCACAGGTGATAAAGAATTGTAATTTTATCTATATTTCCTTCTGCCTTTCTTTCCCACATCAGTAGGACTATAATTATGGATGCCTTGGATGGGTTAAGTCACACAGAGCGACAATGTGCTGACCATCACACTGTAGACATGAGGGGACCACCTCGAACCCTTGACCAGACTGTGCAGTTTCCTGTATCTTGAGAGTTTCCCTAGACAGAGAGCCTGTCATTCAGAGTGGATTCTGTCCAGATGAACATTGAGTGTGGATACTTCCCACTTCAAAATTCATTGACCTCTTTGTTTTTCTTTAAATAATCAAGTTTTTACCAGATTTCAAGGTATTTCCTCTGTTAATGTTAGCTGGAAAAAACATTGGACTTAGGAGTCAGGATGCACAAAAATGAACACAAGTGTGGCCCAAAGTAAAATGAGCATATTACTGCTAACCCCGTTATTGCTAATCTCCATTGCCCTCGTTGGTATTCTCCCTACTGTTTATAGCTGAAATGTATTATTTTTTTTCCTTCTGTCTATTCTTTCTTGGCTCTCCTACTAGAGTGTATCTACACCAGGCCCAGAAAAGTACCTAGAACATAGTAGGAATCCAGTAGGTATCTGTTGAATGTATTTTTTGGTCACCATATAGCAAAGTGTTGTTCTACTTTATTAAAAGGTTATTTGTTTAAATATTAAAGGTTAATCAGTGAAATACACGAGCTTTCTGAATTTTCAAAATGAAAACTTTCTAAAATTTAAGTATAATGTACCTTCTAAAAGTGTGGAGGTTGAGCTCTAAAATTCACAGTAGGTGCTGCCGCACACAGACATTGCCATGGCACCCCCGCAAAGCCTTGGGGAGCCCACTGAGCGGCTGGGTACCTGGGGAATGCAGTAGAGAGCTTGCTCTGTACCTCACTCTCTCTCATCTCCCCGTTGACCACAGTCATCCGCAGGGAGTCCCCGAGTGTGTGCTCTCTCTTGAGGAGTTGTTTCTTAGCGCTCTGAACATCTGCCACTCTGGCCGTCTCTCCTGCCCTCTTGTCTTTCTGAACCTCACTCATCATTACCCAGAAAATACACCCAACTCCCAAATCTCACCCTATTCGAGCATAATTTCCTTCTTAGAGTCTGACTTCAGTACTTTCTGGAACTCATTATGTGTGATACCTCCCCACTCTTATCACTTAGTCACTTCCTGGCTGCTCCCCTCTCCCTCTGCAGCCTGGAGTCTGTGGTCCATTGTTAGAATCACTCGCTGGCAGATACTCCTTGTCCTTCTGTCCCTTCATTGTATTCTCCGAGGTCTACAGCTTTGAGGGAGCCCTTACCATCTCTTTTCATCCACTCAGTTTGCTGGACAACTCAACGGGGACCTTCACCCTCCTGACCCAGGTACCAAGCTCTTCCCCACTCCTGGCTTGGGCCCTACAGACGAAGTGGCCGATGGCGGCATTGGGTGACTGGTAGCAGGTACCATGGGAAATTTCTGGACTAAGATCGTATTGCCTGTGCTCTGTGTTCTAGAGTTGGCAGTGTGACCCGTCACTTGCACTTTATTCTGGAGCTTTCCCAGAGTTACTAATAAGAAAAGTGTCATCGCTGCTTTCAAGGGGCCTACCTGTGGGTGAAATGGCCACAGAGCCGGGCCACGGAGGGCTTGGGCTTGCCACCTCAGTTTTTACAACCTGCTCTGTTCTTTGATCTGTTAAGAATGTGGTTCCACCTTCGATAATCAACACAGACCACACTAGCAAAGAATATAACGGAAACGTTTCACCAAACAACTTGTGTCAGTAGCCTAGTTAAGGGAAGTGATATTTGTAAAGGATTGTTGAAGTGATATGCAATCCATTTATTTCTGTAGCAGTTCCCCATTTTGTCCTTGGTTTGGCTTTGTGCTTGGACACCTGCACCTGGGCCCCTTACACAGTTGCTTTCTTTGAATTTGTCGTCCTATCATGTTGTTCGCTTTTTTTTTTAAGGGTGTCCGGAGAGCTTGCTTTATAAAACTCGCCATTTCCTACTATAGGTTGTTCCTGGGGCCACGCCCGTTGCATGACTCAGCAGGCCCTACCTACAGAATGTACCGGAGAAATCTCTCCTAGAACACTGGCCAGGAAAAGCTTTGTTGTAGCCAGCGTACGGCCCACCTCTCCTGCCCATCGGTGCTCTAGTCTCCTGCCCCCAATATCGATCTTTAATTTTAACTTACATTTTTCCCTATTTCTGTACCTTATTTATTTATATTTATAGTAAGCAACATCAACTCCTTCATATGAGTAGGGAGAGTATAAGTAACTAAACGTAACGATGCCTCTTGTGTCCTGTAGTCGGGCTGTATTGTTTTAATTTCCAGTGCTCTGGTCCTGGTTAACTTGGCCTCTATCTCTGGACTCTGCGTGAACAATTGCTGAGCAGTCTTTACTTACTGATTAGAACGCCTTCCATTTTGAGAAGAATGGATGGTTCTCACTGAGGACTGGGTAGCCTTTCTGGCCTCTCCTTCTAGCACTGTTAGACCATCCTGGAAGCTAGCCAGCCCACCAGCATTGCTGTCTACAAGTAAGGGGGCGGACACTTTAGCTGTCGCACATACTGTGGAAGACGGTGGGAGGGACCGATGTCTGCACTTTCTTAAGATTTTATTTATCTAAGGGCGCCTGGGTGGCTCAGTGGGTTAAAGCCTCTGCCTTAAGCTCAGGTCGTGATCTCAGGGTCCTGAGATCGAGCCCCATATGGGGCTCTCTGCTCAACAGGGAGCCTGCTTCCTCCTCTCTCTCTATCTGCCTCTCTGCCTACTTGTGATCTCTCTCTGTCAAATAAATAAATAAAATCTTTAAAAAAAAAAAAAAGATTTTATTTATCTAAGGGCGCCTGGGTGGCTCAGTTGGTTAAGCAACTGCCTTCAGCTCAGGTCATGATCCTGGAGTCCCGAGATCGAGTCTCACATCGGGCTCCCAGCTCCGCTTCTCACTCTGACCTTCTCTCTTCTCATGCTCTCTCTCACTCCCTCTCTTTTCTAATAAATAAATAAATAAATAAATAAATAAATAAATAAATAAATAAAATCTTTTTTTAAAAAAAGATTTTATTTATCTGAGGGAGAGAGAGAAAGCACAGGCAGGGGGCAGAGGGAGAAGCAGGCTCCCCACTGAGCTGGGAGCCCAACCTGGGATTCAATATCAGGACCCTGGGATCAGGACCTGAGCCAAAGGCAGACATGCTTAATCCACTGAGCCACCCATGCACCCCTGCATTCAAAGTGCTTAGAGTCCATTTGCAGAGAGAACAAATGTGCATGAAATATGGAGCTAACGTTTTTGAACTCCTTACTGACGCAGCAGTTTTTTTTAGAGAAGGAAGGAGCTATCGTCTATTTTGATAGGTGTCTTTTAGAGCCCAGAAGTATCATATTGCACAAATATTCCCAAATGTTATTGCAATTGTTTATTTATTTGTCAGAGGCACGTGTGGAGCTGATCATAGGTCAGGCGTTCCTCTCAGCCCCTTACAGCCCTTTAGTGGGACATTAACTCATTTCACTCTTGTAATAACCCTGTAAGGTAGACACTATTATTAGAACACATTTATTGTAGAAGAAGCTGAGGGGTGCCTAGGTGGCATGGTCAGTTAAGCATCAGCTTTCAGCTCAGGTCATGATCCCGGGGCCCTGGGATCGAGTCCCGTGTGGGCTCCCTGCTTAGTGGGGAGTTTGCTTCTCCCTCTACCTCTGTCTCTTCCCCCTGCTCATGCCCTCTCTCTCTCTCTCTAATAAATAACATCTTTTAAAAAATTTAAAAAAGGTTGGGGCGCCTGGGTGGCTCAGTGGGTTAAAGCCTCTGCCTTCAGCTCAGGTCATGATCTCAGGGTCCCAGGATCGAGGCCCACATCGGGCTCTCTGCTCAGCAGGGAGCCTGCTTCCCCCTCTCTCTCTGCCTGCCTCTCTGCCTGCTTGTGATCGATCTATCTGTCAAATAAATAAATAAAATCTTTTAAAAAAATTAAAAAGTTTAAAAAAATTTTAAAAAAAAAGAACAACAACAACAAACTGAGACACAAAGGGGTCTTTGCCCCAGGTTACACATCATTGCAATCTCACGTAGCCCTCTGGCTTCCACAGTGGCCGACTGTGTAACCACGCTGGTAGTCTTTCAGGAATAGTTGTGATACCTTGTTAAAAAGTACCTCACAAGGGAGACGACTTGTGATCTGTAAAACAAATACGATCCATTAGGAAGTGGGACTAAATGAAGTCCAGGAGTTCTGTAGGAACCTGTATGTAGACAGATGGTGTGCCAACAACCTCCCTCTGAAAGAAGTTCATGTATAGGCCCTCATAGCAATCCTTTTCATGGACCCTTTACAACACGAGTGAACGTCATTATCTGTTGCTTTCATAAAAATTGTTTCCTTTTATTTTTTTAATAATTTTTTAAGGATTTTGCTTACTTATTTAACAGAGAGAGAGATCACAAGTAGGCAGAGAGTTGTAAGTTGATAGCATCCCATCAGTGTTGTTCACCAGCTTGCTCTTTTTTTAAACTATGGTTTTATTGAGATGTAATTCACTCCTTTAAAGTGTAAAATTCAGTGGTTTTTAGTATATTCACAAGAGCGTTTGGTCATCATTACTACCTAATTTTAGAACACTTTCATTACCCCATAAAGAAATCCAGTACTCCGGCACCTGGGTGGCTCTGTGGGTTTAACATCTGCTTTAGGCTCGGGTCATGATCCCAGGGTCCTGGACCTGCTTAGCAGGGAGTCTGCTTCTCTCTCTCCCTCTTCCCCCTCTCCCCTCCCACCCCCGCTTGTGTTCTCTCTCTCTCACTGTCTCTCAAATAAATAAGATCTTTAAAAACAAAACTTCAAGGAGCTTGTGGCAGCCATAGGACAAACATAATCATGCAGAATTCTGAATTATTTCAAAGAAATTAGATATCTGCACTACTTAGTCTTTCCTCAGATAACCTAAAGTCAATTTGTAGGCTTATAAATATAAAAATAATTCGGTCTGTTAGTAGCATTGTTGCTTTTGAAAGATTTAGAAATGAGTCACACATGGAAGTTTTTCTGTTTTGTCCAGTGTTGGGGGCAGAATAAAATGGAAAAAAATCCTTTGAGGGGAGAAAATCTTTTGAATGCCTCTTCCTTCCCTCCTTTTTCTGTTTCTTTCACATCTCCGCCAAAAAGTCTGCTTTTACCATATTGCCCCTCTTAAACACACTCGCTGGGGCCCACTTCCCACGGGATCAAGTTCCAACTTCTCAGCAGGCCTTTTCAACTTGAAGGCTTTCTTTTACTCCAGCCGAATTAACCTACACAGTTCATTTGTACTCATCATCCCCTTTCTCTCTCTCTGCAAAATGCCCTTCCTATCCATCTATGTTGGTTCTTCTCAACCTTCCAGCTAAAATTCAGTGCATTCTCTATGAAACACTCCCTGACCTGTCCATTTTTCAAACTTCAACTTTAAATAGCCACACATAATCTATTTGCTACTTTAAGGAGATGCTTTCATAGAAACTTCTTAGGGAAGATAAGGTGAAACAAACAAGAAGGGAAGTTCAGACCCGGGAGCGTGAGATCCCTGTTTGGAGGCCCATGTTCCTGGGACCCCCGGGGTCTGTTGTACACATACATGTAGATGTGTAGGTTCCTGTAGAGTGTCTAATGAGACTGCATCACCCACAGAACTAGCTGGTCCTTCGTCTGCTATTCAGGAAATGAGTCGTTTAATAATATCTTTAAATAATAAAATTAGTTGTTTAATATCGTCTTTTTTTATCTTTTAAATTTTTATTATCTTTTTGTTGTTATTTTATTCTAACAAAGCCAGCATCTCAACAGGATGGTGTGTTTGGGGGGGAGGGGGGAGGGCAAATGTTTTCCATTCTCTCTCATATTTTATTTTCTGTCCAAGTGTGAGCATTTATACTTTGAACTCTTTCTGGCAGTGCTAAGTAGGTGCTGATTAATCGCATTGACTGAGGTTAAGCATCCATTTAAGGGCAAGTTGGTTTCTTCAGTTTACTTTAGGGAAAAAAAAAATGCTTACATGTGTGAGTAACAATAACTTCATATTATAGGAATCCTTAAAATTTAGCAGTTATCAGTTTGTTTACTCCTGCAATGTTCTTTGAGAGCTTTGTGACCACCAGGAAGTATCCTATGTGTTGGGCACACGAAGGCCAGATGAGATGTAACTCCACCCCTCAGGGAGTCTTGAGTCCAGGAGGGGTGCTCGAGGTAATTGCTGTACTAAGACCGAAAAGATTTTGCCTCTCACTTGAAAGGTGTGGCTTCAGTAATTAGCAGTCAGAGAGGGTTGTACAGGAAATATTGAGTAACAGGGCAGAAGAGGTAGTCAGATCAAGGAGGATTTTACCAAAGTCACATTTGGGTGGAGTCTTGAGATTCTGTACGATTGTACGATTTTAGACATGGGCCTCGTTCCCAGCTCAATTTGCGCACTGTGCGGCCGAAGTGAGAGGGAATCCTCACGGCCTGTTGAGGGAAGTGAGAGCAAGCCCGTATCAGTCCCCCAGAGACAGCCCTCACTAGTGGAAAGCAGGAAAGGGCAGCGTGACCTTGAAAAGTCTGGTGTGCCACGCTGAGGACTGTGGGCTTGGCGAAGTAATGGGGCAGCTTTGAAACTGGGATTTCAGTTGGCATGGGTAAATTCGCATTTTAATTAAGACTGTGCCCAAAGGATAACCAGGGAGTAGACACAGCTGTGAGAGTACCTATAGCTCTAGAAAAGGATTTAGTATTTCCTTCCCCATATGATTCTCTTCTGTGTGGTTAAAATGCGGTTAGTCTGTTTGTCTAGGTTTCCATTGCGCTGAGAGCAGACTCTGGCCTTACACCTCCGCAGTCGACTTCCAAAAACCAAGCAGAACAGTAGTTTCCAAGCTCTCGTCAATAGATTCCGAGGGAATTCTGGCTCCTGTGCCTGAGAGCTTCTAAATGTTTGACATACATTTCTTTTTTTCCCTAAAGTTTTTTTTTTTTTTTTTAAGATTTTATTTATTGGATAGAGACACAGTGGGAGAGGGAACACAAGCAGGGGGAGTGGGAGAAGGAGAAGCAGGCCTCCCGCCACACAGGGAGCCCAACGTGGGGCCTGATCTCAGAACCCTGAGATCACGAACCGAGCCGAAGGCAGAGGCTTTAACCCACTGAGCCACCCAGGTGCCCCAGTATTTGCCTTTAATAGACTATTTTCCATAGCAAAATTGAGAGGTTATATATCCATATGCCATATAAATATAACTGTCCCAGATGTGCGTAGCCTCCCTCATTAGCAACCTCCCCGCCAGAGTGACACGTGTGTTACAATCGATGAACCTGCACTGATAAATCATAACCACCTGCAGTCCATGATTTGTATTAGGGTTCACTCTGATGTACATTCTGTGGGTTTGGGCAAATGCATAATGCCTTGTATCCATCATTACCACGCAGTGTTTTAGTAGTTTCGGTAGGCATCAGTATTTCTTAAAGCTCTCTACGTGATTCCAGTGTGCAACCAAGGTCAGGAACCATTGTGCTGTATCGTAGTTCTGGGGCTTATTTATTATTCTGAGTTTTGAGTACTTCTTATCTGACTTGTATGTGAAAACTACCTCTGTCTTCTTTATACATTCGGTTCCCCATTTGAATAAAAGATTCAGTTAAAGCTTGATTATCAGCATAGTGAAAAGAGCTGGGCTTTGGGGTCAGCATGTCTTAGGGTCAACTTTTGGCTCTACATTGGCCGGATAAGTGATTTGGGCAAGTTCCTTACCCTCTCTCTCAGCTTCTGTCCAGTAGATAACACCCAACAGTGTTGTTGAAAAATAACTGTCCGCTAGTTCAGTAATGCTTTACCCATAATAAGCCCTCAGTAAGTGGTGGTTTTTCCATTGCACCCTTTTTGCCTTATTTTGGAGGTGAGGAATATACCCTTCTTGTCATTGACCATAGGCATATTTTTTTCCAATCACATGTTCTGTTGTTAGCTCTAATATTTTGTCTTTCTTCTTTTCCTGATTTGGATTAAATCATGGTTCAGGTATCTTCTAACATGCTGTAGACCTTCTGATCAGATTTGAGCACTCAGAAAGATAGATTTAAGTACAATGGTCTTTTGTTTGAATGCAATTTTATAAGCCATTTCAGCACATGAGAAATACAAACTATGTGAGAGTGTTCTTTTTTAATCTATAAGATGTGCCCTCCAGAGGTTTCAACATGTTCTTTACACTGAGCATTTTAGTCCACTAGACTCTATCAGAAGTAAAATGATCTGATTTTTGACTTTCATCTGTTTGCTCAGAACGGAGAAAGGCTAGGACAGCTGATGGCGATGATACAGTCCAGGTCGGCTACAGTCGTGGCATTTGTGTTGATTGCTTGACTGTTTGGACATTTGGCCTTTTAAAAATTAAAATTTTTTTAGAGATTTTATTGATTGGAGAGAGAGAGTGAGAGAGAGAGTGCATGAGAGGGGGTTGGGTCAGATGGAGAAGCAGACTCCCCACTGAGCAGGGAGCCTGATGCAGGACTCGATCCTGGGACTCCAAGATCATGACCTGAGCCGAAGGCAGAGGCTTAACCGACTGAGCCACCAGCTCCCCATTTTGGCCTTTAATGGAGGCCCTGCGTTGCGTAAAGTCTGCACCAGAACCGAGTGCATCCTGGGGGCCAAGCACCAGGCCTCTGCACCGCGCTGTAGATACTTATTTGTCTCCAGGAGACTGTCAGTCCATTAAGAGCAGAGGCTGAGTCCCAGTGTGGTTTGAAAGAATGAATCATTGATTGAAAAAAAGAAAAGCGGTAGCAGGAAAGAAAGACGAACAGTCCATACATAGAGGAGGGCATAGAAGAAATACCAGGCCTTTAAGGAGTCAAATGATTAGTTAATGACTGGCCTGATTCAGGACCTTTTGAATGTCTCTCATTTGAGAAACAGAAAGACCTTTGTTGGTGCAAAAAAGGTTAAAGATAGAGATGTGGCCCGCTGGACACTGATCGTGAGTGGAAGGAATTGACTCTGAGAGCAGTTCAGTAATCCTGTGTGTTAGTGAAAGTATACAGACTTTTCTTTTATTATTTTTTTCAAGAGAAGATTTTTTTTTGTTCCAGTGTACTAACATACAGTGTTACATAAGTTTCAGGAGTATAATATAGTGATTCAGCAATTCTATACATTACTCAGTGCTTTCCCTTTCGTCTATTTCATCCATCCCCCCCACCTCCCCTCTGGTGACCATCAGTTTGTTCTCTAGAATTAACAGTCTGTTTCTTGGTTTGTCTCTCTCTTCCCCCCCGCCCCCTTCGTTAGTTTGTTTTGTTTCTTAAATTCCACGTAGGAGTGAAATCATAGGATCTTTGTCTTTCTCTCACTGGCTTATTTTACTTAGCATAATACTCTCTAGATCTATTCATGTTTTATAAATGGCAAAATTTCATTCTTTTTTGTGGCCAAATAATATCCCATTGTATTATATATACTACATCTTCTTTATCCATTCATCTATTGATGGACACTTAGGTTGCTTCCATGGTTTGGTTATTGTAAGTAATGCTGCCATAAACATAGGGGAGCATGTATCCCTTTCAATCGGTGCTTTTATATTTTTGAGGTAAATACCTAGTAATGGCCTTACTGGAATATATGATAGTTCAATTTTTAACTTTTTTGAAGAACCTGCATACTGTTTTCCATGGGGTTACACCAGTTTGCATTTCCACCAACAGTGCACAAAGGTTCGTATTTCTCTACATCCTCACCAACACTTTTCTTTCTTCCTCCTTTCCTCCCTTCCTTCCTTCCTTCCTTCCTTCCTTCCTTCCTTCCTTCTTATTTCAGCCGTTCTGACAGGTGTGAGGTGATATCTCATTGTGGTTTTGATTTGTGTTTCCCCGATAATGAGTGATGTGGGGCATCTTTTCTTGTGTCTGTTGGCCATCTGGATGTCTTCTTTGGAGAGATGTCTGTTCATGTCTTCTGTCCATTTTTTTTTTTAAAGATTTTTATTTATTCATTTAACAGAGAGAGAACACAAGCAGGCAGAGAGGCAGGCAGAAGCAGAGAGAGGAGCAGGCTCCCTGTGGAGCAAGGAGCCCGATGCGGGACTCGATCCCAAGACGCCGGTATCATGACCTGAGCCAAAGGCAGCCGCTCAACCAACCGAGCCACCCAGGTGTCCCTCTTCTGTCCATTTTTAATTGGATTGTTTGTGGGGTTTCTTGGTGTTGTTCTTTTTTTTTAAAGATTTATTTTTATTTTATTTATTTGAGACAGAGAGAGAGAGAGAGCGTGAGAGGGGAGAGGTCAGAGGGTGAAGCAGGCTCCCCGCAGAGCAGGGAGCCCGATGTGGGACTCGATCCCAGGACTCCAGGATCACGACCCGAGCCAAAGGCAGTTGCCCAACCAACTGAGCCACCCAGGCACCCTCTTGGTGTTGTTCTTGTTACAGTTCTTTATATATTTTGGACACTAACCCTTTATCAGGTATGTCATTTGCAAATGACATTCAGTAGGTTGCCTTTTTAGTTTTGTTGCTTGTTTTCTTTGATGTGCAAAAGGCTTTTATTTTGATGTGGTTTCAGTAGTTTATTGTTGCTTTTGTTCCCCTTGCCTTAGGAGACATATCTAGAAAGATGTTATAGCTGATGTCAGAGGAATTACTGCCTGTGTTCTTTCCAGGGTTTTTAGGGTTTCGGCTCTTATATTTAGGCCCTTAACCCATTTTGAGTTTATTTTTGTGTGTGGTGTGAGCAAATGGTCCCATTTCATTCTTTTGCACGCAGCTTCCCAGTTTTCCCAACGCTATTTGTTGAAGTCTTTTTCCCGTTGCATATTCTTGCCTCCTTTGCTGAAGATTAATTGGCCATGTAATTGTGGGGTCTCTTTCTGAGCTCTCTGTTCTGTTCCATTGATCTCTGTCTATTTTTGTGTCCCTACCATATTGGTTTGATCACTACAGCTCTGTAATATAACTTGAAGTCCGGAATTGTTTTGTTTTTGTTTTCAAGGTTTCTCTTGTCTATTTGGGGTCTTAAAGTAGTACATACCCTTTCCTTATTGAACATTTCAAAAGATGTTCCTTTGGGATTCCCTCATCTAGATTGGAAGAAGACTCTTGAAACCTATCTAAACTTCCTCCAAGAGAGTTGTCAGCATCCTAACTTGGCCCTGGGCAATCTCTGCAAACACTCTTTGGGGCATTATCCTCAGGGCATTTGTTGTGAAGCAAGTATACTTTTTTTTCTTCTTTTTCATTTTCTTTCAAAGATTTTATTTATTTAACAGAGAGAGAGCACAAGCAGGCAGAGAGGCAGGCAGAGGCAGAGAGAGGAGCAGGCTCCCAGCGGAGCAAGGAGCCCGATGCGGGACTCAATCCCAGGATCGCTGGGATCATGACCCGAGCCAAAGGCAGCTGCTTAACCAACTGAGCCACCCAGACATCCCTCAAGTATACTTTTTATGGCTGAGCTTATCTGAGTTTAGTTGGTATGTTTTATTTTTCTCTCTTTCCTTCCTTTTCCAAGCGAATGTTTGTTGAACACCTTGACACAAGGCATTTGTGAGGGAATGAGAATACGATGATGAACAAGGTGGACACAGCCCCTACTCTCTCCTGGTTACAGCCAGCACTCATTCCAGCAGAGTATGGGGGGGGTACCTTCACAGCTGGCGAGGGGGGTGTGTGGCAGGGCAGGGTGGGGCGGGCTGGGCCGGGGAGCACAGGGTGGAGAGTTTGTGCAAATGCCGTGGGGGAAGTCACTTTTAGATTGAGGCCCAAAGCATAACTGCAGACAAAGAGTGCAGAGGAGTGTGTTCCTGGCAAGTGAAAAGCTTGTGGGGGTTTTTTTGTTTTGTTTTTTTAAGATTTTATTTATTTTTTTGAGTTGGGGAGGGAGGGAGGAAGGGAGAGAGTCCATAAGCAGGGGGATGGGCAGAGGGAGAGGGAGAAGCAGAGTCCCCACGTTCAGGGAACCTGATGCAGGGCTCGAACCCGGGACCCTGGGACCATGACTGAACCAAAGGCCGATACTTAATGTACTGAGCCACCCAGGTGCCCCAAAAAGATCGATTTATTTATATTGAGGGTTCATTGGATAGAGTATGTTTTTAATAGTCTCACTCACTTTGTGCTGTCCAGCTGAGGGAGGCCCACAATAGAGAACCGTGATTCATAGAAGAAAGGAGCCCACTTCAGCGGCAGAGTGACCCTGTTCTGGGAGGCCTCTGGCCCAACACCGGCAAGGTTTCCACCGACGCACATCATCTGTCGGCTGTTACTTTATCCAGGCTGACTGTAGGAGTCACAGTGGACACTGGGAAGGAATCCTGTGCTGAATGCTTTCACTGGAGCATTCTGGGATTGACTGATTGAGGAGGGTAGTCTTTTTTTTTTTTTTTTTAAGATGTTTTCCATTCATTTGTCAGAGAGAGAAGGAGAGCACAAGCAGGGGGAGCAGCAGGCCAAGGGAGACACAGGCTCATGCTGAGCAAGGAGCCCAACATGGGACTCAGTCCCAGGAATCTGGGATCATGAGCTGAAGGCAAACACTCAACTGAGCCACCCAGGCATCCCACATTCTGGGATTTAATCAGCTTTACTGATATCTTCCTTTCTTTAAAAACACAATTTTTATTATGAAAAATAAAATATATACCTAGGGGTGTATGTGTGTGTGTTCAGTTTACAAAGATAATGTTTTTTGTTTTTTAATATTTTATTTATTTGATAGACAGTGGGAGAGATAACACAAGCAGGGGGAGTGGGAGAGGGAGAAGTGGGGAGCCTGAAGCAGGGCTCAATCCCAGGACCCTGGGATCATGACCTGAACTGAAGTCAGACGCTTAACAACTGAGCCACCCAGGCGCCCCTATGGTGCCAACGTTAAAATGAGCTCCCACGCCCTCACTACCTACCTTAGGAAATCAAACGTTCCCAATAGTGTGTGCCTTTTTCATCCTGGTCCCGCCACCCTTCCACTCAGACCCACCATCTGAATTGTGTTTCATGTTCTTTTGTTTTTCTCTTTTAGTATGTTTTAAAAGGTCATATCTATGTTTGTGTTAGGCGATATTATAATATCAGATTAACACTGTGTACCAAGAGCCAACAAGAGATAGGCCAGAAAACTATTTAAATAAACCACTTGATTGTACTTTTTTAGGCAGAAGAATATATTGGTAACATCAAAGTGTTCCCAAAAAATTTTAAAACAAAAGCCTTCTTTCAATTTCAAGGAAAAACATAGCAGGGTGTTGTTGAAAGGGCGCGGTTTTTACAAACCAGGGTACTACAAACGGAGCAGCAGAAGGAACTGCTTCCATCGTTAAGTTTCAGGGTCCCTGTCTAGGCTTTGAAAGTGTGTGTTCATTCATAATAATGCTATTCCAGTGTATTTCAAATGATTTCATGGTATGAGAGTTTGAATTTACTTGGCATAAGACCATTCGGCATGTTAATTAGGAGGCATTGTTGACATTGCATTACTCCAGTAATTCAAAATATTGAAATAGATCATGTCAGGGCTGCTAGGTGGCTCAGTCGGTTAAGCATCTGCCTTTGGCTCAGGTCATGATCCCTGGATCTCTGCTGGATGGGGAGCCTGCTTCTCCCTCTCCCTCTGCCTGCCACTCTCCCTGCTTGTTCTCTCTCTCCACCCCCTCTGTCAAATAAATAACGTTTTAAAAATTCTCTCTCTTAAAAAAGAGAGAGAAAGAAATAGATCATGTCAAGAAATAGACACTTGGCCAAACTATTCTTGAATTTGCTTTTTATTTCTGGTGGCGATGCATGCGGTTCTATTGTTTTGTTTTTTTCCTAAACTGTTGTGGTTCTCCCACTGAAATAGAAGAATATCAAAATGGTGGGTCTCATACTTGAGTACTGTGGAAATGACCCCTGTGAGTTGATTCTGCAAACTCTTTGATTCTTCATCAGATGATTTTTCAAGCTGTTTTCATTTGAATTGATCTCCTACAAGAAGGGTTGTCCTTGTTCCTTTTGTTGCCCCTTGGATGCAATTGTAACTTAGCAGGATTCCTATCCCCCAGGAAGTAATTAAGCTCAGCACCTGTTACCATTTTGAAATTTACATGTAAGTTAATATATAACTCAAAATCCAAAGTTGGCAGGATATAAAAATGTTTATACGTCACTTAATCTTTTTATTTCGTTTCATTTCACTTCCGTGTTTTTATTCCTGAGGCAGTTGGTTTTTCCAAGATTCAACAGGAGACTTTTCCCCATCTGAATGTTTGAATTAAAGCTTTAATACTTCTCACAGCAATGTTTGCCACTAACCTAAATCTTTGGCCTAAAAGAACCCTATTTAATAATCTCACTCAGACTGGGATCCAGTCGCCAGTGGTGAGGAGTGATGGGGTTTACAACAGTAGTTTCTCCATATCTCGGTGTACTTTACACTTCCAGTTTTTTTTTTTTTTAAGATTTTATTAATTTATTTGACAGAGAGAAAGAGAGCTCACAAGTGGGCAGAGAGGCAGGCAGAGAGAGAGGGGGAAGCAGGCTCCCTGTTGAGCAGAGAACCCAATGTGGGGCTCGATCCCAGGACCCTGAGATCATGACCTGAGCCGAAGGCAGAGGCTTTAACCCACTGAGCCACCCAGGCGCCCCTACACTTGCATTTTTAGCCATTTTAACCGACTCTCTTTCATGACTGTGAAGACAAGCCATCTGAATGCCACAATCATTTTATTATGTATTTCCATAATACTCCTAGTGACTGGGGGATGGGGAGAGGCTGGACAAAGCGAACCATTCCGAGTTGTTTCAGAAACCAGTGAACTCATCCCTTGCTGGAGCCACGTGGGATGCAGCGTGAGAGCGAAACCTGTCCTTCACCCACACAGTCCCCGTCTTTGCCCACAGTGAGCAGCACCGTTCCTGCTCGTTGCATCTGTGGCATAGCACGTGGCTCGCCTCAGGCACTCTGAGCAAGGGGATCCACTGAGGCTCCTTCTCGAGAGCCCCTGGGCAGAGCATTCTCCTCCCCACTGTTGCTCACTCTGCCCTTGTCTCTCATGGCATCACGACTTCCTGGGTTACCTCACATCTCTTTGTCCTTAGCATTCTCTGTACTTGGGGGCACTCGCTCATCACAGGCAGAGGAGCAACACAATGACCAGCATGGCCGAGGGAGAAGCCTGGGAGGCGAGGTCTGAGCAGTGGCCAGGAGTTAGCGCTTGTTGGGCTTTGGGGGCCTGTGAGCACTTCTGCCTGATCCTGGCTAATGTGGAGAACCCTTGGAGTATTTTGAGCAGAGGAGTGATACGATCTGATATGTTTTTTTTTTAATATTTTATTTTTTTTGACAGAGAGATCACAAGTAGGCAGAGAGGCAGGCGGGGGGGGTGGGGAGCAGGCCCCCTGCTGAGCAGAGAGCCCGATGCGGGGCTCGATCCCAGGACCCTGAGATCATGACCTGAGCTGAAGGCAGAGGCTTTAACCCACTGAGCCACCCAGGTGCCCCCTGACATGTGTTTTATAAAGATCTCTCCAGCCTCCTCATGAATTGGCTCCAGTGAAGTGAGCGAAGGTGGAAGTAGAGACGCCAGTTTAGGAAGCCACCGAAATACCCCAAGCGAAAGATGATAGTGGCTTGGACCAAGATGGCGCCTCTGGGAGAGGCAAGGAGAGAGCACTTTTGAGAGGTTTTTTAAAATTTATTTTTATTTATTTGACAGAGAGACAGAGTGAGAGAGGGAACACAAGCAGGGGGAGTGGGAGAGGGAGGAGCTGGGCTCCCGGCTGAGCAGAGGGCACGATCCCGGGGGATCATGATCTGAGCCGACGCTTAACAACGGAGTCACCCAGGCGCCCCTTGAGAGATGTTTCTAGGTAGACACAAAGTGTTTTGTGATAGCATGGAGGTGAGTCGTGAGAAAGAGAGGTGTCAAAAAGCCTCAGCCACTGGAAGGCTGTGCTGCCATTTTCTGAAATGGAAGAGGCCGTGAACAGTGGGTTTGAGAGTGGGAATCAGGAATTCAGTTTGGACATAATTAAATTTGAGATGCCAGTTAGATCCAAGTGAGGTTCTTGATAGACATTTGTGTGTGTGTGTATATGTGTGTGTACAGCATTTAGGGGATAATTACAGCCTTAAAACTAGATGAAATCACCGAGAGAAGAGATTAGAGGTCAACGGGGCGATCTGGCACTCTCCAACATATGGAGGTCAGGACAACTAGAAAAGGAGCAGGCAGTGAGATGAGAAGAGAACCAAAGAATGATGTTTCAGAAGTCATACTGAGAAAAAACAATTGTTCCAAGTGGGGAACGATCAACTGTGTCCAATGTTGAGGTTTGAGAATTGACTCTTGGTTTAGCCACATGGAGTCGTTGGATTCTTTAACAAGAGTTTTAGTGGAGTACTGGGAATAAAAGCGTGAATTGGGTTTATTCAAGAGAATATGGGAGGAGAGACATGGGGCACAGTGAATATGGACTATTCTTTCAAGATTTGTAAAATAGAACGAAACAGCCATCACGGTGCAGAGATGCAGGGTCAAGATTTTTTCCCGTATAGCTGCCATATAAATATAAATATGGGTATATCTGTAGCTGATGGCAGTAACTCAGGAGACAGTGAAAAATTCTGGAGAAAGAGGAAGAATTGCTGATTGACATCCTTAGTTAGGCAAGAGAAGATGAGGTCCTGTGCATGAGGGGCCAGCACAGACGTTTCCTGTGTGGTATCAGAGGAAGGACAGGGAGGTGGGGACATGGGAAAGTTCTCTTCTGATTGCTTCTGTTTTCTCACTGAAATAGGAAGCACAGTCTTTGGTGGAGAGTCGAGGTTAGAGAGGAAGATATGAAAGTGGCAAGTAGATGGACTAGGGAAATGGGGAAGGACTGCTGGACAGCATTAAGAGCCCCCTTTTAAGTCAGTGGTCATGAATTTCAGGTGAAACCAGTCCGTGGGATTGTGTGCTTTTCTCCGTGTGTGGTCCAGCTGCCTCGGTGGAGATGCAGGATGGGTAGAGGATCGGGTTGAGGTGTGGCCAGGAGAGCGCACAGAGGGGAGAAAGTCGGGATGAGTCCAGTCATGCACCCTGGAACCAGTCTAAGGAGGACAAAACAAAGACGTGCTGAGCATGAGAGACCATCAAGAGACTGGAAGGGTTGGTGGGTTTTTAGGTTCTCCTGCGGCTGAAGGATCAGCAAAGTCAGGATCTTGGGGGACGTGCTCTAGAAACACAGGAGGAGAGAGTAGAGAAGCCTCAGACTAAGGAGGAGGTGCTTGTATTAATGATAGGGTCTGGGGCCGTGATTCTCAACCGTGGGCAATTTGGCCCTGAGAAGATGTTTCAGGGGCGCCTGGGCGGCTCGGCGGGTTAAATAAGCCTCTGCCTTCGGCTCATGTCATGATCTCAGGGTCCTGGGATGGAGCCCCACATCGGGCTCTCTGCTCGGCAGGGAGCCTGCTTCCCCCTCTCTCTGTGCCTGCCTCTCTGCCTACTTGTGATCTCTCTCTCTGTCAAATAAATAAATAAAATCTTAAAAAAAAAAAAAGATGTTTCAGTGTCTGGGGACATTTTTGATTGCCACCGCTGGGAGGGACGAAGATGCCACCGACACCTAGTAGAGGCCAGGGACCGTGTTCAACATCCTGTTTCGCAGAGGACAGCCCCTGAGCAGAGAGCTGGTGCAGCCCAGTTGTCAGCAGGGCCGAGAGCAAGAAGCCCTGGCCTCGGGAAGGGTGTGGGAATGGGCCGCTGGGATAGGCCTGAGGATAACATTGCAGGAAAAGAGGATAAACAAAGAGGCTAGGGCTTTGGAAGATTCATTTGATAACTAATGGGATCTCCAAGAACTGGGACGAGGTAGTGCTGATGAGAAAGAGAGAGAGACAGCGATGAGAGGATGTTAACTAGATCTGTATGGAGCCACTCTGCTTTATTTTATTGGAACTGCCAATCGGCCAGAGTTGGAATTCCTAATCCTGGCTGTAAGAGCTTCATGTCCTAATCAGCCAAAGAGTGACTTTTTTTTAAGTCACTTTTCATTAACAAGTGGTATCCTTAAGTCTGTCTTAGATAAATTGTCTAAAAGCCACTTAGGGATTTGGTTAGTCTTTATAGTCAAAATTCAGTGACTGTACACTTGGACATTTGGCCTAGTTCCATCTTTAAATAACCTCTCAGGTGTCAGATTTTACAAGCCAGCCTTGAGGCAGGGATCTGGTCTAAGAAAACCCTTGAGGAAACTTCTATTTATTGACTTTGTAGATTGGCTTCCCTTGCAGTGCTCACCACCCTGGAGAAAACTAGTCAAAATGACCCAGAGTAAAGAAGGGCTATAAACCAATGCTATTTCCTGGAATAAAGCTGGTCAGATCGCCTGGTCTTGTGCTTTGTCCTTCATTTTGAACTCAGATGCCTTGGGGCTACTTTTCTGCCTACCCACAATGGCAAGGAACGTCTTTTGTTTGCTTCTTATTTGAAAGAAGGGCTTGTTTTGAGGTTTGGACCACAAATAATAATCCATTGTTCTCTATAATAATAATCCACCCTCTTTAACAGAAAAAAATCTGCTTGATGCAGTGTGGCTATCAGTTTATTTAAAAGAATAGCCAAAAGTGCCCATTGTGTCCTGAGAATAAACATTTGGAAGATGGTTGGGAGGACTGGGGGAGTACTCTTGTTCTCCTTGGCCTAGAGTCATGGTTAAGACCTCAGGAAGAAAAAATTCTGAATATGATCATCAGTCCCGGGTGACAGACAGTTCCCTTCTTTATTTTGCTCATCTGTAACATTCTAAGAATAATTGGGACACTGCAGATATGGATTCTTTCCAAACCATGGCCTTAAAAAATCTTATTTGAAAGATAACCTTTTCTATGTTAGCTTTAATTGGTTTCATTTTTAGCTAAATAATTTTCTTTCTAACCTTCATTTAATCCATGAACATGTCTTTTTTAAGTAAGAATTATTAAAAAATGCTAAAATAAAAATTATTTTAGCAGCAATCCTTAAAATTCTTGAATTGGCTCTGCTTACAGATTTGAAAAAAGGAGCTATTTTTATATTATAAGTAATAGACATTTTTTTTAAAGATTTTATTTATTTATTTGACAGAGAGAGACAGAGAGATCACAAATAGGCAGAGAGGCAGGCAGAGAGAGGGGGGGGCGCAGGCTCCCACTGAGCAGAGAGCCCGATGCGGGGCTCGATTCCAGGACCCTGAGATCATGACCTGAGCCGAAGGCAGAGGCCTTAACCCACTGAGCCACCCAGGCGCCCCATAAGTAATAGACATTTTAATGACTATTTCTGGCCTTACGCTAACTGAATAAACTCAGTGGGTAAAGTGAAAATGTGACCCAGTGTGGTCAGCTAGTTCTTGTATGGAGCACGCTGAAATATAATGGTAGACACGAATCATTAAGGAAAACAAAATGTGTTGTGCATGTTTTTTGCCTTAAATCCCTTAAAGGAAAAGGGTCAGTTAAACAATAAACATGGCTATTGTTTTATGATTTTATTTATTTTTGCAAGAAAGAGAGAGAGAGAGAGGGCGTGTACACAAGCAGAGGGCGGGTATGGGGAGGGGCAGAGGGACAAGCAGACTCCTCACCAGGCAGGGAGCCCTGTTCGGGACTCCATCCCAGCAGAAGGCAGATGCTTAACCTATTGAGCCACACAGGTGCCCCTGGCTTTTTTTTTTTTTTTTTAAGATTTATTTATTTATTATAGCGCAGAGAGAGGGAGGGGGCAGAGGGAGAAAGAAAAAGAATCTCAAGCAGACTTCCCACTGATCAAAGGGTCCAATGGGGAGCTTGATCCCCAGACTCCGAGATCATGACCTGAACTGAATTCGAGTTCAGTGCTTAATGACTGAGTCACCCAGGCGCTCCTAAATACAGCTTTAAATGAAATGATATCTTACCTAGAGAATAGTTTTAATTGAGTTAAATATGGAAGATGAGAAAAGTTCAGTGTGATAGCAGTTGAAATTTAACAGGTAAATAGAACTGTTTAAAGAAGTGGAAAAAAATATGCCCTCTACATTATTAAAAATAGACCATCAGTGAAGCAACCAAGATGTCCTTCAGGAGGTGACTATCCATGAATAATATACATTATTCAGCAATAAAAAGAAATGAACCGTATTGCTATAAAATGACGTGGAAGAAACAAATAAATATTGCTAAGTGATAGCTAATCTGAAAAGGCTACATTTGTTGTATGATTCCAACCATATAATGGTCTGGAAAAGGCAAACATAAAGAAACAGTGAAAAGATCAGTGGTTGCCAGGGGCTTGGGGGAGGGAGGAGAGGAGTGAACAGGTAGAACACAGGGAATGTTTGGGACAGTGGAATGATTTACTGTAATAGTAAATATTGTCAAATTTTTGACATTGTCAAAACCCATGAAATGTATAACACAGAGTGAGCTTAGTATAAATGATGGGCTTTAGCTAACAATATTGCCTCATCAGTTGTCCTGTGTACTATACTAACAAAAGAGGTTACCAATAGGGGAAACTTGGTGGGGGGCAGGGAGAGAGGGAATAAATGGGAACCCTCTGCTTCCTGTTCATTGTTTCTGTAACCCTAAGGCTGCTCTAAGAAAGAAAGTCTTGTTGATTTAAAAGAAAACATAAACATTAGGTATAGCTGAACTAGTGAAAATATCTTCTGGCTGAAAACCAGAAACAAAATCCTAGACCGTCAGCAGTTTATCCTGCTTGTAGGAAGTATCTGGCTGTGGAATATTCTGCCAGATATGCGGAGTACATAATGGCAACAGATATACCGTATATATTGAATAACTTTCTCGTTGTCTTTGTCATCTTCTCTAATAGATACGCACCATGGTATTTATGCAAAATCATACTCAAGCTTTCTTTGTTCTTCTCTCTCCAGTGACCACTGGCGCATCAGCCTTGGAGGTATATACACCAAAGGAAATCTTTGTGGCAAATGGGACACAAGGGAAGCTGACATGCAAGTTCAAGTCCACCAACACCACCGGCACGTTGACCTCTGTCTCCTGGAGCTTCCAACCAGAGGGGACCGACACCACTGTGTCGGTAGGAATGCTCGCTTCCTCGTGTTCAGCCTCCCTTCCGGGTTCTTCCATGCTGTAGTATCGTGAATACCCATTCTTCTCATGGGTGGTTTGCTTCCCAAAGGACCATGCTGACACGTAGATTCCAGGGCCCTTCTCTTGCTTCACACTCTCCAGGAACAAATAAGTTCAGCATCCCTTAAATGCAGTTCTTTCCTTGGCTTTGCGCGGATGGCACTCTCCCCTCGCGGGCCCCCTGTTCTTCTCCATCAAATCCCTTATGGCATTTGTCTTCCACGGAGCAGCTTCTAGTCGACCCTGCTGGCTAATCTTGGTTTATCCTCCCCACTTCACAGTTTTCATTTGCCCCATTTTTATTTATATTTCTTTGCACTATTCCTGTTATATTTATATATATACACACACACACCGTTCTGATTCAAGTATGAGGTTTTTTGATTTATAGTCCATCTGATTCAGTGGCAGTCCTGGGCCTTAATGTGCGGGGGCTCTGCAGAGTCCTCAGAGTCGTGTGCTCTCACTCTGGAATAATTAGGGGCGGGAAAGGTACGTGGGGGTCTTCAGACTAAGGTGTGTGGCTGAACAAAGATGAGTGCCAGAGAACTGACGGGAAGGGTAGTCCGTCAGCAGCCGACGGCGAGCTGAGGAGTGTGGTGCTTCCATGAAGACTGACCATCTGATTCTTTTTGAAATACACTTTTTAAAGATTTTTATTTACTTATTTTCAAGATTTTTAAGTTTATTTTATTTATTTGACAGAGAGATCACAAGTAGGCAGAGAGGCAGGCAGAGAGAGAGGGGGAAGCAGGCTCCCAGCTGAGCAGAGAGCCTGATGTGGGGCTCGATCCCAGGACCTTGAGATCATGACCTGAGCCGAAGGCAGAGGCTTTAATCCACTGAGCCACCAAGGCGCCCCTAAAGAGAGAGAGAGAGAGAGAGAGCGCGCACACAAGCAGGGGGAGGGTCAGAGGTAGAGGGAGAAGCAGACTCCCCGTTGAGCAGAGAGCCTGCTGTGGGGCTCGATCCCAGGACCCCAGGATCATGAGCTGAGCCGAAGGTAGACGCTTCACCGACTGAGCCACCCAGGTGCCCCGGCCCCCCTGATTCTTGTCTGCAAGATGGGGATGAGCAGACCTCCCCCTGGGGCTGCTCTGAGGGTCATGGAGGATTGTTCACGGCAAGTACTCAGGACCGTGTTTGGCTCCTGAGGGGCTAATGTGCACAGTTTATCCTGTTTCTGTGGTTCCATCTGCACGTGGATGTGCTTTAGTGGGTTTTACATTTTGGGGTGTCGGTACTCAGCAGGGACAGAGTCTGCCGCTTCTAAGATAAATTCCGCATGATGACGAGTTACATCACTGAGCCTCCTCTGGAGGCCGAGCCCCTTGCACGCCTCTGTCAGATTGCCTCCTCGCCCTCACGAGGAACACGTGTTTTCCCCACTGCAGATTTGGGGGGCCCGGGATACTGCTCAGAGGGTCATGACCTTCCCCAGGTCACATCATACAGGCTGCAATTGTGTAAACCCTGCTTTGTTGCCCTCTAGTTGCTCTCTTATTTCCCTTCTATTTCCCTTCTCTCTCAGATGGAAAATTTTTTTAAAGATTTTATTTATTTATTTTTAAGATTTTTAAGTTTATTTTATTTATTTGACAGAGAGAGAGATCACAAGTAGGCAGAGAGGCAGGCAGAGAGAGAGGGGAAACAGGCTCCCCGCTGAGCAGAGAGCCCGATGCGGGGCTCGATCCCAGGACTCTGAGATCATGACCTGAGCTGAAGGCAGAGGCTTTAACCCACTGAGCCACCCACGTGCCCCAAATGTTTGCTGTTCTTAGCCAGCATGTAGGTTATATTAAGCACAGGGTATATGCTTGATAAGTGCTAATAATAATACAATTATTACTATTAATATTTTCCAGTGATCATTTAGGCATCATAGAGGGTGGATTAGAGAAGGCTGAGATCAATTATGAGGCCACCAATTAAGAGTCTAAGATGAGAGCACAAAATGAGGTATTATCAGTGACCTTTAATAGAGAAACTAAGAGGTAGAATTGACAGGATTAGTAGGTTAACTGGATAGGAAGGAAGGTAGAGGAGATTCCTCCAGGATTTATGGCTTGGCAGACTGGAGTCATCCAGCAGTTGAGATGGGACATACAGATGGGGGGTGAAGTTAATGGGAGAAGGTGACAGACTTGGAGGTGGGACAGCTGGGCTGTAAAGGGAGTCGGCAGCGGGGTGAGGACTCCGAGCTCAGGGGAACACCACAGGTGGAGAGGGGTTGGGGAGTTACCCAAATACCAGTGGTCCTTAAAGACAGGAGCGGACGAGATCACAGGGAGGATTCACTGTGCTGAGAGGGTTCTGAAAATGTTTGTGTCACCACAGAGGTTGTGGCTGACTCATGCTGATTGCTACCCCTGGCCCACTACCATCCCACCGGTGCATAAGGAGAAAGGCATCAAGCCTCCTGCAGAGCTGCTTGCATTGAAGCCAAGTGTCGGGATAGATTCCCCCTCCCGCTGGACCATACCTAGCTTCCGAGGTGCAGGGCTTGACAAGGTTTCTTTGGGAAATGAGTTCCTTTGCCAAAAAGAAGGTGTGAGGAAAGTTAGCTGAAGGCTGAATCTTCAAAGAGAAGGACATTGCGGTGTCTGGACTTCCTCTCACACACCTATAACATTTTCCTAGGAAACCGATACATAAGAGGGAGAAGCCCATCGGGTTAACTAACTGATCCGTGATATTTAGGCTTTGCCTGCTTCGGGTCTTTGTAGAACTAAGTGGTAAACTTTGTGAATTCAGACTGAAACCTTCGGATTCACAGGCTCAGTCGTGGTGTGGTCACTGCTCTGAAGGGGCAGACGGTCCTGACTTTGACTCCACCGCTCTTATCACTATACCTTAAGCAAATGGCTTCCTTGAGTCTCCTTTTCCTTATGTATGAAGAATGGGCAGTAATCACTCCATCAGTGGCATATTGAGAAGATTTGCAATGATAACACGAGTTTATTTCTTCAGCTGAAATAGGATCGAACCCCGTGATTTCTAAACTCTGGTCTGGCTTCCATCCCGTAGCCCACTTGTCATAGGAAGTTGTATGTCTTTCTCTGTGAAGTCTTTTGAAAGAAGCACCTTCCGCAGCACGTGTGTTACGGAGTTTAGAGTGCCCGCCTGTGAGAAGATCTCATGTTCTTTTTTTCTGATTGCAGTTTTTCCACTACTCCCAAGGGCAAGTGTATCCTGGGAATTACCCACCGTTTAAGGACAGGATCAGCTGGGCTGGAGACCTCGACAAGAAAGATGCATCAATCAACATAGAAAACATGCAGTTTATCCACAATGGCACCTATATTTGTGACGTCAAAAACCCTCCTGACATTGTTGCCCAGCCGGGACACATTAGGCTGTATGTCGTAGAGAAAGGTACTTCCTTGAGTCTTTTGGCAGTGGTGACACAGTCCCCTTTATCTCAGGTTTAGTTGGAGAGCAAGAGTTACATTTCCGGGTGTGGCGGAGAGGAGTATGATGGTGCCACAGTTAAGCACCCTGCCCCCGTGTCCCTGTGGCTCGCCCCCACCGGCGAGCTCGGGGAGCCCCTGCTTCTCCAGCTGGACGAGCCAGTTTCTCCGTCTGTATTCCTGGAGCCCACTGATCCAAATTCAGGAACGTTCATTCTTCAGTAGTAATTAGAAGTAAGACCGAATTCACGATGGGTGGAAGGGGTGGGCGGTGGGAAACAAGACGAATGCGGCGTCCATATTCTCTGAGGGAGAGTTTTCACATTTGCAACAGCAGGCGTTTTTTTCTTCCCTTTCTTGGAAAATAAGCAGGAAATGCAGGTTCTGGTGTCTCCTTTTGAGACAAAGTCTGCTTTGTTGGAGAGCAGATTGAGGTACATTCACACTGGTGGAATTTCTCTGGCTTCAGCGCACCGAGAGGGAGGGATTGTGTGGGTAGAAACGCTCCGCTCTGTAGCTCATTCTTCACCCGTTCCTGTTTGTACGTCATCAGTTAGACACCAGGAGCTCGTAATGTGGACACTAAAAGAGGAAGTGGAAACTGCTAAAGCACTTGCTTATTAATTTAATAAAATCCCACTTCGTCTCTTGGTAGCAAAGTACCTTAAAACGATTTTGTTCTTTCTCTCCAGAGACCTTGCCCGTGTTTCCAGTTTGGGTGGTGGTGGGTATAGTTACTGCTGTGGTCCTAGGTCTCACTCTGCTCATCAGCATGATCCTGGCTGTCCTCTATAGAAGGAGAAACTCTAAACGGGATTATACTGGGTAAGAAATGCTGCTTTGGTGGGGGGGCGGGTGATGGGGGTGGGGAGAAGGTGGGGGAAGGAAAGCAATCCAAAAAACTTGTGTATTTTGGGGGGAGAAATGGCGAAGTATTAGCTACCATCTGCTTTCACATCGGAATTGGGGAGTGTGTCCTTTGGGGGCAGCAGAGGCCTGTGGGTAAGCGTGGACGGTGGCGCCGGCCCCGCTCCAGAGGGCCTGTCATCGGCGCGGCCATCTGCACCCTCCAGACCACAGTTAGGACCGCAAAGCTACAGACGTCCCTTTCCCACTCTGAGTGTGGTTTGAATCTCTTGGTCGTAAATCTCACAAGGTTCTTCTTTTCAGGTAGGTAAATATAAAATTAGTCCCACAGCGTGGCGCTAATAAACAGCTCCAGCGGACGTGATGGTGAGGGCTTTTCCACTTCCGTTGTTCTGTAAGCAGTTTTATTGCTTCGGTCATTCTCGAATGCACGGCTGGACTCATCCAAGCTGGGCTAATAAGAGTTGAACACCAAAACATGCCAGCAATAAAACGAAGTAGATTTTCTTTTTGTTCATGGCTTCTCAAAGAGAAGACCTCGGAGCAGAGGGCGCGTGTGTGCCTGAAGGACCTTCTGCCCCCCACGCCTGCAGGACAGCTAGCCCACGTAAGCTGTGTAGGACTCCTGGGGCGAGACCGAGTGGAGGCCGGGTTCAGGCTGCAGCACGAGCCGGGCCCCCTGTGCATGGGCTCGCCGGAACCAGCCTGAAGGGAGTGCGCTCCGAGCGGATCGCACGCCCCAGACCCCCGTGCTGGTGGACAGTGGGAACCCGGGCTCCGCTGCTCTGATCTCGGCAGTGCGGTGTTCTAACAAGTTTGAGTTTCACATTCAGATCTTGTTTGCTTGGAATGCTCTTTCCTGCTGGCTCTGTCTTCCCCTTGGCATGGTGGGTGCTTTACGAAGAACCATAACTACAGCGTCGGTTTTCAACATGAGACTAATCCAGGGCGGTGACATGCCTGGGTCTGTACTTCTTGCTTTGGGGCTCGTAAGGGGGCAGAAAAGTGTGCCTTAGAATCCTGCATGGCATCATGAATGCTGCTTTTCTTACTGTGGTTTTTTTTCCCCCTCCCCTGCTTTTTCTACCTTGGTGTGCCGGGATCAGATCCTGCTTATCTTCCACTTCTTAAGAAAAGCTGACATAGACGACACTCTGGGACTGTAACAGGGCTGGGGTCCTCTTCCACTCCCACTAGACACATGGTAACTCATCACATTGCCCGTTCCTGTTAACATCAACATGTATGTATTCAGCCCATCCCCCTCGTCGAAGGCTAACCAGCTAGCTCTCAGCTAACCCAACAGTTCTTACAGTTTGTCCACAAATACGTCCTGTGTTTGCGCTGGCAACTTGTCGAGCATACCATCCCAGGGAGACCGGTCGTCAGGTTGCTAGAGGTTTTATGCATCTGAATATATATGTGTGTTCTCCATGTAGGATGGCTTCGCGTGTGTGTGTACATGTGTACGTGTTTTAGTGTTCTTTCATATGTGAATTGTGTTGTTGGTGATCGAGACCCTTTTTGTCTTAGATACTCAGACCATTTTGGTTTGGGATACAGAACTTAGAGCTTCCTGTTTCAGAGAAGATGCAGTTCACAGAACATACAGTTTGCGTTGGTCTTAGTAACCACACTTGAATGCAAACGCCCCCCCCCCCAACTCCTAAGAGTTTCTTTAAAAAATACATCATAGAGGATTTAAGCTCTGACAAGTACCATTAGAGAATCCCTAATGAGTTACCTCCTGGCATTCATGTCTCCTTCTTTATTTATGAGATAATGCTTGTTCTGAAAGACCCCCAGAGCCCTGACAAAGTTCAGCCTGTGTGATGTGACATCCCACAGTTTCTTACCATTCGTGACTTCCTGGGTTTTCTCTGGTTGGGTTGTGGTATTAGTGGGGAAGCTCCCATCTGGGGAGCTAAGGATTGGAAGGAATGAGACGAGCCAGGGCGACGAGCTTGGATGTGGATCTGTAATTTCTGAAATACATTCAGCAGAGATTTGCCTTGGATCACTGTTACAAAGGCTTAGCTTCCTCCTATAAACATTAATCCCAGAGGAGGAGTGATAGCAGAGGAAAAACACAAAGCAGCAAAAGGATAAGTGAGCCTTACAGCCAGAGTCCCACTTAGCAGATGGCGTGATTGCAAAGTGGGGCGAAGAGGTTGCGCCATGTTGGTTTCTGTCCACACTCAGTAAGTCAGTAGGTCCATCGACTTGAAAGAAATAGTGTCAGGGATGAAAAATAGCCTTAAGGTCTGTGACCATTTTGATATTCATTGTTCTGTTGTGTTTTGTTTTATCTGGTGCTTCATCTTGTCATCACTTGCCTATCTATATATTTTTTTCCATTTATTTTAATTTTTTTTTTATATACATTTGTTCTCCAAACTGCCAACTCGTCAGCTGCAGTACATCAGAGAGTGTGTCACCACTTAAGCAGGCTCCACGGAAGTCCCCCTCCGACACAGAGGGTCTAGTAAAGAGCCTGCCTTCCGGATCCCACCAGGTAACGGCTGATTGCAGTTCTGCCCACCATTCTGTGCTCTGTCACTTTCCTGGTGCAGGAGACAACTCTGAGCCATGTGACAGGAAAGAGAGGAGGAGGGGAAATAAGAGCTTGTTTAGGAGGGCCACAAGAAAATAGGTGGAGAAGAATCCGACCTGCGTAAAGGTTTCCACCAAAGCACCGCTAATGGATTGTCTACTAATAATGCTGCTCTCGGCCAGATGAAATTAGGAAATGGCCTTGTCAGATGTAATTCCTTAACTGCTTGAGGAAATAAGTCTAGGGAGCTAGATTATGTCTTGAGGCTCTCTGCAAGACAAGGAATTAGCGGGGAAAAGTTGGTATTCTTGGTATTGAAAATGAAACAGAAAACATTATTTTGTATGAGTTCTTTAGAAGAATCTGAAAGTAAACATGTGTCCGAATAATTGGTAGGCTTGATGAACAAGGAAAGGCATTGAATTCTACTTCCTGTAGAAAGTAAAGAAGAGAAATAACTTTTATTTGAAACTCAGCATAGAATCTAGCATCATGGTTGATAATGTGTTTCGGCGGTGTTGTTGGGACTCTGTGGCATGGCAAAAATTCCAGAGCTTAGCACCAATTCTGTCCTTCTGGGGTGGAAAGCATTCTAAGGAATTTGGCCAATTTCATCTTTTCCCTGAGGTGTTTTAGAGCTCAGATGGATTTAAAAGGAAGTAAGGAAAAGAATAGTAGTGCTCTACGGAAGGTGGTACTTGTGGTCTTGTTCCACAGCTGTTAATATGCAGTGAGGACACTGAGGTATTGTGACGTTAACTCACTAAAAGCACACACCAAGCAGATCACAGAATTGAGCCTAGAACTCAAGTTCTAGCACATTCTCTGTCCTATCATAACATCAGGGCTCATGACTAATTCTTAGTCCTCATGACTAATTCCTCGTCTGTCTGTCTTTCTCGGATAACATAGTATGTCTCAGATACCTCAGTTCACTAACTCAGATTGCAGGTGGGAATTGGGTTATGAATATAGGCTTTGAGAGTTAGGCATAACGTCTGAAGAAGGCTTGGAAACTTTTTCTTCTGCTTTAAGTGCCGTGGGCGTTGCTCACCTGTTCAAAACAAACAAGGAAAAAGAAAAGCAGAATGGTGTTTGGACATTGGAAAACAAAACAGCGCAGTGTGGTACTGTGATCCCTGAGAGAAAGGACACAAATAAGAGGAGCCCTGTGACTCTCTGAGCTTTTTGCCTTGAGGTGGTATCCAGACTGCAGTGCTGGGAGGGGAAGCGCAGGCGGAGCTCAGTTGTCTCAGTGAATTGAGGAGCAGAAGTCAGTGTTTGGGGAGGCCAAGGCATCTAGGATTTATGAGGCAAAGTACCAGAGAAGAAGAAGAAACTACACAGAGAAAAAGAGATGTGCAGTGGTGGGACTCCCTTGAGCCTTTTCCTGGTAGAGAATTTTGCACGCATGGGAGAAAACACCCGCCAATCAGAGAAAGACCCACTCGAAAAGCAGTAGGTTTTCAGGGCTGGGAACTGTTTGTGTTCCTAAAGGGCAGAGTGCAGAGACCTCGTGATATACAGAGTATTGATGGATTGCAGTCCTCAGAATGGTCATGCCTTAGTAGTAGGGCTAATGCAGCACCAAGATGTGGAAACTGTGGGCCCACCATAACAAAGCTTCAAAGGAGGCCTTTAAAGAATCAAACTAAATGGAAAGTATTTTAGCTGCATGCCAGAACAAAAATCCCACACTCTTTACAAGAATATAACAAAATCCAGCATCCAACAATGTAAAGTTTACAATGGCTAGCACCAATCAAAAGTTACCACACATACAGAGAAGCAGGAAAATAATAATACCACCAGGAGAAAAACCAATCAATAGAAACAGACCTAGAAATGACAGACAATGGACATAGAACCAGGACTTTTAAAGAAGTATGAAAATCTTGGAAATAACCTTAATGATATAAAGGAAACCTTGACATAACAAGACCAAATGGGGTGGTGCTGGGGGGGCAACAACAACAACATTGGATGGCATAAACCACAGAATAAAGATGAGTAAGCTCAAAGACACAGCAATAGAAACTATCCAAAATGAAGCATGAAGAGAAGGGTGTACTAGAGAAGATGGGCAGTATCTGATTGGAAAAGGGAAGGAAAGAGAAGGGAATAAGGAAAAAAAATTACATAATAGCCCAGTGCTTACCATTCTTTTAACTTTTTTTTTTTTTAAGATTTTATTTATTTATTTATTTCACAGAGAGAGAGAGAGAGAGATCACAAGTAGGCAGAGAGGCAGGCAGAGAGAGGGGGAAGCAGGCTCCCCACTGAGCAGAGAGCCCAATGCAGAGCTTGATCTCATGACCTGAGCTGAAGGCAGAGGCTTTAACCCACTGAGCCACCCAGGCGCCCCTATATTACTATGTTTAGATATTTCAGTTTTAGATATTATCTGCCGGCTCCATACTATGGTAAATGAGAATATACATTTCTTTTTCTCCCAGTCTTTTTTCCCAACACACATTCTGTACACATAAACACAGGTCTCTTCCCAATGTGGTTATGTCACCCTGTTTACGTATATTTCAGAGTTGTGTGTACCTTTTTATTCCCACTATTGTACCACATATATTTGCTTCCTTTTATAATTTTTTGTTTTTCATGGAGTCAATTTTGCCTTTTTTGCATAGTTTTCTAAGTAGATATGTATTTATTTCAAAGATTTTATTTATTTGAGAGAGAGAGAACAGGGACAGAGGGAGAGGGAGAAGCAGGCTTCCCACTGAGCAGGGAGCCCAATTCTGGGCTCGATCCCAGGCCTCTGGGATCATGACCTGAGCCGGAGGCAGATGCTTAACTGACTGAGCCCCCCAGGTGCCCCTTTTTTAATAATTTTCAAAAGCTACTTCTTACTCTCTCGTTAAAACATCCTGTACTTGTTTTCATGAATGCATTGTCTTCTCTTTGAGCATGTCATTTTTTCATAGATTTTATGTGCTTTTTTATTTTTTAAAGATTTTATTTATTTATTTGACAGAGAGGGAGACAGCAAGAGAGGGAACACAAGCAGGGGGAGCAGGAGAGGGAGAAGCAGGCTTCCCGCTGAGCAAGGAGCCTGATGCAGGGCTTGATCCCAGGACCCTGGGATCATGACCTGAGCCGAAGGTACCCTTGACCACTGAGCCACCCAGGCACCCTGTGATTTTTTTTTTTTAAATGTTTTCTTCTGTCACTTGATTTTGCTGTTTCTTTTCAGTTACCTTTTTCTCTTTTAATTTCTTTTATGTTAGAAGCTTTACTCAAGGGGCGCCTGGGTGGCGCAGTTGGTTGAGCAGCTGCCTTCGGCTCAGGTCATGATCCCGGAGTCCTGAGATCGAGTGCCACATCGGGCTCCCAGTTCCATGGGGAGTCCTCTTCTCACTCTGACCTGCTCTCTCTCACTCTCTCTCTTTCCTAATAAAAAAATAAATAAATAAAATCTATAAAAAAAAAAAGAAGCTTTACTCAAATGCTTAATGATCCTTGGCTACCCATTGATATTTAAGGTACTCCAGTCTGATCCGAAGTTCCTTGTATAGAGACAAAGCTTCCTGGGTAACAGGCTTCACTATTGGTAGAAAGAGCCGGCTGTCTTCCATTGGGGGACCTCTAAGTATCAACTGCTGGGAGTCCTTTTTTCTTGGATTCCTTCCTTTCTCCGGAAGGAAATCCCTGCTCGGGAGCCAAGCAGAGGAAGGAGAGTTGAGGGCTCACTGCTCTGTAAGCAGACTTGTGCACCGTTTTGAGGGCTGACACCTCCCTCTGCCGTGCCTGCTGTCCCTGAGTCAGAGGCTGCCTCACTTCCTTCGAGTAAACCCCCAGGGTCTGCTTAGGCCAGTTTGGTGAGAAATAATCCAACCATGGTATCGATCTGTATTAGCAGTTTTGAGCATCTGCAAGGTAACACCAGATGAGCTTTGCGAGTAAAACTGGGGCGTTCCTCACAGTTGATTCCTGGGTGATTTCCTTTGTGCTTAGGACAGTCTCCTGAAGGCCTCTTCTGTCCCCATCAGACTGTAAGTCAGGGTTTCGGTCCAGGTGGCATGCACCTGAGTACCCTTTGTCTGACTCAGTTATTTTTATCAAGTCCTAGTGTACCTTTTATTTTACAGATGTACTTGTTAAAACTAGTTTCTGCCTTACCTGTTTCAGGAACTTACAAATCCTTTGCCAGTTAGTGCCAGGCTTAGAAGTGGATCATGTGATTTCCTAGCAGACTTCTCTTCTAGCTTTTGTTTTATTTGGCTTTGCATCTCGTGGCCATGTCAACTCACAACAGGGACTGTTCTCCTAAGGTAAAAATATTTGCTTCCTTCACACTATAAAATTCCCAAGCGCAGAGTGCTTGGGTGGCTCAGTCATCAAGCGTCTGCCTTCGGCTCAGGTCACGATCCCAGAGTCCTGGGATCAAGCCCTGCATCGGGGTCCCCACTTAGTAAGAAGCTTGCTTCTCCCTCTCCCACTCCCCCTGCTGTGTTCCCTCCCTCTCTGTCTCTCTCTCTATCAAATAAATAAATAAAATCCTTAAAAAAAAATAAAATAAAATTCCCAAGCGCCATAGAGCATTAGCAGGTGATCCTAGTGTGTGCTTTTTTTTTTCTTAAAAATTTATTTATTCATTTGAGAGAGAGAGAGCAGGGGGAGGAACAGAGGGAGAGAGTCTCCAGTCAGACTCCTCGCTGAGTACAGAGCCCAACATAGGGCTCGATCTCACAACCCCGAGATCATGACTTAAGTTGAAATCAAACATGATGCTCAACTGACTGAGCACCCCCCCGCCCCCCCGGCATCCCTGGTGTGTGCTTTTTTCATGGTCACTCACTCATGTGCCATCTTCAGTTTCCATAGCGATGCCTCTCTCAGCACCGGAGTATTTGACGAAAGTTGTTCTCGCCAGAATCCTTATGATATATACTCTCTCTTCCGTTTGTTCAAATGGAGGCTGCAAAGGTTTTCACAGTTTAGGAAAAAGTTACTTGACCTGATATGGTCATCTTATTAGGGAATTTAAGAGATTCATTACCTTTTTTTTTTTTTTTAAGATTTTATTTATTTATTTGACAGAGAGAGCACAAGCAAGGGGAATTGGAGAGGGAGAAGCAGGTTCCCCACTGAGCAGGGAGTCCAACACAGGACTCGATCCCAGGACCCAGGGATCGTGACCTGAACCAAAAGCAGAAGCTTAACCAACTGAGCCACCCAGGCGCCCTAGATTAATTACCTTTTATAAGTTGAATGCAACCAAACATAAGGGTTCCCTTAAGGATCTAATCTGTGTGTTCTGGTTTGATCACTTCCACACACGCGTGGGTGCTTACCATACGGGCGGCATAGGCTGAACTGGGGAAATCCAGCGAAGAGTAGCATCCAGACCCCGCCCCCCAAGAAACTTAGAGTCTCCTGGTTTATTAAGATCATTTTTAGGCTTTTCCATGATGTCCTGAATTTTTTTTTTTAATCCTAATGAATAGGTTTTGGGTTTTTTTGTTTGTTTGTTTTGTTTTTGTTTTTCTGAATACCCTGACAAGTGGCCTTGAGGAAATCTTCATATTTAGATGAACTTCAAGGTGGTGTTTTAAGAATTAGCGGTGTGTTGGGGCGCCTGGGTGGTTCAGTCATTAAGCATCTCCTTCGGCTCAGGTCATGATCCCAGGGTCCTAGGATACAGACCCACATCCGGCTCCCTGCTCGGCGGGGAGTCTGTTTCTCCCTCTCCCACTCCTGCTGCTCGTGTTGCCTCTCTCGTTGTCTCTGTCAAATAAGTAAATAAAATCTTAAAAAAAAGAAAAGAAAAGAATTAGTGACATGTTACAGACTGGCTGTGACTCGGGTCCAGCCAGTGGTGGTTACTTGGGGAGAATTATTTCACCTCAGCATCTGTTCCTCCTCTCTGAAATGACAGGTTGGAAGTCGATCTTCTCATTTTTCTATTTTTAACTCTAAGGGCCCATGGTGCACCATGCTCTGTAAGGACAGGAGTAGGCAGTTGCTGCCCACGCCAGCAATCAGTTGGGTGAGGTGGGGGCGTGGACGGGAATATTTGCACACTGTCCCTTAGTACTCTCTTCCGGGGTTTTATCATGATATGTTCCCTGATCAGCAAAACCTTCCACTTCCTCCCCGCAGGCACCATCTGAGAATCTAATAGCATTCGTAATTACTACTTGGAGGAATACGTAACTCCATGTTATTTTATCAGGAGAGAAATAACAGGAGAGCACTAAGGAGGAAATTTACAAAAGAGACATAACACCCAACTAGGACATTAAGTTTGCTGTTTTATTCATCTTTCTTTGGTCACTATTTTTGTTATATTTGGAAGGCTTGAGTAAAAGTAGCTTTAACAGTCAGAGGTTTATTGACTCACAAGGGGTCCCAAAGCAAGGTACTTCTGTGTTCTTTAGGTCAGTGGCCCCTCAGTGTCATCAACGACATAGATCTTTCCACCGTATTCTTTTTTTTAAGATTCCATTTATTTATTCAACAGAGACAGCAAGAGAGGGAACACGGGCAGGGGGAGTGGGAGAGGGAGAAGCAGGCTTCCCGCCAAGCAGAGAGCCCAGTGGGCTCGATCCCAGGACCCCCGGAACGGGACCTGAGCCCAAGGCAGAAGCTCAACGACTGAGCCACCCAGGCGCCCCCACTCACCGTGTTCGAATTCTTTCATCCTCTGCATATAGTCTTTGTTCTTGGGCTCCTTCCCACAGCTTCCAGAGGCTGCCATGGTTTCCACCGTGGAGAAGAGGCAGCTGGGAGAAGAGCTGAATCTCCTCCCATGCAATTTTTATTATGGAGAAAAACCTTTACCAGCAGTTCCCCAGGAGACTTCTCTTGAGTCCCCACTGGGAGTGGGTCACATGCTGATGGCTCTTCCAGTCCTTGGCAAGGGGACAGGGATGGTGACTGGCTTCACCCCTGGGGGCAGGGAACAGTGGGGTCATTTACCTGAGCAAAGGAACGGTGAACACCAAACCGGAATTAGGATTCTTCCAGCAAAGTGGAAGTAGAAGGTTGGGTTGGGAAGGGTGTTAGGTAGGCGCTACTTAGGAGTATCCTGGGGTTAGGGATGAGAAGTAAAACTCCTTCTTTGTGAAGTTGAGTTTAAAGTAATTTTTGTGGGTATCTTTCCTGAACCCTTTTCTGGAAATGGTTAATGTTTTGTAGGCCAAAGGCAGGTATCGGTGGGGGGCGGTGATGGAGTGGACTAGTCAGGCGCCTGCCAGCCGGGGCCCAGAGGCACGTTGTGTTACACACGAAGAAACACGCTTGGTTAGGGTGAGTCACTCACTCAAGGTTCCCGGGTCGTGGCAGAGCTGCTCTTCGTCCAGATCTGTCCGGCAGAGGCAGGTGCTCAATCTCTCCTGCCCGTCCAGTTCTTTTCAAGTCCGTTTGGACACTCGATCTCATTTACCTCAGAGTCCTAATATGTAGATGTGTGTCACACTTACTTTTGGCAGTGACATAAATACTGAAAGAGCTGGGGGGTTTTAATTTATTTTTTAATTTATTTATTTATTTGACAGAGAGGAGAGAGATCACAAGCAGGCAGAGAGGCAGGCAGAGAGAGGGGGGGGAAGCAGGCTCCCTGCTGAGCAGAGAGCCCGATGCGGGGCTCGATCCCAGGACCCTGAGATCATGACCCGAGCCGAAGGCAGAGGCTTTAACCCACTGAGCCACCCAGGCGCTGCTGAAAAAGCTGTTGTGTGAATAGTCACTGAGCATATGGTAAAAGCAGATGTTCTCTCTTGGTGTTGCCTATGCTAAGGGATCGGGCATGACTGAGATCAGAAAGGACCCCAGAGACTATGGAAAGTAGACCGCAGGACAGAACACGGTAGCTTAAGGAGTCTAATTAATGCATATTCGGGGGTAGGCCTCCTTGCTCTTCCGTACCCTTTCTTCGTGAACCCTCTCCCCCCACCTTCACCAGTATGTGTTTACATTGGAATACTTTTCATACACATTGGAATTCAGGAGTAATTTTATCTCTAACTGGCACTAATAGGAGAGACTTGAGTCAAGCAGTTTGTTTCTTGAAACATTTTCAGTAGTTAAGGACAATTCGTGTAGTAAATAGTTGGGGAAAAACTGTATCCAGAGCAATTTCTCCCTCGATTGTTGTAATTCTTCGTGGTAAAGCACCCCCCACCCCCACCCTACAAAAAAAAGGGGGGCTCCTGGGTGGCTCAGTTGGTTGGGCGACTGCCTTCGGCTCAGGTCATGATCCCGGAGTCCCGGGATCGAGTCCCACATTGAGCTCTCTGCTCAGCAGGGAGCTTGCTTCCCCCTCTCCCTCTGCCTGTCTCTCTGCCTACTTGTGATCTCTGTCTCTGTCAAATAAATAAATAAATAAAATCTTTAAAAAAAAAAGATTTTTAAAAAGGGGGGGAGGGTAAAGGGGGTGGGTGCCAAGATGTACAGTAAAAACATCTAGGTTAGCATAGCTGCTGTTCTTGGTGTTGTTTTAACTCTCGAATACCCAAAAGTGACTCTTCACAGTGGCTGAGTCATTTCCACTTCGATCTTAGTTCCCTGGGTCCTCCGTGCTGCACAGAGACCCAGGATACTTTCAGCTTCCAAGTAACCTTCCGAACGGCTTCAGAGAGCTCTTATAGGCTGAGCGAGATCTATCAGCAGATGCCTGAGCTTGAGCCCCATCGCAGAATTCCTTTAGACCCATTGCATCATCCACCCCTTCGCCTGCGCCCACTGGGTCTGCCCGGTCCTGCTCCAGCCACTTAACTCACAAAATCCCCGACCTCGGGAGCCCATTCTAAGAGGTAAAGGGAGTGAGGACATGGGATAGTGGTAAGCAATTTGGAAAAAAAAAAAACCAAAAAACACAAATCCATCAACAGTAGGGAATTCCTTTTATCTTTCAGGGTTTTCCCAGTTGCTTTTGACAAATCGTTGTGTCCTCTTGCCATGAAAGACAACACTGTCTCGCATGAGAGACCTTACCGGTATTTTAACCTTTGCTGACTGAGTCTCAGCTTATTCTGTGTTCTTTCTTGTCTTTGTTGTCTCTGTTCTCTTTCTTTTCCACTTACCTAAGGGACCAGTGGCCTATTGCTATGTAACAAACCACCCCAAAACATAATGGCTTAAAAGAGCCACCATATTTATTTGGCGCCCAGCTCTGTAGGCTGGTTGGGCGGATCTGGCGGGGAGAGTGAGCTCTGTCTGCTGGTTCACTCGCGCCCCTGCAGTCGCCCGGACCGTCTCCAGTGGTCTCAGTCACAGTCTGTCCAGGGACAGGCTGTTGGCCTGAGAGGCAGCTCTGGGATTTTGTTTTGTGACTTCCCTTCGGGTGCACACCATGCAGCCCTGACAGTCGGCATGTTCCTTCTGAAGAACGTGGAGGGCCTGCACTCCCCGGAAGCCCCCGTGACACGTTAGGGGAGGCAGGCTCTGGGGCTCCTAGGTGGGAATACGGTTGTTTAGATGAAACTATAGCCTTCTGGCTACTGAGCTTAGGATTCCAAAGTTGAAAGCTTAAGCACAATATTTGACTTCTCAAGGAGAGTTTCTGGGATTAGGAGAAAAGTTGACTTTGGGTTATATTGAACTTGTCTTTTGCAATCAGGGCTATTGTGTTATTGTTGTTTATAACTTTCGAATCTCTGGGTTGGAAGGGAGGGATGATAAGGGTCATGACGTGCAAGCCCTGTCCGGTATTTGAAATGCCAGCCTCTGCTCAGACGTCCCCCAGGAGCCAGAGGGGGCTGCCCTGCCTGGGACCCTGGAGCCCCCTTCCGCATTGCTGAGGCCAAAGGGAGGACTTCTTCTACACCAGTCCATCCAGAGTTTTCTTCACATTGCTCCAGGTCATAGCTTTTTAGTTTTTTATTTTAAAACAGGAAAAATAGTTATCTGGTCTTAGATATCAAAGAAGCAATACCTTTATTAGTTACGATAGGATGAGACCGAAAGAATTACACTCTAAGCAGGTACTTGAGAGAATATCTGAAATGTTTTTAAGCACCTATTTGTACGAAGTGACCGGTTCAGATCGACCGTATCTTTGGGTGACACCCAGGGTGCTGGATTCTTACTGGCATCAGTCTGAGGCTCACGATTTCAGTGGGTCTCGGGTTGGGAGAAGTGCCCATCTTCTGCCTTAAAATTCTGATCCCAGTTACAAGGGCTGAGGAATTTTGTTGCAGGTATTAAGGTAAAGGTAATTCCTGAGGAGGAATATTCTACTGCATAGAAATTCCCAAACAGATCCAGAAGTAATGGAATAATGTCACATGCATCACACACCGGCTTTAACAGCCCCCAGCCTTGTTTTAAAGTCCGCCCCGGACAGACTGTTCCTAAGAGATCTGATTGAAGACATTCAAAAGAAGGAACTCATGACTCTGGAACCCTAATGTTACCACTTTAATGATTGCTTCTGCACCTGCCCCTGAAGGGAGCCCCGGTTTCCCCAAACCCCTAATTGTCCTTCTGTCCTCCAGGGCCCAGTCATATATGCGCAGTTAGACCACTCTGGTGGACATCACAGTGACAAGATTAACAAGTCAGAGTCTGTGGTGTATGCGGACATCCGGAAAAATTAAGAGAAGACCCAGAACATATCCTAAGCGAGAAACAAGTGAAACAGGACACTTGTGCAGAAAATGTAGCCCGTCACCCCGTGTGGCCTTGGAGAGCTGGGCAAGGACAAGCACACGTTTATTCACGGAAGGAGAAAAAGATGTGTACAAAGGATATGTATAAGTATTCTATTTAATCTGATACGGGGAGCCAGTGTTGCATGATGAAAGGATAGTATGATTCTACGTATATATAAATTGTCTTGCTGTTTTGTACTGTCTTTCAGGGTCATTTACAGGTGGGAAAAGTCAGAAACATTCCTGTCGCTGTCATTTAGGTGGGGTTTGCCTTCATGGAGGCGGTAGCAGATCTTTAGTATTCCAGTAGACGTGGCCCTTCGGTCTAAGGGCTTAACCAGTCTCGGCATTGACCGTGGTTGGAGAGTGGAGACACTGGGACGGCAGCAGGTCTGGGGTGGCCTCTGGCCCGGTGTCGGCACCCCCGTTGGGCTGTAGGAGTCAGAAAACCTCCACTCGCTGCGCCACGTGAACGCAGCTTGAGAAATTCTCGTTGGTGTTCTTCTTTCTAAAATATGGGGCAGTTTTTCACTTTGATAATGTTATGAGACCGGCTTTCGCATCACACCCTTTATCCTGTCAGTTTATGGATTTATCATAGCAAGCCCAGCAAAGGGTAAATCCCAAGGTCACCTCTTCCTAGGTACTTTTAGCTCAATACCGTAACCATAACTGAATCAGGAAGCCCAGGCCTTGCTTGAGGAGTACGGTCCTGTTTGGAGAGTAAAAGGTACCACTTACGTTCTGTGCCCAAGTCCTTCCTGCTTGAAGTAAGGGTCCCCCTGCAGCCGAAGGAGAGGAGTTTTCTTTCCTTTTAAGTAGGCACAAATGGGATCATTCCAAAGCCAGTCTGGCGTCCCGGAGCTGTCACTCGAGTGTCCTCTTTGGAAAAGCTTCCGGCATGATCCTGGCGAGAGGCGGCATCAGTCTTAGCTCTAGGTTCCCGGTGCCTCAGAGCTTAAAGATAGTGTACATTTTTTAAGTCAGTGTGTAGGGTTATTAGCACTTTGACTCTGGAAATCTCTTCTCTGAGTTTTGGTGGGGTTTTGGGGTTTTTCGTTCTTTGTTTTTACTCCCCCCCCCCCTTTTTTCCATTACGTGGAATTGATGAACAATGAGATGAGGAAAAATTTCGGTATCCTTTCCAAGAATTCATCTTCCGTTGACTACCCTCCTCACCCCGTCTCAAAGCCCATGAGTTTTTAATCTTTTACTGGGAATGAAAAACATGGTGATCAGCAGACACCAATTTTTATTGCCATCCTCCCCTTTTCCTGGATTATTTTGTTTTATCAGAATTTCTTTTCCACTTAAAATTATGTGGAAGCCCCCAGTCCAGGGCAGGATCCTGGCTAGCCGGTCACAGGATGCGTTTGGGTGGTGCTGGTTTTCCTGCGGCGGAGCCTGAGACGCACCAGACGCAAACGGAGCAGCTCCGTTTGCCTCCCCGTCTCCTGTCACCTTCGAGAGGGACTCAAGCCGAGTTTGCAGCGCGCTCCCGCAGGGCCGTGGGTGCAAAGGTCTGTGCGAGGTGATACATCGGAAAGGGCGCCTGAGCTTCAAAACTAATCTCCCATCCAGCCACTGGTCTTTTATTTCCGGAGGGGCTCCGTGGTGCAATGGCCCTGGGGCTCCAGCTTGCCTTGCACCCTGCGTCTGCGCGTGCGCAGGGTAGCTGGGGGTTGGGGGACAGGGGCCCATTGGGTCCGCGCCCCGCGGGGGGAAAGCCGAGCCGCACGCAGGCCCAGCACTAGCCGGGGACCGCCTGGCTCGCCCGAGGTGTTTCTGCAAAAGGGGTGACTTCTGCCCCTGAGACTTGCCTGCATCCATTCTGAGAACTGCAGGAGCCTCTGAAGACCCGTGTGTGCATGTGTGCTGGGGAAGAGAGGGTCGCGGGGATTGTCACCCTTCTAACGACTGATGCCAAGATGAGGATATTCCTGGTGAGCCTTTGCCACCGTGAGAATGGGACAGCCGACCAAGACTTGGAAGGTAGAAAGGACACAAATTGTCGAGAGACCGAGTGCATGCTTTTGTATGTGCAATGTTTCCTTGCAGTCATTTTGCAGAGAAAAGGAGCATCCTCCTTTTTCTCTAGGGGTCCTGTGAATAAAGCAGCCTTCGGCCCCTGGCCCTGTCTCTTGCGTCCCAGTGTGCCTGTGCCGGCCACAGATGACGACTGTGGGGTTGCTTTCAGCTGGCAGAGCTGCCTTTCCCGCGCCTAATTAGTGGCAGGAGTAACCCTAACCCTAACCCAGCAGGGATTTCTTAAGAGGTGAAAACCCCAAACCACCTGTAGGTTTTCCGTGGCAATGTATTCAGCTCGGGAAAACTCATCGAGTTCATTATTATTTTTTGTTTTTTCTTTCTTCGAAATTGTTGTACTTTTGTGAATATTTTAATACATCTTTTTCAATTACTGAACTGTGTCCTGTGCTCCTTCTTAACCAGTAGTAAAAGAGCTGAAAGCCTTTTCATTCATCCCACTCGCGGCGCCCTGGCCGCCCCATTCTTCAGGACCACCACGCCTTGTGGCTTCAGGCCCCCCGCACCCGCCATCCCCTCAGCCTGGAGCTCGCACTCGGCACCCGTTGGGGGGGCTTGCTCCCACGCTCACCTCAGAGAGACCTTCAGCCACATAGAAGAGCTGCCTCACCCCCTCGCCGGCGCCCCAGCCCCCTCAGCCCCACCGTGCGTGCGCTGGTCTCCCTGTCGGAGCTCGAGCCCCCTGGAGTTTGTATTTCGCTCACTGCTCCATCTTCAGGGCATAGACTGGTTCACTGGTTCAAATGTTCACTGGTTGGATGATGGATGTCTTCATTCAACACATTTATAAGGAGAACGGTCCTGCCCCGGGCGGTGTGCCAAGCGCCAGAAAATACAATGAACAAGCAAAGCTCAGGGACCTTGCCACAGAGTAGGGGTAACAGGGGACATAACAGTACCAACGAGTACCTACTAAGTGCTCGCTGTGTGCCAGGCACTCTCACTTCTTACTCTGTGCAGCACGGTAAGTACCCGCTAGTTGTACGACCCTTAACCCCACTTTAGAGAGTGTCATGCTCAGGGTATGGAACTTGCCCGAGATCACTCCGCTAATAAGGTCCAGAGAGGCAGGGCTGGGCTTGTTCTTAAGCCGGGCCCTGTGGCCTAGCTCACCGAAATAAGTAAGTAAGTAAAAGAACTTCTTCCCTATTCAAATCGATGTGCTGTGTGCCTGAAAGGCAGTTTTCTATGTTTTTAGGAGCTAGGTGGGGGTGAAGGGAGGGAGGGTGTCGTACCGACATGGAGACCCAGGGGCCTTAACCTCAGTTTAAGAGACTATATGGCGACAGTCTGTTGAGAGCAGTGTCATAGATAATGTCTATTAATGGGCGCCTGGGTGGCTCAGGTCATGATCCCAGGGTCCTGGGGTTGAGTCCCATGTTGGGCTCCCTTCTCAGCGGGAAACCTGTTTCTCCCTCCCACTCTCCCTGCTTGTGGTCCCTCTCTCACTGTGTCTCTCTGTCAAATGAAAAATGTTAAAAAAAAAAAAAAACTAAACTAAACTAATAATGTCTAATAAGCAGAGATGTTTTCTAGGGATTTATTAATTTGATAAGTTACCATGGATGCACCGGCTCCTGGCTTGCATACCCGCATGCTCTCCTGAGTGGGAGAGGACTCAGGAGCTGCCAGGATCGCCTGCGGGAGTGGATCTCGCGCAGCCGCAGCTCTCACATGAAATGGCCAAAAGAAGAGACACACCTCCCTCAGCGCACAGAGGTAGAGTACTGGGAACTGGGTACTGGGGAGTTTCCTCCTGCTGGGGCTCTGGTTTCCAAGCTGCATGGGGAACATGCCAACCAAACACATCCTTGTTGTTTCTGAGGGCGCCCCCAGCCCCGGGTGGGCTGGTTCGGCAGTATTTAAGAGGAGACCTCAGATACTCTCCTCCGTCCCCCTTAAAGCTGAAGGCTCCCTCCTGACCTTCTGGGTGATTCCAGTGCTGGCCAGGTTGGATTTAGGAACCAATGACTTAATCCTCCCAAGTGCCCGTGACAGTTGAGGGAGCGTTCTTGCGGGGGAGGAAAAGGCATTTGTCGTTGGTGGAGGTGGTTGCAAGGAACTGACCATCTGCTTTTATGACAGGTCCCCACACACACACACACATTCTCCCTGTATGGGCAAGATACTTTATTAGGAAGAATTTCAAACAGGCACAAAAGAGAAGTGTAAAACCCACTTCCACATACCCGTCCTCAGTGATTGCTTCATCCACTCCTTTCTTCTTTTTCCTCTTTTCTGAATTATTTGAAAACAAATCCCAAAACATGTCAGTTCATCCGACATTCTTTGGGCATATTTAAAAATATGTAAATTTTCTTACATAACCATAATGTCTTGTCACATTTAACAGAAGCTTCTTCTTTTTTTTTTTTAAGATTTATCTGAGAGGGAGAGAGTGCAGGGGGAGGGGTAGAGGAAGAACTCTGAGCCAGATGCGGACTTGATCCTGTGACCCAGAGATCAAGACCTTAGCGGAAACCGAGAGCCCCGATGCTCAACGGACAAAGTACCCCAGGCTCCCCTAACAGAAACATTTAAAGAAAAACCACACATTAAAGAAAAATGAAATCTTGCCATTTGGAATGATGCGGATGGCACTAGAGGGTGTTATGCTAAGAGAAGTAAGTCAATCAGGGAAAGAATTATCATATGATCTCACTCATATGTGGAATTTAAGAAACAAACAGGATCATAGGGGAAGAGAGGAAAAAATTAAACAGGACCAAACCAGAGGAAGACAAACCATAAGAGACTCTTAATCATAGGAAACAGGTTTGCTGGCGAGGAGGGGGTGGGGGGATGGGGTAACTGGGTGATGGACACTAAGGAGGGCATGTGATATAATTATAGAAGACTGATAATCATTGACCTGTACTTCTGAAACCAATAATATATGTTAATTAATTGAATTAAAATTTAAAAAACATTCAAACAAATATAACTATTTGTATTCAAACAAATATAGTCCTCGACTATACGACCCCTGGGTGGCTCAGTGGATTAAAGCTTCTGCTTTCAGCTCAGGTCATGATCCCGGGGTCCTGGGATTGACCCCTGAGTGTGGCTCCCTGCTCAGCGGGAGCCTGCTTGTCCCTCTCCCTGGGCCCCTGCTGTGTGCTCTCGCTCACTTGCTCTCAAAAAAGTTAATCTTTAAAAAGAATAACACTATTTCCTTGATGTCATCAAAAACCTTGTTCATATTCAAATTTCCTCTTGTCTCAAAAATGGCATTTTACAAGTGGTTTCTTCAAATCAGGATCCATCCAAACATGGCTCCAGTAACGATGTCGTGCCTGTTTCAGAAGCAAAGACGGGACCGTAGTACTCCGCAGTTTGCCTTCTACCCTCAGCACTGGGCGGAGAAGCTTCCGTGCTCACACGGAAAGAACCAGGCCATTAGCCGGTAACACCTAGGGGGCCTTCTTTGGGTAGATGCACCATATTTTAAACCATTTCTGACTCCCTGGCTGTTTGTTTCTAGTTGTCTCGTTTTCGTCCCAGGTGCTCCTGTAATTGTCACTTGTACATTATTTGCAGCCCCAGAGCAGCGGCCGGGATGAGACAAGTCCCCTTGGAAAGGGGATCTGAGGGTGAGGGTGCTGGCGGTCCTCTAGCTCACGTCGAGCTCATTTCCCCCCCACACACATCCTTCCGAAAGCCCCCGCGCCAGCCCAAGGGCCACTGACTGGACTGGAAGAACAACAATTGGGGGCAGCAGGCAGGCGGAGCCCCAGCACCTGCAGGGGACCCGGCTGTGTTTACAAGGAAGGAAACGCAAACCTTTCAAGCTCCCAGAGTCCCCGAGCAGCTGCTGCTTCCAGCTTCCGTTTCCTCCTGCAAACAGGACGTTGCACCATTGTCCCTTCTTGGCTCCGGTTCGGGTTTGATTGTCCGTCCATCCCTTCACTGGGAGCCTCGCGGCCCGGGCCTGCGGGGCTGCTAAACATGAGGAAGGGCTGGGTTCTTTTCTGTCGTTCTTTCGTTCTTTCTTTTCTTTTTGTTTTCAATGTCCACAGTTGGGACGAGGAAGTCTGGCAGGTTTAACGTACCCATGTTTCCCTTGGAGCCCTGCCCTCCAGGGCTGCGTGGCGGACACGTTTGGGGTCTACCTTGCCCTGCTGTGCCCAGATCGCCGCTCTGCTGAGGGAATGGGGGGACAGGGCCGAGCTCAGGCCAGCTGGCTGAGGGCCTGAGGTTTGCCCTCCCCTGCCACGGAATCCCAGGACACTGAGCTTTGACTCTAGATCCATTCTTGTTCTTTCTCTGGCTTTGAACAGGGTTTTTTTTTTTTTTTTTTAAATGACAGTGTCTTTCTACTCGATAAAAGAAACATAAATGTTTAATTCATTTTGTAGGGAATCTCTTAAAAGGTACCAGAGACCCAGAGGAATGTGGAGCAGGGTGCAGAGAAGCCCCGCCCTTGCTCTCACGGTCCCCCGAGGGTTTGTTTCTAACGTGTCTGGACCTTTCTATCCGAGTAAAACGCCTGGCATTTTCTACCCAGAAGCCGATCCTGAAGGTAGTTGTCCTGCCAGAGGGAGACAGGTTTCTGAAAAGCTTGCCTGGGCATTTTGGTCCCAAAGAATGTAAAATATCTGCCGGCCACGTGCGTGCTGGTGGCCAGCATGGGCCACACCGCGCGGTGTCCCTCTGCCCAGGGAGCCACGCCGAGCTCCGGGCTCAAGCCTGTGGGACAGCACCGCACCCCAGGAGAGGAGCGCACGCAGGGGGTGCGGCATGAATCCCTTTGACACAGGACACCTCAGGGCACGCGGGCTGGCGGAGAGGAGGCTGAGCTAATAATGACTTGATGTTGGCTAAGTGAGGGGGAGCAAGAGCCAAGAAAGCCCATGGGAAGGAGCAAGCAGGAGAGCCCACACCTGGCTGGAAATAACTGGGCCGCTACCATGAGAGGTGGTGAAAGATTTGGGTGCCTAATGTACATCTTCTATGTAGGTGGATACTATTATCGTCCCCGTTTTAAAACAAGGGAACTGCCCCCACGAAGAGGTTAGCTTGCCCAAGGACACAAAGCTAGCAACTGGCACTATGGGGATCCCGTTCAGTGAGGTCCGGACCCACACGTAAGTTACTACCATGTAGACAGGTCCTAAGTAGATATCATCTCTTCTCCATTCCCCTGTGTTCCTGAAACCTTTATGGATTAGGTGCCTTCTCCTAAGAGGAATTCTCAGCCGAATTTACCTCCTCCAGCAACGTTGCGGGAGGTGGCCAGGGCCGCCGCTGTGGAAGCAGAAGTGGGTCTACGGTCTGTGGACCGGAGCCCGGCCCGGAGCGGGACCAGAACTTCTGTCCCTGCGGCAGCGGCCACAGCCAGGAGGCGGTGCTGCCATCTGCTGGCCGGAGAGGGGACGTGCCCACGCCCATCCTGTGGCCGAGTGGGAAGCAGGCCCGCCTGCTTCCCGGGACGCTGTCACAATGTGTTTATTTGGGGCGTGAGGAAAGTGACAGGAAGGTCACCTAACTGGTTTGTGGCATGGTTGGGGCCGGAAACCAAGTGCAGGGTTCCTGTAAAGCCTGATGCGCTCTCTGGGCTCAGGCTGGGGCAACGGCAGATCTTCCCAATGCGGTCTGGGAGTTACAGAGCTGCACTTCCGGGAAGCCCCTGCCTTCTTCCTGTCCACCTCCGTCCCCGCTGCAGCCTTGCCCAGGCTTTGCTTGGGCAGGGGGACACGGGGGTGGGGGGGTAGGGAGGAGGGCAGCGCTCACCTCGAGGACGGTGCAGCCTCCATGGAACGGCCCCCGTCGACTGGCCTACATCTGGAAGCCCCTACATCTGGAACACCTCTCCTCTGCCGGCCTAGCGGGGCTCACGCCCGGCCTACCCTGCACACCCACCCATCTTCACCCCCACAGGCCCTCCAGCCACTGCAGGAAGAGACAGTGGAACCAAAAGGACTTATTTCTGAGGCAGTTCAGCTAAGGCTTCGGAGATGTCTGGCTTCTGTGGATGCTACTCCCCACCACCGGATTCTTATTATGGCAGCAGGGGGCTAAGCGAGCTTCATTGCTGGCCCGCTTCCTCTATTGGCTTTACGAGCTTGCCAAGTCATGGATTGGTCTTTTATGTCTTTGTATCATAACCTCCCCTCCTTAATCAGTTCCTGGTACGTGGGGATTTGTCCAGACATGTTAGTCAGGGCACCTGGGTGGCTCAGTGGGTTAAAGCCTCTGCCTTCAGCCCAGGTCATGATCTCAGGGTCCTGGGATCGAGCCCCACATGGGGCTCTCTGCTCAGCAGGGAGCCTGCTTCCCCCTCTCTCTCTGCCTGCCTCTCTGCCTACTTGTGATCTCTCTCTCTGTCAAATAAATAAACTCTTTATAAAAAAAAAGGCATGTTAGTCGGATGAGTAAATAAGTGAATGAGTAAGACGAATGATATATGAAATAATAAAGGCAGTTAGAAAGCAAGTAATTTTTATGTAGCACCGTGAGACAGGTACCTGACTTCCAGCTTCCAGTCCCCGACTTCCAGACGAGTACCCAACAACTTTGAAGGGGATGATACTTATACGCAGGTTACTATTTGATGTGCTTATTTTAAAATGTCATCTAATAATTTTTTTTACTTGGACGGCGCGTTGTCATTTCCAGCACCTTTCCCCCTCTGTCATCTGCGATCCTCCCACGTGTGCGCTGAGACAGGGAGGTTAGGGGACGAGCCGCAGGAATAAAGTATATGTGGCAGAGCTCGTGTTGGAACGTAACGTTGTCATTCCCTGGGCTGCTCGTCTTCCCACCGTCCCAGGCCACAGGCCTCTGTGGAGCACAGTTACGTTACCAGGATGAAAAATACACACCTTCACTTTTTGCAGGACAGTGAAATACGGGCCTACGAAAGAAACGCCGGTCCGGAGGCACTGCCTGTGGAAATCACTATGAGAAATCCGGGTGTGTGTCAGGAGAACCTCCTCCTGGGATCAGAAAAGAACTGGAATCAGCAAATGGAAATCCTGGGGCACCTGCTTGAGATGGCCACCTGGGTCCATGGAATGATCCAGCACAGGGGAGCTGTGGCAATGCGGAGATGGGCGGAGTCTCCATGGATTCCACACACGCAGGGGCACAGAATGCCACTGAGAACTGTACTGTCCAGGGCGCCTGGGTGGCTCAGTTGGTTAAGTGTCTGCCTTGGGCTCAGGTCATGATCCCATAATCCCAGGGTCCTGGGATGATCCCGCTCCCTCTGCCTGCTGCTCCCCCTGCTTGTGCTCTCTTTCAAGTAAAATCTTATTTTTTCTCAATATTTTATTTATTGGGGCACCTGGGCGGCTCAGTTGGTTAAGCGTCTGCCTTCAGCTCAGGTCATGATCTCAGGGTCCTGAGATCGAGCCCCCCCATCAGGCTCCCTGCTCAGTGGGGAGTCTGCTTCTCCATCTGCCTCTCCTCCTGGCTATGCTCTCTTGCTCTTACTCTCTCTCAAATAAATAAATGTATGTATGTATGTGTGTGTGTGTGTGTGTATTTTTTTTTTTGTCAGACTGAGAGATTGAACGAGCGCAAGCAGGGGGAACAGCAGGCTCCCCACTGAGCAGGGAGCCCAATGCAGGACTCCATCCCAGGACCCTGAGACCACGACCTGAGCTAAAGGCAGAGGCTCGACTGCCTCAGCCACCCAGGCATCCCTGTCAAGTGAAATCTTAAAACAACTGTTCCATCGCCAACAAAGAGAGACCGTGTGTGCAGATGGCTCCCGGCGTCTGGGACATGAAGTTGAGTGCTACTACTTAAATCAGATTAGCAGACGAACTCCAAGCACGTACATGGACCCACCTCAGAATTACTAGTATTTCAACTTCAACAAAATCTGTTTCCATGGAAAGAACCTGCCACTTGCAATACCGTGCTATATACAAAAGATGGGACAACTGGACATGTAAAAATAAACATTTTCAGTTTAATAGATCCACTAGAAGTGTATGTGTCAACACATGTACCGTTTCCATATTGATCTTTTCCCACAGGACACACATTTTGTGTGGGCCAAAATAAATAGGTCAAGCTGAAAATGAGAGGCAAGGCAGTTTGTGTGAGGTGGGGAGAGAGCATGACCCCGCCAACCCCTTGTGACTCCCCAGAAAGAGAGGGAAGAAACCAGCGCGTCTGGTTCTGTGTCTGAAACGGACGAGAACGTGCGGGAACCTGGAGGGTACCGGCTACAGAGAAAGGGTAATAATGGGTAATCACAAGAGCAGGAGTCTTGCTGAAATCTTTGTTCTCTTTCATGAAATGTTAGAAAGGATTGTCCAGGATATTAACTCTCATCAGGAATTTGTTTTTTTGAATATCCTGCATGTTTACCTTGCCCGACGCAATTTTTTCCCAAGAGGGGAGACTTGAGAGAGTTTGAAGCCATTGGTCTTCTGTTAACTCGGGGCTTGAGTACCACCGTTCCTGAGAGGAGGGAGAAGGCCAAGAATTAACCAGGGCTCCTCAACTTGTGTGACCGAGGCTGGGCTCGTACAGAAATGGTCCGGTGTGCTTGAGCTTTCAAAACCATGTGAACCCACAGACAAATGATGAATTTTGCTGCCCAAACTCAGATACCGACACAGGATTCCAGATAGACCCATAGAAGTATACGTCCATTCACGTATTCAACAAGTACTGAGTAAAGGCGCTGTGAGGGACGCTACCTGTGGTTTTGCCTTCCAAGAGTTCACCTTCTCAAGGGGAGGAAGGATATGCCTATCGACAGAACACAGACTGGAAAGTGGTGAGGGCAACAGCAGAGGGGCAGAGACCTTGCTGAAGCAGATGTGAATGTGCGAGAGATTCTATGGGAACCCAGGGGAAGAGGAGACACACACACCTGAACTGCGGATCTATCACACTTTCAGGAAGAGTCCAGAAAGGCCTTTCAGGCTTGGGGAAGCCTAACCAGGCTATAAGCTTCTGGGGCTTCCTTAGAAAGGTGGGGGTCCCCATCCCGGCTGGTGGATGGTACCTACTTTGCTCATGTTGAGCCAGCATTTCTCCAGCACATTCCCCTGTGTTTCAGAGAGTTGTAAGGCTGTGTTCAGGAAGAGGTCACAGTTTTGCCCGTCTCCCATTAGGATACAGACATAGGCCATCAGGTGGTAGAGCCTCGGGTAAAAGACAGGGCCAGTGGTGTTCTGAGCCACCAGACTCTCCAAGTTCTGAAAGAAAAACAGCAAATCCGAATGAGAAAGGGGTCCTCGGCTGCAAAGATTGTTCCTGCACAGATGATTTGGGAACATTTCAAAGCTTCAAGCAATCGAATGAAAAAGCGTATTGCAGAGACATATGTAGGAAGCAGTGGACATAAGGGGACACGCGTCAAGTGGCATAGCCTCAGCAGTCCTCCCAGACCAAGAATGGGATGTGGGGGGCTCACTAACCCTGCTTTGCAACCACTTTAAAAAAAAAATCTTTTCTTTTGATTACCAAGGCGTGTTATTGTTCAAAACTTAGGGGGAGAAGTTTGGAATAAGAATTACCCATAAGCTTAACACCCAGAAAGAATTATTTTTCACATTTGGGTGCACGCTTTCCCACTTATTTCTCTGCCCTTCCCCTTCTCTAAAAAAACCAAACAAACAAACAAAAAAAATAAGCAGGCTGGACGTAGCCTGATAAGAAACAGAGATATGCTTTTTATGTCATGCTAGAGAAGACGGAAGATGTGCCCTATAGAAGTGTCATCTCTCAGTTCCAGCCAATGGCTGCCCTTTGGGAATGTGGGCCTAGAGTCACCAGATACTCCAGTTTTTAAAAGAAGATTCAGAAATTCAGAATTTTTACGTCAAATACCTCAATGTTTAAATGCACCGTGTCCAACTTAACCAAGTCTTCTTTGTGAAGTACATATAGTTTTTCTTTTTCTTAAGATTTTATTTATTTATTTGACAGAGATACAGATATAGAAAGAACACAAGCAGGAGTGGGAGAGGGAGAAGCAGGCTTCCCGCTGAGCAGGGAGCCCAATGTGGGCCTTGATTCCACAATCCTGGGATCATGACCTGCGCTGAAGGCAGACACTTGACGACTGAGCCACCTAGGCACCCAAGTTTTTCTTTTTTCAAAAAAAGATTATATATTTACTTGGGAAAGAGAGAGAGAGAGAAAAAAACAAGCTGGGGGGAGGGGCAGAGTGAGAAGCAGGGTCCCTGCTGAGCAGGGAGCCCGTGGGGGGGGAAGGGTCTCAGTCCCAGGGCCCCAAGGTCATGACCTGAGCCAAAGGCAGACACTTAACAGACTGAGCCACCCAGGCGTCCCGACATATACTTTTCTTTTCTCCTAGTTTTTTAATGCTATCAGCCTGAGATCAACATCTTTATAGATAAATTTTTGTTTGCCATCTGATTATTTCCTTGGGATAATTCCCAGGGAGAGAAATTAAACAATTGTGCATATTTTAAAGATATTTTTCCAGAATGCTCTCTGGAAAGTTTATGTGTCTTCTTTCATGTCTTTGCTAATCTCATGGTCAATGAACTAATTAATGTCTTACTGCTTTGTTGCCTCTACTTCAGTTTTATAGAAATGGAATCAAAACATTGAGTTTTCTGGACTGACCTGTTCTATTTCTATTTAGTCCAACGATTATTTAAGAAATGAAACATCTAGGGATGCCTGGTGGCTCAGTCGGTTAAGCGTCTGCCTCCGGCTCGGGTCATGATCCCAGGATCCTGGGATTGAGCCCTGCATGGGGCTCTCTGCTCAGCGGGGAGCCTGCTTCTCCCTCTCCGTCTGCCTGCTACTCTCCCTGCTTGTTCTCTCTCTCTGACAAATAAATGAGTAAAATCTTAAGAAAAGAGAAATGAAACACCTACTGCGAACAGGGCATTGTTCTGTGTACTATGGGAGATACACACTTAGCTCTTCATTTGTGGTCCCGTGTTCTCTTTGCTCCCTCCGTCACACCTGCCCAGCCCCAGGCCCCCTCCCCTACCTGCTTCTCCAACTCAGATAAATCACAACTCCTTAAGAGTACAGACAGTGGGGCGCCTGGGTGGCTCAGTTGGTTGGGCGACTGCCTTCGGCTCAGGTCATGATCCCGGAGTCCCGGGATCGAGTCCCATATCGGACTCCCGGCTCTGTGGGAAGTCTGCTTCTCCCTCTGACCTTCTCCCCTCTCATTCTCAGTCTCTCTCTCTCTCTCTAATAAAAAAAAAAAAAGTACAGACAGTGTTGTCTCATTCTTACTTTTTTTTTTAAGATTTTATTTATTTATTTGACAGGAGAAAGATCACAAGTAGGCAGAGAGGCAGGCAGAGAGAGAGGGGGAAGCAGGCTCCCTGCTGAGCAGAGAGCCCCATGTGGGGCTCGATCCCAGGACCCTGAGATCATGACCTGAGCTGAAGGCAGAGGCTTAACCCACTGAGCCACCCAGGCGCCCCTCTCATCTTTATTCTAACCCTGGTGGTACCTACTGTATTTTTAACCCATACTGGCTTTGGGATAGGTGAGTTTTATTACTTTAATCACTAAGTAAAGATGTGCCTTCTTTTCAGCACCTGCTAGTTTGTCTATGTGGATTTTCATATATCAGTTTGGCTGAACATATGGTACATCTTTCCTATTGATCAATAGTTAGAAGTGATAATGACAGCCAATTCACGTGTCATATGTAATGTGCCTGGTACTTGAAAAAAAAGAGAGGATGTTGGAATAAATCATGTGTAAGATGGTTAAAAAAACAAACCTTTTTTTTTTTCTGCCCAGCATGGAGTTAAGCATGTCTCAAATCCCTCATAAGTTATGTTTCCAACTTAGGAAAGACGTTTACTCTATCAAATTACATGAAATTACCCAATACATAGTAATTACATAAAAACAAAATAGTGTTTTATATAACCCAGCAAGTCCATATCTGGAGTGAGAGCCAGTAGAATGCTTCATTATCAGAAAAAATAAATGCCTGCGCTACGTCAACGAGCGCGTACCTGTATGCAGCGAGGACAGTGACCTCTTGCGTGTTTCAGGCAGGGATTCGGAAGCGGAGTGAACAAGGTGCAGCGCTGGGCGCACAAGGGGAGATGCTGGGTGTCGTGCGAGAGTTGCTAGCCCACGGCTCCCACCTGGGCAAACACGCAAGACTCCGTCCTCGCCGCGGCGGGAGCGAAAGGGCCTGCCTCCTAACAACATTCCGAAGATGAAACGAGCTACTATACTTCGCGATGCCTTGGCGTCCCAGGATGCCTTGCTTGGGAACATTTTGACCTGTCTGAAACAGGGACGTTCCTAGAGTTTCAGCACCCGGCTTCTGCTTACACCCTTAAAGACCCTGCCAGCAGATTCTTCCCTGGATCACGGGACGGTAGTTTGGTCAACATCTTGATTCTCAAGCCTTCTAAGACCCTAAGCAGGGAACCCAGACAGGCCTGTGCAGACTTCTACCCTGCCAAACTGTGAGATTACAAGTTTGTGTTATTTAAGCTGTTAGGTTTGGGGTAACTGGGGCCCCAGCAATGGGAAACGGATACACCTGTGCTCGGTGTTTAAGAAAACAAGGCAAACGAGGGTCAAGCCCACGCCGGAGATTGAGCCCTTCACTGCCCTGGAGGGCTTGCCCACTCCAGGCTGTAAACCCAGAGGGTCGGTACCAGGTGTAACTCGCTCCCCCTTGTACCCCTGCAGCTGTACCTTGTGGTTACTACCTATCAGCGGACTATTTTACTTATATATGTATTTTTCCACTCAGCACAGTTTTGTTCAGTGAGTGGAAAATGTGCACGTTCTGTAATGCTTATACGCAAGCATTTGAAAACTCACTTTACAAGTTTTTGTTTTTCTTTTTAAGAAGTAAACTTAAAAGACACATTCAGGACACAGTGCAAAGACTTAGCTGCCGAGATGTCTATCACACGAACAGCGGGAAAATGCTACAAAAAAATTTCTGTCCCAGAACAGTTTGGCATAGTGTCTAACAAGATCTTTGAGGTTTTATCTATAAGAGAAAATACCATGCTTCCTTTTAACTCGTGGTGTAGAAAACAATGTACTGACAGGAAATCATTCACAATATATTTTGTTTAGATAGCACGTTTTAAAAAATGGAAACGTGGGCATGTGCACACACGGAAAAACCTGAACAGCAGCGTCTCGATAGGTAAAAAGCAGTCATGTCTGAGTAGTAAGGTTGTGGGCAATTGGTATTTTCTTCTAATTTGGAGAGAAGGTGTTACCTTAAAAATCTGTACTATAGGGGCGCCTGGGTGGCTCAGTGGGTTAAAGCCTCTGCCTTCGGCTCAGGTCATGATCTCAGGGTCCTAGGATCGATCGGTCCTAGGATTGAGCCCCACATCGGGCTCTCTGCCCAGCGGGGAGCCTGTCCCCCCCCCCACCTGCCTCTGCCTTCTTGTGATCTCTGTCAAATAAGTAAATAAAATCTTTAAAAAATAATTAAAAAAAGTAGAGACCTTTTTTTAAAAAAATTGTACTATAAACATGTAAGTTCTGGAATCTGAGAAAATAACTATCACAAGGAGGTAGACAGAAACCCGCTTACGGCGTGGTTTAGCCTGGGCTCACCTTGAGTAGCTCGACTCCACTGTCTTGGGCATTCTCGGATTGACCCTCAATCTGCTTTTGAAGGTAGAGAACTTCCCCCTCCATGTACCTACTGATTCCTTCATAGTAGAGAGCTGTTGGCGTTCTTCGGGGCACTAGGTTTTTCGCTCTACTGGAAAATATGTGGAAGTTGTCCCATTCCTGGAGCCTGGCATACCTGCGTCACCACAGAAGAAGAACGTGAGTCAGGGCTGCCCTTAGGAATGGGCCGAGGTTCTGAAATGGGTCTCTCTGCGAGTCCAGCTCCCCACCGGCCGCTCTCCAGTGGGAATGCTGGGCTACGGCGCCGGGCCAGAATAGAATTTTTGGATGGTTGGAAGCAAACGGGATCCTCAGGAACACTCGGGTAATATTAGCAACCAGATATTTAACTCTTTGGACTTTTTTAAAGTGAAGGCTATCAGACACTTGGGGCTATAAATTCTAGAGCTTGAAGACATTGCTCCAAGTCTAAAGAGAGATGGCCTAGGCCATCTGAAGTGTTTCCCACAGACCGGGATCTCCAGTATCCCCTGGACGCTCCTTAGAAATGCAGGCTGGAGGTCCCACCCACACTGCCGACTCAGACACTGGGGAGGGGGCCAGGCACCCGCGTTAACGAGGGCTAACAAGCTCTCCAGGTGATTCCTGTGCCCATGAGTGTGTGACCAGCACTGGCCTAGGCCACAGCTGTTGAAAGGAACTCGAGTAGAACAAAAAATTAGGATGAACTTTTGGACTTTAGATTCCTTGAATTTTAATTCACATGGGCAAGTTAATTGACTTTGGACTTTAATTCCTTTGGACTTGTGCTGGTAAGGGTAATTAATTTTAGAGTTTAATTTCTCCCAGGGAATTTTGTAATTGATTTCTATTCAATTTTGGAACTGCTCTAGTTTGTGGCACTTTGTATAGGAATGTCTTCCTATGGTCAGTTAATCTCATCACAACATTGAGATATTGGACAACACTGCTGCATAGACAAGATGGCAAGTAGATTAGGGAGTGATGTGGAGTGTTGGGAGTAGCTGTGGAGGGAATTTAATGAATGTTCTGGAACCCTGCTGTTGATCTGCTTCCCGGAAGGTAGGACCGTAGCTGCAGCTTTCCTGAGGTAAAAACTTGATGAGTTAAAGGCATTAAGCCCCAGGCTTGATGGTTAATGGGATACAGACAGAGGGTGCTGCTTTCCCTCCCAGTCTCCTTTGGTGTGAGGGAGCTCCGCGGGTGCGAAGCACAACCTGTCTTCCCCTGCTTCGCTCACTGCTCCCGTGTCCGGAGGGACGGGTGGTTGGTGACTGTGGGAAGGGAGGAAGGCAGGGGCAGCCCAGGACCTGGCCCTCTGTGTCCTGAGAAGCAGCGAAGCCAGCAGGGAGCTTCGTGGCGCTCTTCTCTCTGCCACGTGGTGGAAAGAGGCCTGTCTCGCTGGGGGAGAACAGCAGTTTTCCAGAACTGCCTGCTGCTGGGTGGGCAGGTCTAACACTGGGGTTCACAATTAGGACGCCCACCGGCCGGCATTCACCAGCCTCCTCCTCCAACAGCAGTTCTACCAACAACGTTCTTCAATGTAATTCCATCCGGGTGGGGGTGCGCGGGCAAGTGTTTAGGCGTCTCCCTCAAACCCCAAACACTCCTCAGAAGCAGGTCCTCTGACTCCTCCATTACCACAGCCATCGCACTGAATACAACCCAGGTGGCCTCGCCTAAAGGGGCTGAACTAGGTGACCCCCCAAGGCGCCCTCCAATGGAAACCCACTCTGCCGCCTTCAATGGGTCTCACGTATAAATTATCAATTCTTTTTCTTTTTTAATCTCCTAGATTAAAACCTTTTCAAATTTGGGACTTCAGTGATAATCGACACATTGTTACCAGATAGCTACAGACGAATAGAGTCCCAGGAGGATTCCACTTTGGAATTTGAGGATTCTGTTGTCTTCGTTTTGGCATATGAATTCCAAACATTCTTCAAATGTCTTATAAACAAAGCCTAAAAAAGGGAGAAGCAGGAGAGCTTTGGTGGGGGGTCGGGGTGGTCCCGTTCTAGCCTAGTAGCTCCCAGGAGACTCTCCCCGCTGTGGGGAGAGGCCATAACCTCTGTTTACTTTATGAATCCAGAGGGTCCTGTGGAGGCCGACCACCTCGTGACCACGCTGCCCAGAGTCCCAGCTTCTGTGCAAGTGTGTGCGCCCTGGGCGCAAGTCCCCCAGTACCGGCCAGGCAGGAGCGGCGTTTAAACCAACCCTCCCCCGGGGGCCCTGCTGGAGTTGGCCTTACTGCAGCCTGGGACCTGCCTGTCTCCCCACCCTTGACTCCCTCCTTGGCCGCAGCATCTGCATCCCTTTTCAGAATCACATGCTGGGGAATGAATGCCCGGCTTGGCCCCGCTGGTTTACTACGGACACTGAGGGCTGCCTTCTTGGTGTAACCAGGAGTATCCGGGCCGAATTTGTTTTCCAAATCTCCAACAGCTACCAGTGCCTGGACCCATTAGCCATTCCACCCTTTGTCCTAAAGCCTGAAGTCTTTAAGTATATTCTGCTAACAAGCCCTCTAGGAAAAGGCACATGGAAGACACCATTGGTCCCTGCACTGGTGTGGAAGTTGATCTCATCCTTAAACTGGCAGCTTTCACCCCACATGTTCCTCTGGACTAAACTGTCTTCCTTGCACCTTCCAGGTGGCTCCTCACCTCGCCCACCATGCTCTGCCCTTCCCAGTCCTAGAGGTCTTTCCAGCCAGAATCCTAGTGGTCTCAAGACCCCAGCCCTAAGAGCTGCCGCACCCCGCCAATGCACATACCGTACCCCCACTTTCCTGTAAATCCCTGAGTCACAGTTACCAGAATAAAGCATGATGTCCAGGCAGACAAAATAGAAGAATGCTTTGCTGAAGATGTGCTCCTCTGTTACAGAAAGGTCCCACAGCCACCCCAGCACCTGGATCAATTGCTTGTTTCTGTGGCAAAGGAAGGTAGTAAGGTTAGGAAGTGCGGGGGAGGAGAGGATGGAGTTGGGTGCTCATCTTGCTTCTGTGGTAGCCACAGTTCCAGACCACGTTTGGCCCTGACACAGATTTCAAACCCTCTCCCCAATCTCAGATGGGCTCTTTGCTTAAACTGTTGGCCCAGACCTCTGTATATCAGGGTGCCCAGAGTCAGGCCAAGTTGGCTGGAGCTTCTGGTCCTGGGTGCTTTTCTCTGGGCATTTGCCTCCCCTGTGAGGCTCTTCCCTTTCCCTCCAGGGAAAGCCGGATCCCCACAGCGGGATGGCCGACGGACTCTCCTCCAGTCACTGGCCAGAGTAAGCAGACTAGGGACGCTGTATGGGAAAGTACGCTGTGCAGGGCGCCTGACCGGCTCGGTCAGTGGAGCGTGCGACTCTTGATCTCGGGGTTGTAAGTTTGAGCCCCACGTTGGATGTAGAGATTACTTTAAAGAATAACATCTTTAAAAAAAAAAAAAAAAAGAATGCTGTGCAAAGAACAGAGGTATCCCAAAGACTATGATTACCAGTCACATCTTACTGTAAATCCTAGTCCTTTGCCACCCAATGGCCAGGGTCAAGCGAGCCCAGAAAGCTCAATTGCTATGGCTTCCTCCCTCTAATTTTGGGAAATGCTTTCAGCTAAATACCTGCTTTTCAAGAAGAGAGATTTACTAAGCCAGCAGAGGACCAGGTAATGTCTGTTGGGATTCCGGAGCAGTGCCCACATCTTGTGGGCTCGAGAGCCTGGGAAGAAAACAATTCCAGTATATTTCAGGGTGTTACCTGTATTCTGCCTGCCCCCTCGTGTCCAGACAAACCTTACCCAAGTCAATGGCCAAGTCCAAGTGGCCCATTAAAAGCTTGGTGTAGCCCAGTGTATCAGCCACGTATGACACGATTTCAATGCCCACGCCCTTCAGGGGGAGGTTGAAGATCTGTTCCATGGCCATGATTTCATATTTGAACCACACGCCCTGGTAGCCAGCCAGCTGGTGGTGCAGCGAGTAGTCCAGGTAGGCCTTAATGATCTGAAATGGCAGCAGTGGAGAAGAGAAGTGGCAACACTGAGGTGGAACCGAGGCAGGAAGCCCAGGGCTCTCGCCCAGGGCTGGCCGGTGAACGCGCGTGTATCACGCTTGAGATGGAGCTGGTCATTCGGCCAAGGCAGGGGCTTAGGTGCAGATGTGAAACTGGGTCTCTGCCTCCTGTTATTGGATCAGTCAGGACACGCTCGATGGCTCCGATTGCCCCCAGAATCCTTAAGCCAAACACAGGAATTTTAAATTTTTGTGACCTACGAAAGCAGCGGCTTCTATATGTGCCTATGCGATTGCATGGCAAAGAGCTGGGGAAGATTCGCTCCATGGTGCTCATTAGGAGAGGAATCTGAGGGACAACGGGGACTTTACGTTTCACCTTATACATTTCTGTGGTGTTTAATTGTTATGCCAAGTACGTCTACTTTTGTTATTTAACAAACAAGAAAGGGGGGGTTTTGGTTGGTTTGCTTTTAAACAGAGGAAAGCGTGGTTGTAAGCGGAATTGAGAGACCTCCGAGGAGTTGGTTACTCTATAAACAACTCTTCTAAACGGTCAGGTTGCTCCCGAATATGAACACTTAGGGCCAGGTGAGGAGAAAGCAGCTCCTGCTGAAGAAGCTTCCTAATGATGGAAGGGTCTCGCAGTGAGGGCAGTCAGTGGGGAGGAATTCAGGAGAAGGGGACTTTTTCCCTAGAATTCTCCAAATCATGCAAAATAAGCAGGCCACAAATTCTGTGTTACTGGTAGCTCTGTGGGCACTTGTTCAGCCACAAAGTCAGTCTGAGGGATTCCTGTATTCCTGATCTGGGCTGTGTTTCAGATGGGGCTACCAGAGGGGAAGGGCGGCCGGAAACTGTGGGCCAGGAGAGGACCGCCAGGCGAATAAAATGTCCAAAGTTGTGACAGGGCCCGGGACTCCTTGGATTCGGACCGAGAGCACAGAGTCCAACTGCTTTACTTTGTGGGGAAAATAGGAAGCCCGGAGGTTATGGGGCTTGCCGGTGGCCACACCACAGATAGGTGAAGTCCAGGAAACCGCTCTCTCGGGGCTCATCTGGCTTTTCCTGTTCTCCAGCAGTAAGTGTCTCATATGCTTTTGAGCACCCAGGGGACCACTCACCAGGCTGCTCTGCCTTCGGTCGCCGCCATATTGTTAACAAGCCTCTTTCGATTCACTTTCTAGTTTTGGCTTTCCCATTGTAGTCTCCTGTCCCCTAATGCCACCATGTTTGCAGAGACAGCCCCCAAACAGGGAGGGGGATTAAAGGATTTCATTCACTAAATATTTGTTGAATGCCCACTATGTGCCAGATACTGTTATCGTAGCTCAGGATGTGGAAAAGGTAACCAACAAGGTCCCTGCTCCCATGGACATTACAGGCCAGTAGTGGACGCAGGCGACACGCTAACAAAGGAGCAAACAAGATAATGTCAGACGGTAATAAGAGCTACCAAAACAGAGTGACAGGTTAAAGAGTCAAGGGCCAGGTGGTCCAGAAGGCCTATGAAGGAGGTGACCTTCAAGCTGATAAGCACAGAGCCCTGTAAAGGTCGGGGGGGTGGGTGGTCCAGGGAAAGGAAATGTCCACTGCAAAGATCCTGCAAGGGAATTGAACCTAATGTTTAAGGAATCAAAAAGAGGTCTAATACGGCTGGGTTTAGTGGCCCAGGGAGCTACAGGAGGAGGATGGGCAGAGGGCTATATTTGATGGGCTTTATAAATATTTCTGTATCCTGGGCTATTGGAAGGTAGACTTCTGGCTAGGAATTTAAGCCCCTCCAGCATTTACAATGCTACTTGACCATTCCCCTTAATTCCTGACAACTAATCACTCCAAGAGGAAGTTATTGCCCAAAAGAAACCTAGAGTTGATGTGCTTTTTTATATAGGGACCAGATCATTCATTAGATGAATTGGATTTAGCTTAACAATTCCTTATTTTGTCTCCTGGAGTTTTCTGCATCTATCCACAAAGATTTCCCAGTTTATGACTTTTTAGGGGCCGAGGGCAGGTTGCCCTTACATGGGCCACTTTGGCATGATCACTATTTTCAGTCAAAGGCAATCAAAACCCAGCACATTCAGGAAAAGCTTTTTTTTTTTTTTTTTTTAAGGCTTAAACAAATTTGTTTTACTTTTTAAGCTGAAATAAAATTAATGTACAGTGTTATATTGGTTTCAAGGAACAGGTATTTACCTGTCTCTCAACTGGCTGCTTCACTAGAAAGAGAGCTATTAAGATGATTCCTCTTTATCTAAGCAATTTCTTTGCATAATAGGGCAACATATTTGTTTTCCAAACATCTCAGCTTCCTGCTAACCGTCCTCCTCCCCTTTGTGCCCTCAGGCCCCAACCCCTCTCCCAAGCTCCCATGAGCCTCAGGTTGCCTCATTGTCTTTGGAATTTCTTGTCTCTGGGGATTCCCCGTATATATGCTATTAAATTTGAATTTCTATTAATCTGTCTCATGTCTGAAGGGCAGAGTAAATTCTTGCTCCCCAACAACTTAAGACTAGTAGTTCTGCCAGTGGGTCCTGAGACCATTTCGGGGAGTGTACAAAGAAGTCAAAGCTACTTTCAGGATAGCAGGGCATTATTTGTGAGAGGAAAAAATGGTGCCAGAGCACAAAAAACAACAAAAAAACTTCAGTGGATTGTCCTTCTAGCACACTCATCAAGGTTATCTCTGCCTTTCATAGTATTGGGCTGATGAGGGAGAAGGACTGGCTGAAGACAAAGGAGGAGCTGTCACCCTGCGGAGCTCCCCCCAACCCCCACTCTTGGGGGGTGTGACAGCCGTCGGGGACTCTCCCAACTAGGCTAATGTTAATGCCTTGCTAGAGGGTAAAAACAACCTTAACTTGACAATGGCAAGGCCAGCGTTATCTTGTAGGTCTTCTTTAACATATAAAAAACCTTTTGAAACCTCCCTTTTCCTTACCTCCCCCGACCCCACAGTATGTAATCAGCCCCCCCTCACAGCCCCACTGCAGCAGCTCTTTCTGCCCACGGGTCCTGTCCCCTTGCTTTAATAAGCCACCATTTTGCACCAAAGACATTTACAAATAAAAAGCTTTGAGGGCCTCAGGAATTATTAAGAGTCTAAAGTGATTCTGGGACCACAGTGTTTGAGAGAGGCTGTCTTTGGCAAAACAACCCAGCCCGGAAGGGCTTTATTCTCCCCTCACGATCTTGAATCCCTGTGGGCTCCCCGGAGGAGTTTCCCTCTAACTGAGACGCAGAAATTTAAAAAGTGGTTACAAAAACACCCACCTGAAAATCATCTTGAGTTTCCAGGGCTGTATTCACTTGCATCATAGCTGCCAGGTGGCCATAATACTTGTAGTGGAAAAAATAATTTAAGCTATAGATCTGCCAGAGCAAGGAGAAGCAGGCGGTCTGCCTGTAGAGTTGTGCCAGCCTCCTCTTCCTGTTAGAGAAAATAGACACGTGGGACAGAGAAAGAAGGTATCGTCTCCCTCGTGCCAGAGGGGAATCCTAGCTCCTGGCTGGGAGGTCTAAGCCTGTGTGAGCGTGAGTCCTGCCTCCTTCACAAGATGGTAAAACCCAGGCACCTTAATTGTGATGGAGCACATTTTCACCCCCACTGAATGGGGGCATAATACTGACTTTGTGATGATTGATTAAGATAATTTATGCAAATCACTTGTCCCCAGTCAGGTCATCGCTTCTTTTTTTTTTTAAAGATTTTATTTATTTATTTATTAGGAAAGAGAGAGAGTGAGAGAGAGCAGGTCAGAGTGAGAAGCGGACTCCCCATGGAGCTGGGAGCCCGATGTGGGACTCGATCCCGGGACTCCGGGACCATGACCTGAGCTGAAGGCAGTCGCTCAACCAACTGCGCCACCCAGGGGCCCCAGGTCATCGCTTCTTAAATAAAGTTATTTCTTTTTTATTAAATGATTTGGGGGGGGACATAGAGATAGAGAGTATAAGTAGGCAGAGAGGCAGGCAGAGGGAGAGGGAGAGGGAGAAGCAGGCTCCCCACTGAGCAGGGAGCCCGATGTGGGGCTCGAACCCAGGACCCTGGGATCATTACCTGAGCTGGAGGCAGCAGCTTAGCTGACTGAACCATGCAGGTGCCCCTTAAATGGAGTTATTTAAAAAGCACATTTAGGGGTGCCTGGGTGGCTCAGTGGGTTAAAGCCTCTGCCTTCAGCTCGGGTCATGATCTCAGGGTCCTGGGACCGAGCCCCGCGTCAGGCTCCCTGCTCAGCTGGGGAGTCCGCTTCTCCCTCTCCCTCTGCCCTGCTCATGTTCGCTCTTGCTCTCTCAAATAAATAAAATCTTAAAAAAAAAAAAGATATGGTGGAGATTTTTTTCCAGGTACTTAAAAAAAAAAAAAAAAAGAATTCCAGGTACTTTATGGGGTGCCTGGGTGGCTCAGAGGGTTAAGGCCACTGCCTTCGGCTCAGGTCATGATCTCAGGGTCCTGGGATCGAGCCCCACATCGGGCTCTCTGCTCAGTGGGGAGCCTGCTTCCCCCTCTCTCTCTGCCTGCCTCTCTGCCTACTTGTGATCTCTCTCTCTCTCTGTGTCAAATAAATAAATAAAATCTTTAAAAAAAAAAAAAGAATTCTAATTCTAGGAATTAATGGCATTGATTCTGTTGTGGAAATTATTTTATAAAGCCTCTTGGGAAACAGGGTAAACTCCCTTACAGTGTAAGACATTTATGAGGGTCATAGAAACTTTGACATTAAAATTGTTTCTTGTCTTCATTTTTCAAATCAGAGCCCTTTGATTGGAGGGTGTTAGAAACCCACAGCTCCACAGTTTCTTCCTTGCACCACTTCCTCCCCTTTCCCTCATCCAGATAACTTCTTCCTTTTATAAAATGTGGCTGTTAACTAGGCGTGTCAGATTTAGGGAATGAACATGTGAGATGCCCAGTTAAATTTGCATTTCAAAATAATAAATAATTTGTTTAGAATGCGTATGTCCCAAGTATTTGTGTGACATACATGTGTCCTAAAAAAATGATTCAGGGTGCCTGGGTGGTTTAGTCAGTTGAGTGTAGGACTCTTGGTTTTGTCTCAGCTGGTGATCTCGGGGTTGTGGGATCAGGCCCCACATTGGGCTGGGCCCTGTGCTGAGCATGGATCCTGCTTAAGATTCTTTTTCCCTCTGCCCCTCCTCCTTCACACACACTTACTCTGTCTTAAAAAAAAAAAAAAAAAAAGAATAAAAAAGTAATTCATTGCTCATCTGAACTTCAAAGTGAACTAGACATCTTTATTTGATCAGGCAATCTACAGGTGACCCAAACTGATTCCCTCCTAACTCTCAGAGAGATCTCTGCTGAACTCTCCCAGCCCCCTCCCTCCTGGTGTCTCCTGAGACTGCGGGCACCATTCCCACAAGCCTGTCCCTAACCTGGCAAAGGAGCTCAGCTCCAGCTCATGTCCACCCTGGGCTCCCCCACATTTAAGGGAACACTTTTGGGGGAAGGCAGTGGGCTTGGAAGGGTAGCTTCTAGAAATAGATGTTTGCATCTCAGGCAGAACCTGTAGGGATATGGCTACTGGCCTCTTTCAGTGTGGGAGAGATGTCCTCTGTCAGCCCTCCAGATTCCCAGCTAGGTGGCATTTCCCTTGGTGCCGACTGGATAGGCGGAATACATCCAAAAATTTTTGTTGGGGGTAATTTCAAACATACACGCAGTAAAGCAGAAAAATACCATGAACTACATGCACTGAACACCCAGCTTCACTAACTACCAACACGGGCTTGAACTCACAACCCTGAGATCAAGGCCGGAGCTGAGATCAAGAGTCAGATGCTTAACCGACTGAGCCACACAGGTTCCCCTCCGCCATTTTAATTTTTTATAGTTTTTATAGGTATAATTTACATCCATTGATATGTATAAATCTTAGTGGTTTAATCTTGACTGATGGATACTCCCATGTAACCCACATCCCCATCCAGATACTTAGATGGGTGGGCGGTCTGTCCTCTGGCCGAGGTCTTTGGGACCTTCTATTTCAGTTTGGGGCAGGGATGATACCCAGTGTTGTACCCCTGACTGGAAAGGGGCTTGTGACTGAGGGCTTGTGAGAAGCAGTGGTCTTGCTAGCTTCCAGGGAAACATGGAGGTCGCAGGGATTGAAGGGACTGACTAGGGCAGGACACTGGAGCTCAGTTTGCAAAGGGCTCCCTGAGGTTTTCGTCACCTGCACACACTTTCACAAAAGCTGCTGTGAAGTGTTCTGGGGCACCTCCCGCCTCACCCAGGAGCCTCCCCCTCCCAGACTGGCTCCCTTCCACACCAGTGAGCCTCAGGGCAGAGCCACCAGGCCTTCTTGCGCCCCCTAGTGGCCCAGGCTTTTGGGGGCCGATGGAGTGTGTGTAGGTCTCTCTGAGGAGTGAGATTTCCAGCTCTGCCCAGCTCCTTCCCTTACCCTGGAGGTGAGGTCTCTTGGACCTCTTGATTCGCATAGTAAAAGTGTCTGTTTTTCTCAACGTGGGTGTGAAGACACAGGGAGATTAAGTTGTAGGGGAAGATTCTCTTGAGGAGCTTCAGTGCCTTCCGCAGCATTTTCTTGGCAAGCACCATCTGGCCCATGTTGAAACAGACCTACAGGGAGAAGGGAAGGGGAGAAAGTTCATGTCCATGTTTGGAGGTTGTTAAAAAAAAAAAAACTTTCATAATGATGCCACCCACAAAGACGAGGAAGATCTTGATGCTGGTGAGGGATGGCAAAGAGGTTTGAGTAGTGGGGCTTGAGGTTCTGCAGTCTTGGCCAGGATTGGTGGCCGAGGACAGGAGGAGGGTGCAGGAAGGACAGGGGCGGCTTCTGCTTCTTCTAACACCCCTGGGACCAATAACACACGATCATGTTTTTATTGGTTTCTTACCTGACCTTTGAGGCTGTAAAAGGTAGCAGACTCAAAAGTATGACTCCAGGATTTGTCGTCCTTGAGCATTTTCAGCAGCCTCTCTCCCTCGTTCAAATATATGTATGCCTACAGCCGGCAGAGGGGTGCAGAGTGTTGAGTAGGCGGGGGTCCGGCGACAGAGGGCCACCCCCCAGCCTCTACTGAGCAGGGAAGAGCGGCTGCCGCTGTAGGACCCACTTCCGCCCCCTATCCTGGCTCCGGATTAGTAAGGGCCTCCAAAGTCTAGGCAGCACTGGGTGGGTCAAGCTCCTGGTGAAGATCCTGGCCACCTGAAGGCCCGTTTCGTCCACTGGATCACTGGCTTGAGAGGGTAAATCCAGGGCAATTTCCTCCTCTGAGTAACTCCACCCTGATGGCTCCTCTATTTCCAACAATGTCCTCGCTGCCCCCGGTGGCATCCCCACATCTATGAGAAGCTGGTCCTGATTTTTGGAGTGGGTTATGAACCACTCCCATTTCCTTTGCCAGGATCATCTTTAAGAAGTAAGGCCCTGAGCAACTCTCCCTACTTCGTTTTAAGCCTGCTAGGACATCGTTAGACAGGACAGCCTGGTACACGTGAGCACCAAGGCAAGGTCAGACTTGAAGAGTAAAATAAGGGAAGGTGACATCCTCAAGTGTCATACAGCCAAAGGGATGGGAGTGGGAGGCAGAAGAGGGAGACATGAGTTGACTTGAACCTACTAGATTATTTTTGATGGGAGAGAGGATGCAAATGGCACATTCTGGGTAACTTGCACCGGGGCTCTGCTTCCCATCATTGTCTTCCTGATCATCCCCTACTCTCTGCTAACTGAGATGGGGGTGCTTAGCAAGTTGGCCCCCAGGGCTACTTAAATCTTCTCTTCTTGGGACTCACTGACCATATCCCCCTTTTCCATATGTGTGTGTGTGTGTATGTGTGTGTGTATATACATATATATAAAATATGCATGTATGACTTTCATCTTTAACATAAATATGAGAGAACCAGGGCTTACTAACATTTTTAATGGTTTAATTTTTAAATTTCATAAAAATCTAAGGTATGAGGGCCGATTAGGCTGCTGTGATCAAAAGTGATTGTAAATATGGGAGAGACCACCAGTGTGGACATGAACTACAGGCATGCTTACTCAGAGATGTGAGTCAGAGGTGCCTGGGTGGCTCAGTGGGTTAAAGCCTCTGCCTTCGGCTCAGGTCATGATCTCAGGGTCCTGGGATCGAGCCCCACATCGGGCTCTCTGCTCGGTGGGGAGCCTGCTCCCCCCCCTTCCTCCCTCTCTGCCTACTTGTGACCTCTCTCTCTGTCAAATAAATAAATAAAATCTTAAAAAAAAAAAATGAAGTAATAAAGAAAAGCACCCTAGAGCTTCCCTTCAGGCATTTCAGTCTCTAAATTGTCTCAAGGGTGGGGTGGGGTGGGGAAGGGTTGGAAACACCTTACCATATAATTATCACCCAAGTTGAGATAAGCAGATGTAATTTCTAGGAAGTAATATAAGGCTTTGTTGTTTTCTCCTAAAGCTAAAAAATGGTGGGCCAGAGGCATGATGACCATCTCTAGGATCTCCTCACACTGGCAAGATTCCAGAGGAATGATGTCTTCCTCAGACATTCTCATTTTTGTTATAATGACGTCAAAGAAACTCAAGATCTTTTCTCTTATTTCTTCAGGACTGTCCAAATGCAGAAATAAATAGGAGGAATAACCTGTAGCTACACTTAGTTTTTGATATGAAAATATCCTTAAAAACTAATAAAAGAGCAAGATAATTGAACCCGATGTAGACGCTACTAACCAAACTCACCATGCACACACTCCAACATTTCCCCACTCGCACCAAAGAGGCCGAAAAGAACTGACCGGACAGAAGATTTAACAGTGTTCTGTACTAATGACAATTGTTTATGCCTGAACAATTATGTATGCCTGTACCTGAGATTTTCAGGAAACATTTCAGATTTCTTAGGAATCTCTATTTTGGAAAAGGTCATCTCTTCTTCAGCTAGAAAATAAACAAACAAATGAGTTGTATGGGTCACGAAATGTCCCATGTGGCAGAAATGTCTGGTATCCACCAAAGACTCTCGTTCCCCTTTTCCTGACACAGTGCCTGCTGCCCAGCCAGACTCTCCATTTCCCAATCTCCATTGCGCCTCTGGTGAACCCATGCGATTCATTTAAAATGGAATTCTAGGGGACCCTGGGTGGCCCAATGGGTTAACCTCTGCCTTATGCTTATAAGAGCTGAGGAGAAGTGGGGGCGGGGGTGTTCTGAGGATACAAAGGGAAGAAAGACCATTAGCAGGAAGGTGAGAGGAGATATTTGGAAAACAAAGGTTGTCTTCTTACACAGAGAAGTTTCTTAGGTAAGAAGGAATCTCTGTTTGATAGCTCTCTTGCTGGTAAAGCGTAGAGGGGCAGGTGAAGAACCTTCTCTGAATCTGCTGGATTTGGATTGCTTTTAATTCAAAATAATGTTCACCCAAAAGGGCCCATCTCTCGGAGTGAGTGGCAGCAGCTCTGACAGTGTTAAGCCACTGAAGTGTTGGCGTTGGTTATCGATGATAACATTATCCTAACTACTTTGCCCTGCAGCAGCTAAAACTATGAATAAATGATCTATTTCCAGTGGAGAAATATCGACATTTAAGTGTATACTCCAAAGGCTAACTAAAGGGCAGAGAACTTTGAACTTAACAACCTTCAGTCTCTCCAGACTCCAAAAGGTTAGAAAATTCCATAATTATCCTAAAATAGAAACAAATGAGGATGGTCAGATCTAGCCACTTCCACATGCAGAAGGAAGGAAGAACCTTAGACAAGGGAAGGGACTTGTCTCAGATCATCTGTTAGGGATGGAGGTAGGACTAGAATCTAGGTCTCCCAGCTCCAAGGCCAATGCATTACTCCACAGATCTTTTAATTTCTTTTTTTTTTCAAAGATTTTATTTATTTATTTGACAGAGAGGAGAGAGATCACAAGTAGGCAGAGAGGCAGGCAGAGAGAGAGGGGGAAGCAGGCTCCCCGCTGAGCAGAGAGCCCAATTTGGGGCTCGATCCCAGGACCTTGAGATCATGACCTGAACCAAAGGCAGAGGCTTTAACACACTGAGCCACCCAGGGTCCCTCATTATCACCTTCTTTTGAAAGCCTTCTGTACTTATTGAATCTTCCAAAACCTCAGTTTTCTCATGTATAAAATGACAATAGCCCTTAACCTTGAAAGGTTAACATGAAGATCAAAGGAGAATGTATGTGAAATAAAGAATGAATGAGGATAAATATTTATTTTGGGGGGCACCTGGGTGCCCTCCCTCTCCCTCTGCTCCTCCCCCCATTCGCATTCTCTCTCTCTCTCACTCTCTCAAATAAATAATTAAAATCTTAAAAAAATTATTTTTAGGGGCACCTGGGTGACTGAGTCGTTAAGTGTCTGCCTTCAGCTCAGGTCATGATCCCAGGGTCCTGGGATTGAGCCGCATTGGGCTCCCTGCTCAGCGGGAAGCCTGCTTCTCCCTCTCCTACTCCCCCTGCTTGTGTTCCCTCTTTCGCTGTGTCTCTCTCTGTCAAATAAATAAATAAAATCTTCTTAAAAAATGGGTTTTAAAAATTTATTTTTGTACTCACTATGTGCTAGGCACTTTATATACATTTCTTCCTAACGTTTAATATCCATAAGATACAGGAATCCTGTTTTTGCATCCTCTGCTTTCCCAACCAGATTTAGCCGTAATCACCAAGGCCTCTGGCATGGGCGTGTAGCCCCCTGGTGCTCCCTGACCACCAAGGAGGGAGGGCTGAAGTTGGGGTTGCTGCCTCCAGCCTCACATCCATCCTGCCAATGGTAACTGAGTCCCTGGTCCCTGATACCCCTTGAATCCAGACTATGTAGCTGAGTCGTGCTATCAGACCGTAGTTTTCTCACTTTTGCTTTACAGATGATCTGGAACCCCTGCTCTGAGCCTGAGCCCCCTTTTTGGGGGGTCCAGACCTGCTTAGCCCTGCATAATTCTCCCCTACTCACATTCTTTTTCCGACGGAACCTTGTTTCAAGCCTGACTGCCAGAGTAACAACAATCTTCCCTGCCAAGAAACAGTACTCCCTCTTGCTCGGGCTTCCGCTTCAACATGTGAGACCTCCGCCACACACCGCCCCCATCCCCCCGCCACACACCGCCCCCCCCCCGCCACACCCCCCCCCCCCGCCGCACCCCCCCTCCCCCGCCCTTGGATCCCATCCCTTGGTGTGAATTAAGCTGGGTCAGTTTATCCCTCTGAATATTTTCCTTTGAGCTCTGGTTGCACCCCATTTTGCCAGAGTCCTGATCTCCCAACCCTCTCCGAGTCTCACAGCAAGACTGTTTCTGCTGGCCTCAGCTGTCACAGGACCCCTTTTCCCACCCCTGTGATCTACTCAAGTCTCCAGCCCTTTGCGGAACCCACGCCTCGAGGGACTTGAAGCCCTCAGGGTCCAAATCTACTCCATTCCCCAGGAATAGTTAGGAGGCAGGAGGAATGAGGTATATTTACTTCTAAATCCGTGGGACTTGGCCATCTTCTTAATGGTGTCCAGGTCCAAAGTGTTGAGGCGAATGTTCACTGTGAAGTGGTGGTAGGGGATGAAGTCCCCACTTTGGCAGTGGTCACATCTGTGGGCGTTTTCCTCTAAAAAGCGGGCACATTTCAAGTGCATGGCTTTCTTCTGGTCCTTCAGCCATAGTTCATAGGCTGTCTTCTGCATCATAGGCCTGCAGAATCGAATGATGTGGCACTCGATGACCTCACTTTCCAGCTCGTGGAGCTCTTCCTCCTCACCGTGAGCTAGGGAGAACAGAAAGGCAATGGGTCGGCCCTCACTGCCCCCCGCCCCCCCACATCGGGTCCTTGACCAGGTGTGCCTTCGATGAAGAGGAAATGTGAGTCACTTCCGGGTTCTACTCACCCATTCCTTCACTGGGCTTCAGAGACAGCGAGCGGTAATTCACCTCGAACGAGGCTGCGTTCTGTTTTAGGGCCGTTCGGAGTTCCTTGCCATTCCGGAAACAATCAAAGACGTTGGATTCCACGAGAGTCGCCAGGGCCTTGATCATCATCTTCATGTTCCAACAAGGCAGAACCTCGAACAACAACTCCGTGGTGAAGGTCAGGCCGATAATGGCGGCACACCTCACCAACATCTGGTGGGAGAGGCTCATGCTATCCAGCTGAACCAGCGAGATTTCTGCGGGTCGGAAGCCACACAATAGGGAACTGGTCACCTGTCCGCAGCAGATACATTCTAGAGACGGATCACTGTTTCACAGGAACCCGACCACATTAAGCCAAAAGGGATTATTTGCTTAGGACCTACTTCGCAGGGAGCGCACGTGCTGGGAGTGCAAAGGAGGCAGGTGCTGCTCTCGGAGAAGCGCACTGCACGAAGGCCAAACCACGACAAGCCTGGCTGAAGGTGTTCAGGTTTTGTGCTAGAGTGTGACAGGGTTTGTGAGGAGAGGGGAGGTCACGGTGGGCCGCGGTAGTCGGAGGAGAGCGCCTGCCGTCCACCTGCTATGTTGACTTCTCCAGCTGGCCCTCGTCTGTCCCCCTCACTGACTCTGCCTCCTCCTGGCAAACCTCCCCTGAGACCCTCTCGTTCTTGTGACAGTCTACTACCGTCTCTGTGCTCATGACACAGGGCCAGAGAGCTTCGAGCTCCAATTCCAACTCCTCGCCTATGCGTGGCTTGGTGAGATCTTGACCAGGATGTCCCTCCATGACATCACCTGCATCAGGACAAAATCGGAATTTCTCCGCTTGCCCACAGAACACGGCAGAAGCCAAGCTAGCCCACCTTCCTACTTTCGTAGACACAGTGCATGAAACAAATGATGCTCTTTTGAGGACTGAGAACCTCGAGGTGTCCCTAGGTCATCCTTCAAACATTTTCAGTTATTTATAGATGGCATGACTCGGAGCTAAATTCATAATAGAACACTGCTTAAAAGTCATTTCTCTTTAAAGGAATAAGAATACAGCTCGGATATAAATTCTAGGCTTATCATTTCTTATAAAAGTAAATGGCAGAAAAAGTGTCAGTATTCTATTTTCTCCCTCATTATTTGGCTTCGATTTAATGAAAAGTGTACTGCACCTCATTTGTTTATGCAGTTGAACTAAGCTTTGTTCGAATCAGGTTCCAGAATATTCCCTGAGGGGGCAGGTGGCTCCGGGTCAGAGGCAGAAAAGCTAAGCCCTCCATGGAGACTTGGCCTGTCTAGGGCAGCACAACACAGACAAGTACCGCAGTCTGTTCCTATCTTCCTCTCTCCCTCTTCAGCAGTCATCCTAGAGGAAGGAAAAGGGGAGTCTAGGTCCTGGAACACTGGGTCCAATTTTCTTTACCTTTCAATGATGCTGGCGGTGACAAGTTTTTCAATCTGACACCACTGGCGAGGCTACAGACTTCTTCACTTCCCTCCTCATAATTAGAAGTAAATATTTTGAATTCCTCGGTTGGCCTACTAAAATTCTCTGTAGGGAGATGGAAAGGAAGAACAGCTGAGAGTCATTGTTCTGTCATTATCTTGATTTTCCAATAAACGTGAAGATGGATCTTATGAGAGAAAGAACAGGTAGAGATGTGTGTTGGCTCACCAAGTATTTACTTTTTTAAGGATTTTATTTATTTATTTGTCAGAGAGAGAGAGAGAGCAAGAGAGGCAGCACAAGCAGGGAGAACAGCAGGCAGAGGCAGAAGCAGGCTCCCCACTGAGCAGAGAGCCCGATGTGGGGCTCGATCCAAGAACCCCAGAATCATGACCTGAGCCGAAGGCAGACGCTTTATTTTGTTTCATTTATTTATTTTTTAAGATTTTATTTATTTATTAGAGAGAGAGAGAGACTGAGAACGAGAGGGGAGAAGGTCAGAGGGAGAAGCAGACCTCCTGCAGAGCCGGGAGTCCGATATGGGACTCGATCCCGGGACTCCGGGATCATGACCTGAGCCGAAGGCAGTCGCTTAACCAACTGAGCCACCCAGGCGCCCCCGAAGGCAGACGCTTAACCGACTCAGCCACCCAGGTGTCCCTCATCAAGTATTTTGGAATAAGTTTTAAATAAACTAATATATGACAACCTAAATGTGCTCAATATGTTCTGCCCGCCCCCCCCAAAGCATTGGGAATAACTATTGGAAGTCTTCTACAGTATATGCAGTTTTGCAGGAATTTTATTCAAAGATTATCAGGGCGTATCTTATAGTACATACTAACATATATTTGTATGCACATTCAGATATCCACATTCAGATGCAAGCACATTCTGTGGGAGACTGTACTCGACTTACAACACGGTTATCGGAAAGGGATATTTAAAATGGTGAGGCTGGATCGTACACTTGCCTGGTAACTTTGTTTCCTGGTACCCCAAAATGCATTACTTCCTTATTCCTCCAGTCATTCGTGTAACACCATGGTGTGTGATGTGGAAATATGAAGGTGAACATAGCGAAGTTTCTAATCTCCCAGAGAAATAAGGTATGTACACAAAGGGCTCCACTTCCCGGCAGGAGACATGTGCCACGGGAGAGGCACGGCATCGGAGAGGAGTTCAGTGTCGGTAAGAGTACAGACTTTTGGCGCACCATATCGCCTGGGAAGGTGATCGATGTGAATAGTGCGTGCTTCCAACCCCAAGGAGCTTAATATCTTAGACAGACACCGAAGTATTGGTCATAATGCCAAAGTGACTTAAGACTTTTAAGACATAATGCCAAAGTGACTTAAGTGACTTTTTTGCTAAAAAGCAAAGTGTAGTGTGTTGTGAGAACAGAGAAGGAAAAAAAAAAACTCCGTCTTGGTGGATTCAGAAAGGCTTCATGGAGGAGAAAGTATTTTGATCGAACCTTGAAGGAGAAGGGGTTTTCCAAGAGGAAGACCGAGGGGCGATCCGTGCAAGGGCACAGAAGCCGCAGAGCAGCCTGCAGCCTGCAGGTTAGGGAACGTGAGGCAACCAGGGCAGCTGGACTCCAGCCTGCGGGGCGCTGGAGCGCTACCGGGGGACGCGTATTGGGGGAGACAGTTTGGGAGCAGAGTGTGGAGGGCACTTGACATCACACTATCAAGTTTGGACTTGATTCCAAAATGAAGGGGAAATAGCACCGGTTTCTGGAAAGGGGAGAGTGGTCACCCACCAGCTACTTCTAGGAAGGTAACGCTGGAAGTGTGAATGAGAGAGGCGAGAGACCAGGAGAGGGGACACTGTGTAAGAAGCAGTAACGACGGAATATGAAGAAGTGATGGAGGGTAGGACTAGGTCATGGTACCGCGTGGCATGCCGAGGGAGTGGGTCTGAGCAAGGCAGCGATGGAGCCGATGGAAGTGTTGCCAGGAGTCAAGCTGGGAGACACGGGAGGAGGTACAGTGTGGGAGGGAAGGCGATGCATTAAGGTTTAAGTACGTTGAGTTTGAGGGGGTCTAGAAGACCATCCAATGGGCAATTGGAAATATACCATCTAGAGTTAAGAGTGAGGTTATGGTTGAAGATTACACACACGCACGCGCGCACACACACACACGCGCGTGCGCGCACACACTCCTGAAGGTTGGAGAACAGATGAATAACACCTGGGGAGAAAGAACCAAGCTAGCAAAGAAGAGGGCTAAGGATGTCACTTGAAGAAAGCTGTCATCGGAGGAGTAGGCCCAAGGACAGGAGCCAAGCTGGGGACTGACTGGTTGGAGAGGTCAGGTCGGGGGACAGGAGGAGTTCAGATTCTCCCTGAGAATCAGGGAGATCAAGACAGGGTAGAATACCCAAAAAGGTGAGTGTGTATGAGTGTGTTAGGGGTAGGAGAGTGGGGTTCAAGGGCATGACTTGGTCCATGCTCTTTTATGCTTTTTCATGTCCCTTTCTAGGCCCTTGCAACTGGGATGACTGTTCTTTCAGTCACTCAACCAGAATCAACTGAGCGCCTCTAGGTACTGGGCACTGTTCTGGGGTTTAACACTCCCAAGTGTGTAGACTTCCGATTGCGAGAAGTTCAAATTGCCAACAGTGGCAGAGAGACAATGAACAACAGATAAATAAATTAAGAGGATAACGTCATAATGTGATTTGGTTTAGGAGGGAAATAAATCCAGTAACAGAGACTCACAGGAAGGCACGGGATCAGAGAGGCTTTCTTCAGATAGACCGAGGTAGAGAAAGTCACCCTGAGCAGGCAACACCCGAACTGAGGGAGAGAGGAGCCCTCGGTATGAGGCGCCTGAGGGGAGGGGACAGCGGTCTGGAGCAGAAAGGAGCGGGGCCTGTGTCCCAGCCCTGGAAATGCCAGAAATACGGCCAGCATGGCTGGAACACATTTCAGAGGACTGAGGAGGCCACACAGGTGTGGAAGTCAGGTCCTGGAGGGGTTATCAGTCCCAGCTGGGAGGCTGGATTCCATCGTAAGCTCAGTGGGAAACACTAAATATTGTATGTTTTGTTTTTTTTTTAAAGATTTTATTTATCTATTTGACAGAGAGAGAGATCACAAGTAGGCAGAGAGGCAGGCGGAGAGAGAGGGGGAAGCAGGCTCCCTGCTGAGCAGAGAGCCCCATGCGGGGCTCAATCCCAGGACCCCGAGATCATGACCTGAGCTGAAGGCAGAGGCTTAACCCACTGAGCCACCCAGGCGCCCCAATATTGTATGTTTTTAAAAAATCTTATTTGGAAAGTTTCAAACTTACCAAAAGCTGTAAGAATAAAACTGTGTACCCTTCATTCAAATTCACCTCTTGTTAATGTTTTGCCTTATCTGCCATAACCTTTGTTTTCTCTGTATGTACATATTTTTTCTGAAGCATTTGAAGGCAAGTTGCACAACTGATGTCCCTTTACCCCAAATACTTTACTCTGTATTTCCTAAGAATGAGACTCTCTTATGTAACTAGAGTACATTTTTCAGCTTCAGAATATTTCACATTGAGGGCACCTGGGTGGCTCAGTTGGTTGAGCGACTGCCTTCGGCTCAGGTCATGATCTCGGAATCCCCGGATCAAGTCCCACATCAGACTCCCGGCTCCATGGGGAGTCTGCTTCTCCCTCTGACCTTCTCCCCTCTCATGTTCTCTCTCACTCTATCTCTCTCAAATAAATAAATAAAATCTTTAAAAAAAAAAGAATATTTCACATTGAAATAGGAATTTACTGTCCATATTCCAATTTTGTAACTGACTCAATAATGTCCTTTAGTGAGCCTGGGTGGCTCAGTGGGCTAAAGCCTCTGCCTTCGGCTCAGGTCATGATCTCAGAGTCCTGAGATCGAGCCCCGCATCAGGTTCTCTGCTCAGCAGGGAGCCTGCTTCCTCCTCTCTCTCTGCCTGCCTCTCTGACTACTTGTGATCTCTCTCTCTGTGTCAAATAAATAAATAAAATCTTTAAAAAAAATAGTAATGTCCTTTAGCGTTTTTTCCTCTAATATAGGATCCAGTCTAGGATCCTGTATTGTGTATAGTTGTTTTTTTAAAATTTAGGTGAAATTCATATACGATTAATCATTTTAATGTTTACAGTTCAGTGGCATTTGGTGCATTTACATTGTTTGCAACCAAAACCTCTCTCTAGTTTTCAAAATTTGTCTGCCATTTTTTTTTCTTTTGAAGATTTTATTTATACATTAGGGAGAGAGAAAGCATGAGTAAAATAAATAACTAAAATCTTTTTTTTTTTTTAAAGATTTTATTTATTCATTTAACAGAGAGAGAACACAAGCAGCTGCCCAACCAACTGAGCCACCCAGGTGTCCCAATAAGTAAAATCTTTAAAAAAAAAAAAATGTCGGGGCGCCTGGGTGGCTAAGTCATTAGGTGTCTGCCTTCGGCTCAGGTCATGATCCCAGGGTCCAGGGATCGAGCCCCGCATCGGGCTCCCTGCTCAGCGGGGAGCCTGCTTCTCCCTCTCCTACTCTCCCTGCTTGTGTGCTCTCTCTCCCTGTGAAATAAATAAATAAAATCTTAAAAAAAAAGTCAATTTGTCCCAAATTGATAAATAATGCAATGCATTTATATTGAGATTCCTATCGAAATCCCTCCAACGTGGCACCTGGGTGGCTCAATTGGCTAAGCAGCCAGCTCTTGGTTTTGGCTCAGGTCTTGATCTCAGAGTTCCAGGACTGAAGCCCATGTCTGGCTTCACACACACTCCACACTCAGCAAGGAGTCTGCTTCAGGATTCCCTCTCTCTTTCTGCCCCTTTCCCTGTTCACTCTCTCTAAAATAAACAAACAAATCTTTAAGAAAAAAATCCCGCAAAGATTTTTTTTTTTTTTACGGATACAAGATTATTCCGAAGACCTATTTATTTGAGGGAATGGGGAAGAGGGACAGAATCTCAAGCAGACCTCCGGTTGAGAGCAGAGCCGACTCTCATGACCCGGAGATCATGACCTGAGCTGCAACCCAAAGTCAGACACTCAACTGGCTGAGCCACCCAGGCGCCCCCCCAGACAAGATTATTCTAAAATTCATATGGAAAGGCAAAGGAACGAGAACAGCTAAAACAATTTTGAATAAAGAAGAAAGTTGGAGGAATCCGTTCACATGATTTCAAGACTAGATAGCTATAGTAATCAAAGCTGAATGGTACTGGCGAAGGGATAGACACACAGATCAATGGAACAAAATAGGGAACCAAAACACACCCACACAAATATGTCCAACTGATTTTAGACAAAGGTGCCAAAGCAATTTAAGGAAGAAAATATAGCCTTTTAACAAATGGTTCTGGGACAAGTGGACATGCATAGTGGGTAGGAAGGGGAAAAGAAGGGCCTCAACCTAAGTCTCACATTTTATATGAAAATTGACTCAAAATGGATCATAAACCTACATGTAAGATGTAAAACTTTCAGAAAAAAAAAGGGGAAAATACATAGGATAAAACCTTTGACATCTAGGGGTAAGTAAAGAGTTCTTAGATTTGGGGCACCTCGGTGGCTCTGTCAGTTAAGCATCTGCCTTCGGCTCAGGTCATGATCCCAAGGGCCTGGGATTGAGCCCTGCATCAAGCTCCCTGTTTAGCAGGGAGCCTGCTTCTCCCTCTCCCTCTGCCGCTCTCCCCTACTTGTCCACTCTCTCTCTCTCTCTCTGAAATAAATAAATACATACAATCTTAAAAAAAAAGACTTCTTGGGTTTAACATGACTCATAAAAGGAAAAATTGATAATTGAACTTCATCAAATTTAAAACACTTTGAGAGATCCTTTGCTGAGAATGAAGACAAGCTACCAAGAGAAAATATTTGCAAACCCACATCTGACAAAGGATCCATATCTAGAATAGATTAGAAACTCTCAGAACTCAACATTAAAAAACCAAAAAACAAAAAACCCCCCAAACAATCCAATTAGAAAGTTGACAAAAAGCATGAAGAGATAGTTACCAAAGAAGATGTAGAGATGGCAAAAAAACCCACAACAAACAAACAAACAAAAAAACACCCATGAAAAGATATTCGACATCATTAGCAATTGAGGAGATGCAAATTAAAACCACAGACATCACCACACACCTATCAGAACGGCGGAAATAAAAAGCATAGTGACATCAAATGCTAGCAAGTGTGGCAGAAAATTCCAGCTCCCTCCAGACAGTGTTAACGGGAATGTAAAATGATACAGCCACTTTGAAAATAGCTGGCAGTTTAGGGGCACCTGGGTGGTTCAGTCAGTTAAGCATCTGATTTCCGCTGAGGGTATAATCTCAAGGTCCGGGATCCAGCCCCGCTTAGGGCTCCCCACTCAGCAGGGAGTGCGCTTGTCCCTCTCCTTCTGCCCCTCCCCTTGCTCTCTCTCTCTCTCTCTTCCTCTCTCAAATAAATAAAATCTTTAAAAAAATAAAATACATAATTTGGCAGTTTAAAAAAAAAAAGAACGAAAAACTAACCATGTAACTACCATATGACCCAGCCATTGCACTCCTGGGTATTTTTTGTAGAGAAATGAAAACTTAGATTCACACAAAAACCCGTACACGATGCTTGTAGGGACTTCCTAACAGCCGAAAGCTGTAAACAGCCCAGATTCTGCAACAGGTGGATGGGATAACAAGCTGTTGGTGCAGCCGTACCAGGGACCGCCACCCCGCGAGTAAGCAATCAGCAATCGCACACGATCCACCGACCCGCACGCCAACCTGGAGGACCCCCAGAGAGCCGTGGGGAGTGAAAAAACCAACCCCGAGACATTGCACATACTGTAGGAGTCCAGTTAGAGCCCATTCTTAAAATGACAAAACTACAGAAATGGGGAGCGGCTTAGAGGTTGCCAGGGGTGAAGGGGGCAGGTGGGGGAGGGAGGACAGAAGTGGACGTGGCTACGAAAGGGGCCACAAGAGGGGTCCTTGTGGAGATGGGGAGCTTGCCTGCCTCAGCGTCAGTATCCTGGCTGCGCTATCATACAACCACTTGGCATGATGTTACTACTGGGAGAACTGGGTAAAGGCTGTACGAAATCTGTGTTATTTGTTTTTTTAAAAAAGAGGTAGCCAAGGAGTATTGATTCGGGCACTTCATTTACACTCCAGGGGTTTCCCAGAGTACCTCCTGCGGTGTCTGACACTGAGAAGGTGCTCAGAAGATGTCTGTTGAATGAATAAATGAAAAAAAGATTTGAGTTCCTTTACCCCCATTTAATAATCGCTGCCTGCCAAAGAAAATCAAGGAATTTTCTCCCCTCACGTAACATCTAACCCCCCGCTTCAGTGTTGATTCTGGGCTTTATGATGCTTCAGTGTTCTTCTGTGTTCTCTCCAAGGCACACATTCTTCGGCTGAGTTCATTGAGTCCTCACAGGAAATGTTAACTTCTCTCGCCATCTCCGATGTCAGATATTGGGTCCAGCACTCCTTGCCTCCCCCAACCTCCTGACCCTATAGGATGCAGTTTATGGAAAAGCCCATTCCTGCACTCTCTGCAGAAGGAGCAAGAGAAAGAGCCTTAACCAGGGGACTTACTGAACAGGTTATTCCAGGTCATATTGGTCTTTTCCTCAGACTCCATTGGTTGGAAAACGAGTACCCTGTGATGGTCAAGGTTTTTTAGTAACTCTTCACAGTAAAATGGAATCCCACAGCTTCCCTCCACCAGGTACCTGCAGTAGAAACAAGGTGACCTATTTACACCAAAAAGCCATCTCTTGGGAAGGAAAAATAGTTGACTCATCTAATTATTTGAAAATAACTCATTATTTGAAAATAATAGTATTCTCTTATTTGTTTCCACTTGCTTTCCTTTTTTAGGGTTGCTTTTTTTTTTCTCTTTCTTTCATTTCTTTTTTAAATTACATTTACATTTTTTCAAAGTCCAAACTATATAATCAGGCACATCCTCGGTATTGCCTCCCTTGCTCGCCTTATAAATAACCCCATCAGTTAGTTTCTGGCTTATCTTCTCAATGTTTTTTTTTTTTTTTTTTTAAAGATTTATTTATTTATTTGACAGAGATCACAAGTAGGCAGAGAGAGAGGGGGAAGCAGTCTCCCTGCTGAGCAGAGAGCCCAATGGGGGGCTCGATCCCAGGACCCTGAGATCATGACCTGAGTCGAAGGCAGAGGCTTTAACCCACTGAGCCGCTCAGGCACCTTCACTGTTTGTTTTTAAAGACATAAACAAAAGCACACAGACGTAAAGACAGCATGTCACCCCAATTGCTTGTTCTGCTACACCTATTTTTTCACTCAAGAATATATCCTGCCTGGGGCGCCTGGGTGGCTCAGCTTTTAGGCGTCTGCCTTCGGCTCGGGTCATGATCTCAGGGTCCTGGGATCGAGCCCCACATCGGGCTCCCTGCTCGGACGGAAGCCTGTTTCTCACTCTTTCACTCCCCTTGCTTGTGTTCCCTCTCTTGCTGTGTCTCTCTCTGTCAAATAAATAAATAAAATATTTTTTTAAAAAAAGAATATATCCTGCCCATCCCTCCATATCAGTAGATCTTTCCCATTCTTTTTAATGCTATGTAGTTCTCCCCTGTATGCATGTATCCCATTTTATTCTGCCTATCCTCTTAGAGATGGACTTCTGGATTATTTTCAGTATTTTGCTAATACAAATACCGCTTCAATAGAACTTTGTCCATTTGTCTCTTTATAGTTTTTGTTAATATATCTTTGAGATAGATTCCTAGAAGTGGGTTGCTAGATCAAAAGGTAAATGCACATAAATATATACACATACAAGCGAAATATACACATACATACAGAGAGATAAAGAGCGAGAGGCAAAGGGAAAGAGTGTGCCAAATTCATGCCTGGAGTTATTTTAAATGAGACTTGGTCCCAGACATCTTTCTTTCAGAAGCAAAGCAAATGCATTAGAAAGAATGAATGTAGGGGCGCCTGGGTGGCTCAGTGGGTTAAAGCCTCTGCCTTCTGCTCTGGTCATGGTCTCAGGGTCCTGGGATCGAGCCCCGCATGGGGCTCTCTGCTCAGCAGGGAGCCTGCTTCCCCCTCTCTCTCTGACTACCTCTCTGCCTACTTGTGATCTCTCTCTCTCTCTCTCTCTCTGTCAAATGGATGAATGAAATCTTTTTTTAAAATAAATAAATAAATAATAGAAAGAATGGATGTAGATACCAAGGTGGGTTGTAAACACCTGTGTTGTTAAGGTGACCACTGTCTGGACCCCAGTGGGGGAGTCCCCGAGAAGCTCAGGGAGCAGTGGCCAAAAGAGGCAGCCTTTGATACCTGCTGCAGACGGGACAGCAATTCCGGCCAACATCACTGACAGCCGGATGAGACCTTGCTTATTTGCAGGTTGTCTTTAAAACTGACCAGTTGACCTTTTGTGACAACAGTTGTGCCCATGACAACGCCCTCTGTCAGTGTTGATTAAACTGAGCATGCTCACACGCAGCACGATGGAAGGAAAGCAAAACTGATGGCCCTGAGCAAAGTTTGAGAAGGCGTAACAGGAAGGCTAACAAGGAGAAGGTGAGCCGGGTCCATCATACCAAGCATGATAAGTGGCTCTATTGAAAGGCAGGACCGGTGAAAATACTGAAATAGGCACTTTCAGACCTGTCTTAAGAAATGTGATGAAGTCTGGATCTGGAGAACGGACACGGAAGTGAAGACCTTAGGAGAGAAACAGGATACCCACGTGTCCAGTTCTTTGGGGATGCCCCTGACGTTGAGGTCCAGGCAGACCTTGTTGCGGATGTCCTTTGGCTGCACGGCTCCAAGGGTCACATAGGTGGTGTTCCTGTTCTTCATTATGGTGCTGGCCGCTGTGCAGGGTATGTCAGTGAAGGGAGACAGGGACATGATGATGAAGATAGGGACCGACCGGATAAGCTTCTCCATAAAGGCCCAGGAGGCTGCGTCAATAAACTGGCCCTCATCGATGATGAAAATAATCCGTTCCTCTTTCACTGTCTGGACCAAGTGGAGAAACAGAAAAATGCTGGAGGACTTTGGATTTTTGTTCAAAAATTCAAAAAACCCATTCGTGCATGGGTACGCATGTGTATGAACTTTTTTTTTTAACTTCTAAGATTTTATTAACATGAGTTTTTAGGAACAAGTATCCATATCAGTGTGGGCATGAGGATGTAGAGGGGAGGGGACGGCACGGCGGTGGGAAGGAATTCTGCTCTATTGGTAATAAAGCTCTAGGTTCATCCCATCACAGATTTCATAGTCTCCCAGAGACACATAGTCCTTATCTGTGCTAAATTAAAATCTTCTTTCCAACAAATTTGTACGAATTTAGAGTCTACTATCTTGGAATTTGTGTCAATTTAGACAGAGCTGGCCGGAATGGATTCTTACTTCGTCAAATCCTTGTGTAAATATAATGCAAATTTGCAGGGTAAATGGGGTTGTAGCCAAGTAAAAGTATCCACTACATTGAAAGGACCGATATATGGGGCGCCTGGGTGGCTTAGTCGGTTGAGCATCTGCCTCTGGCTCAGGTTATGGTCCTGGGGTCCTGGGATCGAGTCCCATGTTGAGGGGAGGGGAGTCTGCTCCTCCTTCCCTTTTGGCTTGTGCACTTTCTCTCTCTCTCTTTCAAATAAATAAATAAAATCTTAAAAAAAAAAAGAACTGATATATTTACCACACGTCATTTTAATCAACTGGCAAATGAAGATCTCCTGGGCGTATCTGATTGACATTTGCTCAACCAACGTGTATGTATTCAACACATACTAACTGAGCACCCGCTGGGCTAGGTGCTACATACGCAGGGCTGAAGGAAACTACGCTAGCTGATGCTCTTCTAGCCCAAACTGTGTTATATGTGACACTTGAAAACAGACCACGGGTCCCTTTCCTGGCGTAGGCTACATTTCCCTCCCCGGTCTGCATTATTTATTCACTCATTAGGCGTTTATTATGCACCCGTCAGGGGCAGGTATTGTTCTAGGTGCTGGGGATACAGTATTGAACAAAATAAGAGCTTACATGGTGGCGTCAGCCCCTTGCGGAGCGTGGGTGTGCAAAGCATTGCGAGTGTGCGGGCCCCACACGGAGAAGACCCTCCCCACTCTCGGGACTTCATACGGCTCTTCGTTTCTTTTGGCTTCTTCTGGGAAGACAAGTGGTTGACCCATTCTCCCCCTCCACGTTTTTACAAACGAAAGCAGCAAAGGCTACTTTAAAATTTCAGATTTCGTAAGACGATCGTTATAAAGTATTATAACTTGCTTGATTACGTGTACATAATAAGCTTACTCTTAGGGCCCCGTTCTGTTACCAGATCTTTAACTCTTCGCTGACCTCGAGGACATTTTGATTAATGGGGAGGTTAGCGTTACATTTTTTTTTTTTTTAAGATTTTATTTGACAGACACACACAGCGAGAGAGGGAACACAAGAGGGGGGTTGGGAGAGGGAGAAGCAGGCTTCCCCCTGAGCAGGGAGCCCTACGCAGGACACGGGGGCTTGATCTCAGGACCCTGGTACCATGACCGGAGCCGAAGGCAGACGCTTAACAACTGAGCCACCCAGGCACCCCAAGAGGTACTGTTCTAAGTGTTTTACACAACCGTGTGGGCCTGGTACTACCATTTCCCTGTTTTATGGGTGACGAAACAAAAGCTCAGACAAGTTAAGTCACTTGCTCAAGGTTACCCAGGTAGCAAGTGATAGGTCTAAGGGTTCAGATGTTGGTAGTCTGACCATGGAGCCTACATACATAACCACTTGGATCTCCCTCTGCATCTCGAGCAGAGGGAGAAGGAAAGAGGGCTGGTTTTAAGAAGAGGCTGACCCCCCCCCAGGAGTAATGTTAAAGGGACTCCTTTTAAGCACAGCTAAATTCTGAACAGACTCTGGACTTGAGGTTTGGAAGGAAGGAAGGAGAAGGAGATGTGAGAGGTGTTAGGATACAGCTTTCACACACTTCAGAACTTCTTGCCAGTGGCCTCTGAACCCCTCAGGCCACCTCCTGTTTCCCTCCTCCATTACTTAAGACCCACAGATGCTCTTACTTGCTCCAAGATCTTCATAAACAATGCTTCCAACTGCTTTTGCTTTTTAAAGGTGGTCATCTTGGAAACCTCTCGTGAAATAGGGAACTGCATAAAGAATTAGGAGAATATTGAGTCTGGGAAAAAGCAAAGGGAATTACTAGCTGTGTGACTTGGGGCAAATCACTTTACCATCCTGTGCCTTCAAATCCTCATGTATTAGATGGTTCATAACATCCCTTCCAGCTTTGCTACCCTATGTCACTGAACCTAATAGATACAGGACATGCCAGGGCGTGCTCTGTCCTTGCCCTGGCAGTCACCTGCGGGAGCAGAGGGGCTCTGTGCCTGGCCTCGGCTAGTACAGGATAGCTCTGATGGAAAGGTGAGAAAAAATGAGTCAGCAGGTGGCCATTTGGATTTTCTCGAGTACGGTATTTCTAGGCACCTCCAGTGTCTCAGGCAGATGGAAGCTCATTGGGGGAGGATTGGGAGCCACTTCCTCATCCCCCAGATTCTTCACATGAGAAAAGGAAAAGACAATCAACGGCAAAGAGATGCTAAGTCACTCAACCTCGCGCAGGAGCTGCTGCCGGTACCCCGTCTCCCTTTCCTGCAGAGGCACCACCTAGCTGCTCACCTGCACATGGAAGATGTCATTCAGGAGACAGTAGAACTTCTCATTCAGCAGAGTCTTGACTTTATTTTGAAGGTTGGTCTGTCGTTCTTTATAATGTTTACAAGTATCCAGACCTAGTACATTGGCCATGAGTATCTGGATGGTATAGAAATTCTGATGGAAGCTGATCTTAGTCAATGCAATAGCAATAGTCCTGTTTACAAGAAAGCCAAGAAGCAGAAGAGAGTGCTTAAATATATTTGTGGAAAATAATCAAGGCTGATTATAATCAAATAAAATAATGATAAGATAATCAAGGAAAGCTCTGGCTCTTCCCATTCAGTTGTTACAACAGCAATTTCCCAAACTATCTGGAAGCTGTTCTTTACTCCTGCTTCAGATATGCTCCCTCATTCCTCCATGTCCCTGAGCCCTCCTGCTTGAGCCTAGCTACGTCCCCTTCTGCCGCCCCACACCCTGCCCCAAACCCTCAGACTCTCGCCCACACTGCTGAGAAACCCGCCTAGCACCATGATTCAGTGAATCACCTTTCAGGTGCCTGACGTATCTGGATAGATGCAAATCCTCTCTCCCATTTACAAGTTTTTAGTGGCTCCCACTGTAGCTTACCACTTCTCACAGCCTTGTTTAATCCCTCATCTCCCGCTTATCTGCAAATCTCAGCTCAGGTGCAGCCTCCTGGAAACCTCCCTGGTGCCCTGAGATTGGGTCACAAACCCCTCTTTGTCATAGCTTCCCAGTACTCGATTGCACACTTCCATCACTGTCCTCACCACAACCTACTTTCATTCTCGCTCTCTCCTTCTCTTCCGTGGGAGCCTTTTAGGGCAGGGATCAGATATTATCCATCTTCAGGGCACTGACACTTGTCATGGGTTGACTCACGTCCCCCCCACCCCCCCGCCCCGCCAAATTCGTATGTTGAACTCTTAGCCCCTGGTACCTCAGAAGGTGATCTTCTTTGGGAATGTAATTACGTAAGCTAAGATGAGGTCCTGCTGGCATAGAGGGGGCCCCTAATCCAAAATCACTAGTATTTTTATAAGAAGGGGAAATTTGGACACAGACAAGGCACAGGGTGAACACTACAGAAAGATAAAGGCAGAGATTGGGTGATGATGCTACTTCAGCCCGAGGAGCACCAACATTTGCTAGCCAACCTCTGGAAGCTTAGGGAAAAACACATGGAACAGACCGTCCCTCACAGCCGTCATAAGGAACCAGCCCAGCTCACTCCTTGATCTCAGACTCCTAGCCTCCAGAGCTCAGGGACAATAAATTGCTGTTCATCGAGTCGCCCAGTTCGTGGTACTGTATTACAGCAGCTCTAGCAAACCAAGATAGCACTCAACTATTCCTGGAACATAGTAGGTACTCGAGAAGTGACGGGATAAATGAATGAAGAAATGTCTTCTGGTTATGAATTCTCTCCTTAGCAACGTTAAAGATATTTATAAACCAGGCTTTCTTAGGCTTGACATGAAAAAGGAATAGAAAAACAGCTAACAATAATATATGGTTTATAAGCATTTTCCCCTTAAAGCCTTGACGTTCCACGGTGAAAGGATGTGAGACACCATCCTCCTCATCTTGGTCACCTTCATGAGTCACTCGTATTGAATACCATACTGCCTGCTGCCACGAGGGGGCCACGTGGGCTGTCCCAGAGTGCCCTCGTGACATTTCTCTATGAAATAGATGAACGGTGTGAGAGAAGTACCTTACCTCTGTCTTCCAAAGGAGAATCCAGAGGCCTATCATTCTCCATCACCCCCACTCACAGGGCTAAATGGTGTGAACTAGTGATTCCCTGTCCGCTCGCTGGATACATTTCTGTGTTTGTTCTGTAGCCCCCATCTAGCCTTGCTCTCAACATCCGTGCCAGGAGTTCTCCAACTGCACGTTGGGATTACTTGGAAGCTTTACAAACATTGATATCTGAGCCCCAGTTGGCATTAAATTACCATCTCCAGGGGTCAGCCCAGCTTCTCATTTCTTAGTTCAATGTACTTATCATTGACTATTTATTTAGTACAGAAGGCATGGCACCCAATAACCGACAGGCTGTGGGTGGTTTACATATGACAAATAATATAAAGGAGAGGAGCATTAAAATAAATGAAACCTTTAGGGACATTTCTGTGGGTTCACAAGGAGTCATCATTGCAAGACACTCACCTGTGGTTCTCACCTTGGGCCAGATACTCAATTTCCATAAGTACCTGGCTTTTTCCATATCCTGATAATCCTTCGTACATTAGGACTCGGCTGCAGTTGGACACCAAAAATTCCTTCATAGTACACATGAAGTATTTGATCTCCTTATCACGTCCTGTTGTTTTTATTTTTTAAAAAGGGAGCAAACCTAATCAACACAAAATAATCTAGAGATACAAAAAAAAAAAGCACATAGTGATACCACTTCTAAAAATACCTTTGGAATTTCCATGGAATTGTTCATGAACTTTCTTGAGATCCTGTGCATTTTTAAAAGTTTTTAAATCTTTCTTCTGGAGCTTTCCAGTTACCAACGTAGTCTTACAGTTTTGTCAATCCCCACAAGCTGTGAGGGCAAGTACTCTTATAATGTTCATTATAATATCCATTTAATTTTAGCATAGAAAACCAAAACTCAGTGTAACCAACTGCTTAGATTACACAACAAGAACTAAGCCAACATTATCTGGCCCTGGTGCTTGTGTTCAACCTTTCCTTTTTCTTGTTTTCCATAACACATAGAAGTAATCTGCAGATTACTACATTGGAAAATAAATGTATTAAAGTTAGGATTCCTGTATTGAACAATTATGGATAAAGTATTTTTTTATTTTCTCATTCTGTGAAAGAAACTTGCTCTTTATAAATGAGAAATTATTCTTATCCCAGGGCCACTAGAAATAGGATTCATGTTCAGAAAATTCAATTTGCCCTCAAAAATTATGTGTAGATTGTTTCTTTCCTAGGAACAACCTACACTCTTTGTAAAAATAAATTATAGTCTTTTTCTGATTAGAAAACTAACACATGCTCACTGTGAAAAATATGGAAAACTTTGGAGAAAATAAACATCACCGTGGTTACAACCTGATGCTATTATTTTTTTGATGTGTCTTTAGAAATTTTTTTTTAAAGATTTTATTTATTTATTTGCGAGACAGAGAAAGTGAGAGAGAGCATGAGAGGAGAGAAGGTCAGAGGAAGAAGCAGACCCCCCATGGAGCTGGGAGCCTGATGTAGGACTCGTTCCCAGAACCCAGGGATCATGACCCGAGCCGAAGGCAGCCGCCCAACCAACTGAGCCACCCAGGCGCCCTTTGATGTGTCTTTAAAGCTATGTTACAGGATGCCCTGACTGAAATCTGAAATTCGGCCCACAGTGTTTGAAACCTGCGTTTCTACCCCGCAGGGGCTAGAGCTGTCGTTTCAGAGGAGTGAGCAGCTTCCGTGGAAGGAGCTGGAGACCCGTTTAGGGCTGGTTCTTCCTCCTTTGCCGGACTGGTCACTGGAGTAAACACATACTCAAGTGGGGTCTAAAGTCTACTGAAAACCAGGACCTTTCCTCTAAGCTTAGATGCTTTATACAAAGAAGCTAAGTGCTTTCTTGGTGGTGTAAATTTCGGGCCACAATTTAGTGGTAACTAGCCTGCAGACTATGTGGCTTCTTTTGGGTGAAACATTCCCTTTCTGAAAATGCATTTGAACTCCCGTATTGTGAGGTGTGTCATGCTCTTCTTTGGCCCGAGGCTCATGCAACTCAGAGGATGGAGCCCCAGCGGCCACAGGGCCGCATCTTCTAGCTCTCTGTGTCCTATTCACATGGATCCCATACAGGTAAAACCTCATGGACTTTCAGCTGGATTCTAAAATAAAAGTCTAGTCGCCTTGACTCGAAGTACATGTACTTTGTTTCTATCTAAACAAGGCCCTAAGATCTGGGACTGTTGCATGTATTTTTTATCTTAAAAAAACCCACTTTTTTGATTATGGTTTCATTGACATCTATGCTGTTGGTTAGCACACAATTTCATTTACAGGAGCTCTTGTAAAAGAAGGGCACTTCCTATAGTCTTGTGACAGTCTCTTTTTTGGCTAGAGCTTTAAGGAAAAGATATGTGGGCTTGATCTTTACCTCTCACTGATGGAATCAGGGAAAAGGAGACTATATATATATAATTGGTTATATATATATAACCAATGTGTTCTGATAGGACTGCCATATTGAGTCCTTGATCTTGTAGAGGGGGGTTAGGACTTCTGTTTGCTCACTCACTATCACAACAAGCATATCCTAGGTTGGGAAGTAAAGCCTCAGAGGATGGGGAGAGTGAGCATTCTTTCTCCTTTCCAGCCTTCAGGAGTTTGGGGTCTGGATTTACAAAAAGTGATTAGACTCAGAAAAACACCTGCCTGTAGTGAAAGTGGGCACGGCTGCCGATCCTCTGCCATTCTGCAACAGCTGCCTTCTTTTAGGCTCTGCTGAAATCAGGATTCTGTCCCGACATTCCCCCCCAGTGTGGGACGGAGCCTCCTCCTAATTGTCCTAACGCAGTTAGGACCAGGATTTAACCTATGATGATACTTTTAGGGATGTTCCAGTCTAACAGAAGGAAATTTCAAGTGTTCTTAGAAATGGCTGCCTTCAGAATCCACGGGCTTATCTTCATGAGGGTCTCTTCCCCCAAAGGGTATATATCCCTCCCTCATTTTATGTCCACTTCCCTGTCCAATCTAGTCTCAAGTTAGCTTTCTTATGATAGGGTCCCTGTCACCACGAATTACAAAAAACCACTGCCACTGCCAGATTTAGAGCACAGATCGAAATGTAAAAGGTAAAACAAAATTTCCAGAAGAGAACCTAAAAAAATTTTCCCATGACTTTTGGGTGAAGAAAAATTTCTAAATATACAAAAGTACTAATATAATACTAATAATTAGTATTATTTTAACTAATAATACTAAAAAAATTACTACTAATAATATACAAAAGTACTAGCTATAAAAGACTGATAAACTAGATTACATTAGAATAAAATATTCTGATCATTAAATACATCATTAACAGAGTAAAAAGGTTGGGGCACCCAGGTCGTTCAGCCGATTAAGCATCTGCCTTCAGCTCAGGTCATGATCCCAGGACCCTGGGATTGAGCCCCACATCAGCCTCCCTGTGCAGCAGGAGCCTGCTTCTCCCTCTCCCTCTCTCTCTCTCTCTCTGCGGCTCCCCCTGCTTATGCTCTCTCTCTGACATAAATAAATAAAATCTTAAAAAAAAAAAGAGTAAAAAGGTATGTGCAGAATGGGAAAAGTTACGTACAGGAAAAACAAGAGCCTATACCCATTTTTAGGATATATAAAAAATCCAAACAGATCTATAATAAACATACAACCTAATTGAAAAATAGGGAAAAGATTTGTATAGACACTTTATAAAAGATGTCCAAAGGGCCAATAAATATATGAAAAAGGAGCTCAACCATATCAGGGAAATACAAATGGAAATCACAACGAGACACCACTGTATACCAAGAGAGTTATTAAAATTATAGAGACTGTTAAAACTAAGTTGTTGGTAAGGATGAGGAGGGACTGGAACTCTCATAATAACACTGCTAGTCGGAATATAAATAAATACAACCAATTTGGATCATTATTTGGTATAACCTACCAAAGCTGTGCCCTTTGTCCTGACAGTTTCACTCCTAGATATATGCTCAACAGAAACACGTACATGTGTTCACCAAGAGACATGTACAAGAATCTTGATGGCAGTATTATTCATAGAAACCAAGAGCTGGAAACAACTCCAATGCTGTACAATGACGGGATGAATAAATTGTGGTACATTTACAAAATAGGATGCCGTGTAGCGATGAAAACGAATGAATTACTCCCACACCTACCACCACAGAGAAATTTCATAACGTAAAGCTGATTAAAAGGAGGCCTATGTAATTACACATTTTTTGTACAACTTCACTTACAGGAATGTCTCAAATAGGCCTGAATCATCTAAGGTGTTAGACATCTTGGGGAAAGGGCGAGGGATGAAGTCTGTGAGGGTTCCTGGAGGACTGCTATTTCTCTATTTCTTTGCCTGGATGGTGGTTGTAGGTTCATTTTGTGATAATTCAGTAAGATGCAGACGTAACGTTGGTGTACTTTTCTGTATGTTTTGTTATAGTTCAATAAAGAAGTTTAAAAATCAAGGCCCACTACCTACCCAGCAAAGGGTAGCCCTCATTTCTGTTGCAGATGAGGTATGCCATACCAAACATGCTGAAGAGAAGAAAAGAGAAGATGTTAGAGTCAGAACGGGGAAATACGACAGCAAGAGTGTTTCATTCTTAGTTCCCAGAAAGTCTCCTTTTCGATCTCTAACGAGGATCTATCTATCCCCTGACTCAAGGGTTGCCGATGCCAGGGGGAGGAGAAAAGAGAAGTTCTTACCTGGGAAGAGAGTCCAAACAACTTATGCAGAGCCTTCCCCATAGCGCCCGGTACAGTGTTCAGTAAATGCTTGTTGAGTCTGCATTGGTGGAACCGAACCCCTTTCTAGGGAAACCAGACAACATGATGGGACCCACGGATGTGCACATGTCATACTGTGTCACATCCTGGAAAGGTTCCTCCACCAGGTGCTCAAACAACAATGGCCCCCCCCTTTGGTGAGCCCATACTTTGTGCCTGGCACAGTTTCACGTGCTCTGCGTCTATCATCCTTTACTCCTGATGAAAACCTCATCGAGAAAATACTATTATGTCCATTTTACAAAGGAGAAAATTGAGGTGCAGAGAGTTTAACTTGCCCAAGATCCCATGGGTAGAGGGGACAGTGACAGGATACTGACAGAATCAGTTTCGACAAGCAGGCCAGGGTATGTACGCTTGCCAGCTGCATGATATTATTTCTTGAAGGAGCCTTTTTAGTCAAATGGATCATTCCCTTGCCTGCACTACCATACTGTTTTGTTATGTCTCCGTTACAGCCCCTACCAACTCTCCCATGTAATACACAGCTGATTTTGTGTATTGTATATGTCGGCGCCTTCCCTATGAAAGTGTGAATTTTGGGGGCAGAAACCAGGCCCTGTTCATATTTGTTATTTCTACACTCTCCTATTTGCAGAAATGGTATAGAAAAACTACGAGGAGGCCAGCCTTTGGGACCAGCCCTGGGTTTCTGTGGTAGACGGACTGCATTAATGGCCCCTTTTTTTCACCCCCACCTGTAGCTGTGCCCTGTGCTATGTCACTCGGGGCTCGGCCTTGTGAATGCTTTGCCAGTGGCATGTTACCAAACATGACACGGAGGCTTGAAAAATGCTTGGGTGCTGGGCTTGCTCTCTCTTGCTCATTGTCATGACCACATGCCTGGGTCCCGGGTGATGGAGGCTGAGGCACTCAGAGCCAAACTGTCCCCGTTATGTCAGCCAGACTTCGCGGTTACCCCACCTGACGTTGTCCTGCATCAGCCAACGACCTGTTGAGCCCCAGGCGTGCGAACAGCCAAGATCAGCCAAGTCCAGCCGAGATCAACTGAATCCCACATATTTGTGGGATCAACAAATGTCTATCGTGGTCTATACGAAGCCCCTGAGGTTTTGTGGCTGCCTAAAATGCAGCATTATTGTGGCATTTGGAAACTTGGCTTCATGGCTTACTAGATTTATGACCGTGGACAAGTCATTTAACGTCTCTGAATCTCAGCTTTTAAATTTATAAACTGGAGATAATAATAGATTCTACCAGATACGGTCGATACTAGAGTAAATTACATATTTTGAGGTAAAGTGCCTAGCACTTAATGAGAGCCCGCAAAAAAAAAAAATTAGTATTATTCATTCATTCAAGTAGCATTTTATTGATGGTCTATGCATGCCAAGCGCAGCACTGCAGCCTGCGAATACAAAGCCTGGGAACACAAAGGTGAATGAGGAAAAGCTCCTTGAGCCAACTGCAGCCCTGATTCTTTTATCTTACCCTTTAGGACCTTGATTCTAGCTGGCTAATAGAAAGAATAAATACCTTTCCACTTTCCATTTACTCATTCATGTATTCATTATTATTGAGTGCCCACTATGTGCCCAGCACTGGGAATATAAAAATGAACAAGAAATCGCCACTTTCTGCAAAGAGCTCACAATGCAGTAAATGAAAAGCCTTTCAGGTCAGGAATCGTGATGGGTATGTGCCAGAGAGGTACACAGAGGAGGAAAAGGCTAAGCTGTCTGAGCTGGACAGGGCAGTCCGGAGCCGGCCTCGCGGAGGAAGAGATCCCTGAGCTAGATTTCCAAAGTTGACTGGTTTTCCCAGTAGACTGGGGACGGGGTGGGTAATGGAGAGGACGATCTATTCAGATAGCCCAGAGAAGGGGGCACAGGAGGAGACGGAGTTGGAAAGGCAGGTGATTGCTTTGTATGTCATTTCAAGGAATGTGAACGTTATCATGAAGATGCTTGGAAGCCACTGAAGGATTTTAAGTTCCACGGTGACACCCGTACATCTAAGCCGGACTTTGGAAGAACCTATTTCACTACAGACCTACAGGAGGCACGATATCGTATCCTCTTCTAGCCCCACTGGTGTCTCGCACACAGTTGGTATGACCAGTAAATACTTCGTGGTTGGTCACTGTGTCCCTCTGGGCCCAAATAGATACTCAAATGAGGGGACTCTGTGTTCTGTTTGCACTTCTGTTTGCACAACCTGTGAAGACTCTGCCTCAGATGATCAGTAGGGAGGGTAGAATGGGATCTTGCACCATCTATAGTGTCAGGAGGATAGAGAAAGTTGAAGGATTTTGAAATCTGGGCCTTGGTCTGGGGAAGGAATAGATTTTAATTTCATAAGTTGGATTCAGATCTGACATGGGCGACCGATGTTTGTTTGTTTGTTTGTTGCTATCACAATTTCCCCACTTCTTTACCAAAAAATACCACAAAATCCATGCCCCACACTCACACTTTCTCATTAAGTCCCAGACACTGATAGACTGGTCCAGGATCTGCAACACCCTTCATGACTTTCTTTGGAAGCTCTTTGAAAAAGTAGGCTGGGAGGTTGCTGCCGTTGTAGGTGACAGAGTCACACGTCACGATCCCTGGGTAGTACATCATCATTCTGGCAGCTATGTTGACTTTCTGACCAATTACTGAAACAGAAAGGAGGAAGGCAAAGACCAGGGAGAAAACAGCCATTGAACGAGCAGAATGTAATCCGAAATATACTGTCCCCAGGGGGCATTTTCACTCTTTCTTCCTTTGGCCTCTCATGAACAACACAGAAGTCCCACCTTTGACTACCCTCATTCTGCCAATGGTTGTTTAAAACTATACAGGGAGTTAGCCTGATTAGCTGTGCACACAGTTTCTACCTCTCCTGGGAGGTCACGCGGACGATGTGGTTGGAGATTAAAGGGTCTTGTATATGGAGAAGGTTCTGTACGGGTGGTGGCCATAGGCCTGAGGGCTCTCAGATGAGCTGTAGCTGGTCTTCTGCTACAAGATAGACAAGCACAGGCTTGGGCGGGGGACACTGACCTCCCAATGAGGCACAAAATTGCAACTTTTCATTTCATTTTCAAAATGGATCACCTTCATTTGGCAATGCCTCTTTTTTTTTTTTTTTTAAAGATTTTATTTATTCATTTGATAGAGAGAAAGAGAGCATGAGTAGTGGGAGGGGCAGAGGAAGAGGGAGAAGCAGACTCCCAGCTGAGCAGGGAGCCCGATGCCAGGACCCTGGGATCATGATCTGAGCCGAAGGCAGACGCTTAACTGACTGAGTCACCCAGGCGCCCCATTGGCAATTTCTTGATTGAGTAATTAGGGCTAGAAGGGGTGTGTGTAAGATAGACTCAGGGAGTATTTTAGAGGGTAATACACTGTAGTGTATAGGCTGAAGGAAGCCATGTAGGTTTGCCCCCCCATCTCTACCTCTATGTTAGCAAATTACTTGGGCAAATTAGTACTTTCAGACTCTCCCATGCTTCCATGTCCTGATCTGTAAATGGGGATGATAACAGTATTCTTCTCAGGGGACAGTTTATAAAGATTAACGAGTGAGGGGACCTCGGGGGTTCAGTTGTTAAATGTCTGTCTTCGGCTTAGGTCATGATCCCCGGGTCCTGGGATCAAGCCCGGCATCCTGAGTTGGGAGTTGCTGAGCAGGGAGCCTGCTTCTCCCTCTCCTGCTCCCCCTGCTTATGCTCTCTGTTTCTCTGTCAAATGAAAGAACTCTTTTTTTAAAAAAAAAAAAAATAAAGATTAATGAGTCAATTCATGTCCATCACTTTCAATAGTGTCTAGTAAGCCCTCAATTAATATTACTAGTAGCTTGGTTTTAAATATTGTACTTTAACACAAACTTAAACACTTCTGATTAAGAGAGTCTTTTTTTTTCAACTAACACTTTCTCTTGGTCAAGATATTCTTTTAAAAAGCTGATTATTAAAATCTGACCATGCAATAAAGCATAGTATCATGAATCTCCATACACCAGTTACCCAGTCCCCAACGCCACAAACCCGTGGCCAGTCCTGCCCCATTCCCACTCCCATCTACTCTCCACCCTGTATTGTTTTGAAGAAGATCTCGGACATCCTATCATTTCGGACATCACGCTTTCAGTGTTCGAGATGTATTGTTTCTGAATATCTTGAACGGTAATAGGGTTGAGGAGGGAAGTAAAAGCAGCGAAACCTTGAGATAACATTTACTTTCTATTTTCTTTTGAGATTAGTATTATTTATCAGGAATACCGATATCCTTAATTATCTTTAGGATTTTTTTAATGGGAATTAAGAGGCGTAACTGTGTCATGGTAACAGGCAGTTACTAGAAAGGCCCCCTCATTCCGTGAGCGGAGAGCCTCCACTGCTCCCTCGAGTGACTACATCCTTGATACTCCTACAGAGCCCCAGAAATGCACCCTTTGCGAGCGTCGAGCTGCCCATGGGAGAAGCTACATGGCTTGGTTCCTCCTGGAAGACTATAAGCTTTAGAGGGCAGGGCCCATGTCTCACTCGGTTTTGCCCTTCCTCCCACAGAGCTGGCGGCAAGGCGCGGCGAGGTGAGCTAGCCCAACACACCTGTGTACTCATGTCTCACAGAGTGTCCGACGATTCCACAGAAGACAATCCCGCTGGCCACGCCGATGGAGACAGTACTGGGGCCCGGAAGAAAGCAAGAGAGTTGTAAGGCAAAAGGGAAGGAAAATGAGCAGAGAGAACGTGGGGAGGGTGGGGACGTGACGATGAATGGGGCAGGGAGGGAGGGAAAGGATTTGCAACAAGTAACTCTCCTCCATGGTGGGGAGTCTAGGGCCACTCTACAGGGCCTAGAGCCGTGAAGGAGGGACGGTTTGGGACACAGAACTAAGTTCTTAGCAGCGGTAAATTAGTTCCCTTTTCTGCTATTTTTAAGTTATTCATCGGAGCCACTTTCCTAGAAAAGAACCTCTCATCACCCCCCAGTGGACTTTCAATGGAGAGTGGCTGTGGTTGGAAGTAATTTAACTATCTTTGCTATTGCTAGAAAAAGCAAAGTCATTATTTTGAAAGGAAGTAACTCAGATGTAGTATGTGGCATCAAAAGCTAACTTCATTAGTACATGAGGGTGGCTGAATATATAGATGCCTAGGGGCTGACACGGTGGAAATATTTAGAACCAGGGGTGATACCTGTTAAAGCTGAGCTACAAGTTGGGTCACTGGGGTGCTCGGCGTAGATGAACCCGAGGGCCTGGGCTCTCAGGCAGCCAGGGCTGGGGACAGTAAACTTTACTTATCTTAACCATTTTACTGTGAGGAGATCATCTTGAGGCTAGATCAATATATAAATTTCCAGCCCAAGGACTCACTGTATCACCTAATTATTAAAAATCAATGCAGGTCTCCAGCATGGTATTGGTGGTTCAGCCTCTACCAAGAAGTAAGCCAGAGCATCAAGAGACAACCCAATTCGGTTTTCTTGCAAACCTGCTGCGTTTGACTTTGTAAGGTTGTCCTTTCTGCACTTGGCCTCTACCGTCCTTTTATCACTGCACTGGGGCTGGGTCTGCCCTCAATGAATACAAACAGAAGGGCTTCCAGACAGCCCTCTCCTTACTCCCCATTCCCTGCCCCTTGTCGTCTTTCCCCAGACGCTACAAAAAGCTCAGGGACCACCAGACGGGACCAGGGTCAACACTCACTGGATTTTGTGAACCTGAGAGCAGAAGTCAAATATATCCACAGCACTCTCCAAGGCATGAGTGACCTCATCAGGAGCCTTTTCCCCAGGGAAACCAAAGACACAGAGGAAGGAGCAGCCCTGTGAGGGAGAGAGTCCGCAAACACAACTGGTGCCTGGTAACCTTTAAAGGGGACCAGCCAGAAGGCCCAGTGGAAGGTGGGCAGCAACTTTCCTTGTCTGCGTCCCATTTCATTGTGATTTCTCTCCTATTTTATGTGTTTAGTAAGCTTCATCTAACTTCTAGTGCATCAGCAGCGGTAAGGGCTCCAGCATGAGGAGGGCTTGCTTTTCTCTAGAGAGAATGGGATGTCCTGGGCTATGTGTGCCCACCCCTGTCTCTTCCCTTGCAGCCAAGATCTTCTGCTACAGGGTGTTAAGCGTCCGGGTGAGAAGCAGTACAGAGCAGTGGAAGAGGAACCAGCTCTGCGATCAGAAAATCTGTGTTCTCGGGCCCCTTCACAAGCGTGGAAACCTGGATAAGTCAACTACACGCTGTGAACTTCAGTTTCTCAGCCTGCAAAGGGATATTACCTAGACCTGCCGAGGTTGCTTTGGCTACGAGAATGAGGGTTATATGGTGTGTGTGTGTGTGTGTGTGTGTACACATATATAACTTTGTAAACTAAGTGTGTATATACACTTTTCATAGTATATTACATATATTCCATATTTTATATAGAATATATATTTTATAGTGTATATACAGACTTTTGTAACCTTGATTTTATATTTGTAAACTTATATATAATATTATATACATATGTAATATAAACTTGATATACAGTTACACTTGGAAAACTATAATGTTCTTTTCAGATATTATTATTGTTAGGGAGAAAGGCTTCAACTGAGAGTACTTTTCCTTGGCGTGACCTTAGCTGTTCCAAGCGGAGATTAAACTCTGAAGCTTGGCCTTCTTAGTATCAATCACTTAAAAAATGACCTCGATCAGATGCTGTTGTCTATAAGGAAAGAGGATAATAATTAAAGGACAATGGGCTACAAATTTCAGTGTCTATGTTAGAGCCTGATGAAATGCAGAAGAGAATGCCCTGATTTCTTCAGCCTTCTTCACAAAGAGTCGAAGTGTCAGATCCCGGTTCGTGCCGGGCTCTGTCCTGACGGGAGAAAGGAAGCCCTGCTTCACGTCTGTGTGAAGACCAGAGGGTAACCCTTTCTCCAGAATGCCGGTAAATGAAGGAGTGAGTGTGGGGCGGTCATCCAGGGCTCTGCTTTTAAGATGAGGAAATACTTGAGATGGGGAAATCAATGCTCACTAGCGCTTCTGTGGTGAGTTGTTGATCACACCGTTCTTCTCCGAACTGATTAAGAGCAGATTAAAAACACCCAGAAGCAAAAAAAAAACAAACAAAAAAACCACAAAAAACAAAAACAACAAACACCCAGAAGCTAGAGGTGCCACGCCCCGCCCCCTTTCTCCCTGCCCTCTTTGGCCTCCCTCCCCACCCCCACCCCGTGAATCTGGAAGGGGAACTGGAGGCTTAGCCACTGCAGGTGAGGATTATGAGAAACAGGCTTCTGGGGTGTGGTTGTTACTGGACACCTGACCTAAAATTTCTGGGAGATGTGGGGCTGCAGCACCTGCAGGGAGGGCCAGGCAAGCGTAGTGCTTCAGGGCAGGGGCTGGGAAGGCGGACGAGCCTGGTCTGAAGCCAGCCCACTACCCCAGTACTAACTGGATGATCACGACAAGCAAAACTTAACGTCGCCGGCCTCAGTGTCTCAGTGTCCCAGCACCTGCCTCTTAGGGGAGTCCTGGGGGTGAAATGAGTTAATATGTGTGAAGCGCTGAGAACAATGCCCGGCACGCTGAGTGCCGGATCCACCATACAAGCTGTTGGTATAGTTATAAATAAAGACGGGTATTTTTAGGTTAAATTGTCTCTTCTCCTCTCCCTGTCGCCAATGCCCATAGGCGTGAGTGCTCACCTTAAGTTCTCAGTAGGTTCTCACCCCTTAGTTCATATTTACCTTGTCAAACATGAAGACTTTGTTGATTTGGCCGCGGAAGACCCTCAGGACGGAACTGATGTGCACGCAGGCATCCTGGATGGCCGAGCCTATGACTTCTGCTTTGTCTTGGTCCTTAAACACCAGGTTCACAAACACAATGGTCACGGGGCGAAGCTCAGACAAATAACCCCGAAGCTGTTTGTCATCAATCTGTGGAGTAGAGCGCGGGGGTCCTTGGCGGCGGGTTCTTCGTGGCCACCCCACCTCCAGGACAGTGTCGCCGGGAGGGAACCAGCCTTTTGAGGTTCTCCAGAAAGCTGAAGTTATCAGAATGGACGAGGTGCAACGCGGCAGAGTCGGCAGATGTGGAGCAGATGGCAACGGCCCGCGCTAGCAGAATCCATCCCTTCCAGGGTGAACGTCCACAATTGGTGGTGAACGCCACACCCTTGCCCCAGCTGCTAGCTCCTTAGCACCAGTAGGAGCCATCACAGTTACAGAAACACGTACTGTTCCTTTTGGCTCTCTCACAATTTAGGGATAAGAATAGCATGTTACATAATCCAGCCTTATATTTTCACAGCCTGGGATCGCCCGGAATGCTTGCACATTCTATCCCGCTTTATCTTCCAATTAAATAAAATGAGATTATCCCCACTTCACTGATTGGTAACTAAGGCACGAGGCAATAATACAAGTTTCCCAGGGGCACACGGAACCCCCATCACCAGGCTCCCAGGCCAATGTTCCATTTATGACTCGCGTCTGCGTCCCTGGGCTGTCTATTTCATTCTGCTCTCCTCTGCTCTCCACGCTCAACCACAACGGGTCCAGGGAAAGGAAAGAAGCACATTCCCAAATCATGCCTGCCTACCATCATTCTTGAGTTTTGTTAAATTAAGCACATAGCAAACCAATGGGGGAAAATCATTGCGTTTTTCTCTCCAAATAGCACAGAAGTATCAGAGTCTCCACTGATAAGATAAAACTTATCTTCTAGACAAAAGAGGGAATTGTGCGTAGGGAATCCTGTAGTCATGCCTCCTAACTGGCTGGGACAGACCTGGTTTCGGGTAATTTTGTTCTTTTCATAAAAGATGATTTAATAGGGGCACCTGGGTGGCTCAGTCGGTGAAGTGTCTGCCTTCAGCTCAGGTCATGATCCCAGGGTCCTGGGATCGAGCCCCGCATCGGGCTCCCTGCTCAGCTAAGAGTCTGCTTCTCCCTCTCCCTACCCACCCCGCTTGTGCTCTCTTTCTCAAATAAATGAATAAAATCTTTTTTTAAAAGATGATTTAATAATGTCTAATCGATGTGATGACTTTGATTTCTTCAATAAATCACTAAATAAGAAATTAATATTAAATAAAGATTAAAGATGAAATCTAGCAAATAAATTAAGTTAAAAATGATTCCATCGGACTGTGTGCATCTCTGAGGATCTCTGTTCTTTAGGTGAAGTCTTGGTACTGGGTGAAAGGTGGTCTTTTGCCTCCTTTCAGACTCGTTAGCTGTATCTTTTCACTTGGTGTTCATCATTCCTACCCACAATTTTCCTGCTGACTCATGGAGTCTATCTTTTATCCCATTCCTGCAAACCTTGCTCTTAGCTGGCTGCAGCTAACAAAGCATAATGTGTCATATCTCTTGGAGGTAAGCTGTGGAGGGTTTTCTTGAGGGGCCAAACAATTGCAGATACTGGAGGCAGGGCTTCTAAATTGGGCTGAAGGGAGGGGTGTGTTCCGATACCACTTCAACTCACACTGGGAAGGCTGCTGTTCACTGTTCAGGCTTGCCTGAGATTCCCTCCATTATACAACTGCATTCTGATGGAATTAAGGATTAAAACATGCATATACTGGGAAGGCGTACAGTCTGTGCAAAAAAATGTTGGGTTCAGACAGAACAAGGTTCAAATCCTAGCTATGTCTCTTACTTTATAATCTCAGAAAAGTTCCTGGTGTCCTTCTGAGTCTTAGTTTTCTCACATGTAAAATGGGGATAAAGCTATCTAGCAAAAATTGTGAAGAATAAATACATGAGAGCAGAATGCCTGGCATATGGTGAGTGCTGAGAGTCACATGAATCAATACATTTAAGAAAGCCTAGATCTAAGTGAATAAAAAGGGAAAATTTTAGTGGGTGGACGTAGTTCTGGGCATTCTAGTTATCCTTATTGTTGACCTCCAAAGCTCAAAGCCTAAGGTGAGCGAGTGACTTAGAGAAACAGTGTTGCAATGTTCATTCACTTGAGATCTTTCCACTATGTGGCTTATACAAAGGGTGAGGGCATGTTCTTGTTTGCTTGGGAAAAAAAGTTTCCATTTGCCCAGTTGTATAAAACACACAGTCCTGGTTTATGCCTGTAGCCAGAGTGTAATTACGAATAATGACTCCTTTAACTCTTAAAAATACCCTGATTTGAAGAACAAATTTTGTAATCACCTACACATGGAGAATGTGAGCCCCACCTCTTTTTAGTTCAATGAAACATTTACTGGCTACTGGCTTTCTCGATCTTTCCCGATGTCCAAAATTCCTGATAATAAAAGCCAATAAATCAACTGTACAAATACCTGCTTCAGTATGCTTTCCATCACATACTTTTGTAGGGACAACTCCAGCTCAGGGTCAGACTCCAGCATGCACGCAAGCCTCAGAAGGTCTAAGAGAGCAGGAGGAGGGGCAGGATCAGAAAAGGAAGCATGGTTCTGCAGAGCTAGAGACAGGAGTCTCCCAGTCCCCGTTCCCTTGGGTGGTGGTCTTCGCAGTCCAGTCAGGGGACTCTGGGACACCTCGTGGCCAAAAAAAAAACCAACGGAAGTCCAACAAGAGATTCTTTGAAGTTGCAGGTTTCCCAGAATTCAATTGCATGAAGCTCAAAACCCTGTTATACTTGTCACCACACTTCAGAAGGTGGGGAGACTTTTACTTCCAGACCTGAGCTAAAGCAACTGCCACAGGGGATGCGAATGGACAGATGAGAGGATGACAATGGAGAAAGAAGACGGAATGAAGGGGACAACAGAGATGAAAGAGCAGCATGGGTAAGATTCAGGAGACTTCTGATCTCTGGGCTTCTTGCCCCCAGTTTGATACCAACTCATTGCATGAATCTGGACAAGTCACCTCATTGTCCTGGTGGTCCCCGATTTCCTCATCTGGGAAAATGAAGGTTGACAGTTTCATACTCAAGAATAGACTAATAGGCGGTGGTAGGAATGAGCTCGAAGAAATAACAAAAATAAGGGAGAAAAAGTGGTGAAAAGTTTTCAGCACATAATAGAATAACAACAGTGCAAAAAAAATGGCGTGAAAACTAAAAATGAAGTCTGAAAAGGATATAAATTAAGAAGCGAATTCAATTTAAACCATTTATTGAACATATTCCAAGCCTAGTATATTCAAAATACCATGCTAGGCACGTGAGAATAAACAAGTAATTAGGAAGTGTGGGCATTTTCCTGGAGGCACTTACTCAGTGGGCTTCCAAATATAATATGAGTGGAAAAGTTAACATAGAAAAAGAAAAGCTCAAACAGTCTAATGGATTACAAAGACGAAGAAGTGGTCAATACGAGGTGGTTTAATCAGAAAGGGGTTCACAGGAGAACTAGAGAATTTTACTGGATCTTGAATGACTTCTGGCATCTTTCTAGAAGGATTGAGGAGGGCATGCCTAGCAGAGGGACCATGTCAGTGAAAGTCAAGAAGGAGCACATTGTGTTAAAGGACTGGTGGAGATTCTAGCCTGGCTGGAATCCCCTGCGAGTACTGGAGATTAAGAAGAAATGATAATGGGGGCACCTGAGTGGCTCAGTTGGATGAGTCCTACTCTTGGTTTTGGCTCAGGTTGTGATCTCATGGGTTGTGAGATCAAATCCTGCGCAGGGCTCTGTGCTCAGCAGGGAGTTGGCTTAAAGAGTCTTTCCCTCTGCCCCTCCTCCAACTTCTCTCTCAAATAAATAAATAAATAAATAAATAAATCTTTAAAAAACAGGAATAAGAAATGATATGGAACAGAATATGGAGAGAGGCAAGGGAGCAGGAGTTATAAAGGTCTAGGTTATTATAGTGGCAATCTTATAGAGATGTAGGTATGCCAACAGGAAAATAAAGAATCTGGCTGGTCCTTATTCCTGGTACCTGGGAAGTAATGTCTAAATCTTTGGAATTTCTCAGATAATGGGGTTGTCTCTGTTCATGAAGGGCCCTTTGGACCACAGCTGAATTCATGCTAATGAGGTCTCAGGATGGGGCTGGTCGTGCTGAAAAACACCAACCCCGTGGTCTGGAGAGGGTTGGGGCTTTGAGCCCTGTGATATGAGCCTGACTTCTGATCTCTGAGGAGGGCAAGGAGGCTGAAGATTGAGTTTAATCACAGGGCCAATGATTCAATCAATCATGCCTACTTAATAAAACCCCAATAAAAAGTGAACACCCCAAAGCCAGGATGGACGGTTTTGGTTGGTGATCATACAACGATATGCAGGAAGGGTGATGTGCCCTGAGGACACAGAATTTCGTGTCTGGGACTCTCCAGACTTTACCCTAAGTGTCTCTTGATTTGGCTGGTCCTGATTTGTATCCTTTCCAATAAAACTAAAGTCATGAACTTAGCCCCTCCCTGAGGTCTGTGAGTCATTCTAGTGAATTATTGGGAGCACTGGGGGAACCCCTGGGTTTATAGATAGTTTGTCAGAAGGTCAGGTGGCCTGGTGATGCCAGAGTTTGCTGCTGGTGTCCGAAGTTGCGGGGTGGGCGGGGGAGGGGTCTTGGAGAGAACTTAAGCTATGAAATCTGTGCTAACTCCAGGTACTTAACGTCAGAATTACATTGTGATGCCATAGTGCCCAAAATAAAGCCTGAAGAGGTCCTGTATTGAAGGCGCTGGTAAGACCTAGGAGATGAGAGGTAGAGCTAGCTCAAGAGGTGTCCCCTGGACCATTTCCATCTCTGGAGCTTTTGAGTTCTTGGCCTTTCCTGGTCAATTCTCCAACGTTTTCCCTCCTGCCAGACCTCTTGCCCATTACATACTACGGCTTAGTAAAAGTGTAATCTACTCTTTGTAATGTTTGAAATATCTAAGACCTATATATAGGAATATAAGACATAGATGACAAGGAAGAAGAGTGATTCAAAGATGCTTCTGAAGTTTCTAATGTGGAGGAAGAAACAACTGTGGGAGAAAGGCAAGCAGCTCAGAGTTTAGACGTTGTTGAAATCAATTTCTACGCCCACGCCTGAGGTGACACGTTAGCAAATCAAAACTTCGGGAACTGTCGTGTCCCTGCAAACGCCCCACTTGACCAGAAACGCAGCATAGCTAGCCAGCCAGTCGCCAAAGGCCAAGCCAGCTCTCCGTCTTCTCAGCCCGAACAAGGTCGACTGTGTGGCCCCAAGCAGTTGGGTATTTTCTATTTTCTATATTTCTATATTTTCTATGTTCCTCCTTGTTCTTTATTGTGCGTCTCATAAAAGCTGCTTGCCTTCTGCCACATTTTGCAGGTCTCCTAAAGGAGAAGGATTTGAGTTTGTTTGCATCACCAAAATTGCCTTTAGCAATTTTTTAACAACATGTTAATGTCAGAGTACCTGTTTGACATTCAGTAGAGATGACCCATGGGCAGTTTTTTTTTTTTTATGAGTCTCGAAATCATGACAAAAGTCTGGGCTGAATTCTGGCAGTTAGGGCTGGATCTTATGTGAGGCAAGCAACTTGCAAGACCATGAGTAGCGCCTCCTTAAATTCCTGCCCTAGGCTTCTCCTTTCCTCGCCCTAGGCTTCTCCTTTCCTTACCCTAGTCTCAGTCTGCTGGGAGTCCTAGGAATGTCAAGCAGGGATGAATAGAATGGTTCTCCAAGAGGTCAGGAGGAAAGACTAGGGGTCAAGGATAGATCCCTAGAATAACCAACATTTAAGGAATGGGAAGGAGACTAAGCAAAGGCAGTGGAAACAGGTGACTTAAGGTATAAAAGCAAAACTAAAAAAGAATATTCACGAACCCAAGGAAAGAGGAGAAGCTTGTGTCCATAAAAAGAAAGTAATCTAAGGCTAACCAGCTAGGATGAGGCCTGAAGAGAGGTCATCTGCTTTAGCAAGCTGATAGTCATTGGTGACCTTGACCTCAACAGTCTCAGTAGACAGGAGAAGTGGCTAGAAGCTAGATGTCAGGGGCTCAAGACTCTAGAGTAGGTGAACACATGCCCCCTGAGGCACATTCAATTTTCTTGCAAGTTTATTGGGTGAATAAATAAATGAGGAGATAGGAAGAGGAGGCACAGACATACAGATTACTCTTCTAAGAACTTTGGTGGTGAAAATTAGGAGGGGAAAGTAGGGTTCATAGAAGTTTTTATTTTTCCTTTCATCATGGGGCAGACTTGCACATATTTAGAAGATGAGGGGGAAGAGCCATTGCCAGAGCAGAGACGGAAGGCCTGAGGAGGGTTGTCCTTGGAATCTCTGTGGTGAGGAATGGGAAGGAGGTCCCCCTTGTGTGCTGCTCAGGACTGGGAGCTGTACTGAGGAGGCCAGCCACTTATAATAGAGCCCTTGGCATTGGTAAGACCCTACTGACCACTGGTAGAGGCAAAGGCTCTTGTCCAGGGAGTGTACTTACTTTTGTGGTCACCAGAAGGGTAGTAATTCATGAAAGTCATACACTTTGTGAAAAATTCATCAAAGTTAAAAGTAGAAGGTGGTTTTAAGAAATTAACCTAAATAAAGAAAAAAAAAAGAGAAGTTTTTGGTTATTCGGAGGGTTGTCTGGTCCTTTGAATAGAATTTCTCAGCAGAAAAGGGAGGGAGTATGCCTCTGCATGTCCAGGACAGGGTAAACAGAGACTAGCATACTTAGACAACAAAGATCTTTCATTTGGATGTGATCACATTAAAAATCTTTCTGACTAGTCCTTAAGATCTCAAACTTCAGCGTGTACACACAAGGCCACACCAGGGGGCTCACCTGCATACTTTTCCACTATTAGAACTTTCTTCTTTCTTTCCTCCACAACATTTTAATGTAAATAAACCTGGTTAAACCATCTATCATTTCTTTCTTATATTATAAGGATAAAGGGACGAAGGGGGCTGATGCCCAAAAATGTAGTAGGAGCATCCCCAGCAATAAGATTCATACCGAGATCAGGAACCCCGTGGTGTAATACCTTGAGAATGATACCACCTCAGTTCTGTGGCGTTCTTGCCTCCCACCCCAGGTGAATAACTTTAGTCCGATAATGAGAAAGTATCAGCAAAACCAAATAGAGGGGCATTCATCAAAATGGTCACTACTCTCATTAAGTATCAAGGTCAAATAAGACAAGGAAAAACTGAAGAATTGCTATCGATTGCAGGAGACAAAGTAAAAATAATGACAAAATGCAGTGTGAGATCATGGACAGAATCCTGGAACATTCCACTGAGGATATTCAGTAGGAAACTGGTGAAGTCCAAAGAAGGCCTTCAATTAGAAAATAGTATTGTACCGATGTTAATTTTCTGGTTTTGACTACTGCACTCTGGTTATGAAAGATGTTAACATTTGGGGAAGCTGAGTAAGGGATATATGGAAACTCTATTAATTTTGAACTTTTCTGTGAGTCTAAAATTAATGAAAATTAAAACACTTTCTGAAGGTAGAAGGAATGACTGAAGAAGTTGGGGAACAGGGGATTGTTAGCCAGCTAGGTCATGTAGCCTGGGTGACGGTGCGGGGGGAGTGATGGGTGCATATGAGGGTGCTGGACCGATGCACGATGTGGGAGAGCCTCTGGCCTCCACCGGCGGCTACCCGGATGTCCACGTCCTCTCTGTTGGCCATGCAGTCCATTCCGGTTCGGCTGGTGGCACAGCTCTCCTCCCTGCTACACATGCTCAGAGTCCAGTTTCGCTAACTGGCTATATCCCAAGGACAGTTCTTAGTTAATCTTCAACTTCACCACCGTGTTTGCTACTAGGCAGGGCTGTAGGGAAAGTCTCTCTTCCCTCACTAAATGGCTGCCCCGCTCCCCTCCTATCTTTACCCACAGTGATCCCTTGCCCCAGTCAGGAGGGTGTTGAGTAGTGAAAGCGACGGCCAATGGCAGCCCTCAAACGACAACCCTCTGCTCCAAGGGAACAGGCAGGAGACCTGTCCTCTTCCTTAACCAAGGGCCCTAGCTCCGCCAGAGGTCTCCATGCCCAAAGTCCGCCTCCTCAGTTAGCAGAGCAGCCTAATCATTTCCTCCTGAATGCCCAGCCTTGGCTCCTGGACTAAAGCCTCATAAGTCTACCTCAGGCTGTCCCATCCGAGTCTCCAGCCCAGGAGCTTCACAGGACCGGCCTTCCCAGTGGCTTCCTGACAGGGGGCCCCTGGCACAGACTGACAGAACTTTCTGCAAGCGGCAGCACTGCACCTACCTTCACGGCTCTCTGATCCGGGATCCTCTCAATTTCGATCATGCTCCGGTCACAGAGCTGCCAGCAGTTTGGTGACAGAATGACATCGTTCATCTGTGCCATGTTCTGTGCAATGCGCACGTCATCCACTGCCTGCCCGATCACCAGAAAATAGTTGCGTGTTTCATCTCCAAAGACCAACATGGTGATGTGGCCAGCAGCCAGCCCTGGCGAGGAGGCAAGCACGAGAAGTTTCTGGGTTAGTCCCCGGCAGCACTGGTTCTCGGAACTGTCAGAATCTTGGTGTGGCTGTGTGACCTCAGAGCAAATGTAGTTTCTGAAACTTTACAAAGGTGTCCGAAGATGCTTCTGTGGGCCCAGACCTTCCAAAACTCCCCTTTCTCCCAAGCTAGAAACTCGGCTACTGGTTATCACCTTTCTGTGACATTTCTCTCTCTAATGGCCCTTTTGGTCCCCAAAGTTGTTTTGTCCTTTTTTCAATTTATTTGTACTTGGGAGCAACAGAGAACAACTTCAGTAATTCCTTTTGGAAAGGATTTGCATTTTCTCAAATGCTTCTAAAAAGAAGCCCTTAGGGTTGAATTTCAGGCACCGGCGAGAGGGGAAAAGGTTGAGGGAAAGGAGTAAGTATTTTTTTTTTAATTTTTTTTAAATTTTTTTTAAAGATTTTTTTAAAATTTATTTTTTATTAGAGAGCGAGAGACTGAGAATGAGAGGGGAGAAGGTCAGAGGGAGAAGCAGATTTCCCGCAGAGCCGGGAGTCCGATATGGGACTCGATCCCGGGACACCGGGATCATGACCTGAGCCGAAGGCAGTTGCTCAACCAACTGAGCCACCCAGGCGCCCCAGGAGTAAGTATTTTGACAGTCTGCGCCCCATCCCAACAACGTGCCCTCTGATTGTTGCCAAGTTGTGAGCTGAAGGTTTTGGTACCAAAACGACAGAAGACAGAATGTTGTAAAATACGACATATATACAAAATGTTATGTGTGAATGAACAATTCTTTCAAATGACTGACAGCAGCCAAGACCGGACAATAACAGCAGTAACAGTAATAATACAGATTAGTTTATGGAGTGGTTATTATGTGCCAGGTACTATACTAACTGCTTAAATCAGATTTTGTAAAAGCCTGTGAGGTAGATGTCAGGATTAGCACAAATTAATTACGATTAGCCCACATCTTAACTGGTAAGTGAAGGAGCCCAAACTCCTTCTGGTTAGCCTAATTCCAAAGTTCAAGACATGACGGGTGGGCTGAGCCGCTATGTCCACTACGCTCTGTGTTTTCTCTCAGGGAGAAAGATGCCCCAGGGGTTGGGACCCGTTCCCAGAATGCTGGAGCATCTCTCCTTTCTCAGGGCTTACCGATCTTGACTCGGACATCCAGGCCTTCTTCAGACTCCTGCGTCTCAAACAATCCATGGATCTCCAGGCTACATTTAATCACCACCGTGATAATGTTTTTCAGTTGCCTTCGCTCCACCTTCCACAGGGCTAGCAGCGCGTCACCTGAAGGGACAGACACACCGGAAAGCTGCTGAGCTGCTCTGGGAATCTGTCTGTTTTGTCCGAAATCTATACAGATTCTTACTCTTCAAACATGCCTCTGCTTTCTCCAAGGTGCCTCCTTTGTCAGAGAACAGGCACCTAGGAACTCCTTCCTTACCCCTCCCGCCTCAGCGAGCCCCCCCACCGTACCTGCAAATTTTAAGATGTCTCCTCCAAAAATCAACACTTCTGAGAAAAGAAGAAAATAAGGTAAATCAAACTCCAACTTCTTAAAGCTAGTAAGAATTCATTCTTCCCTCGTGGACTAGAAATTCAGTCAAGAGATCAATTCAGACAATAAACTTCTACTAAGGAGGTCTCAGACCAGTCACTTATACCCACTGAAGTGTGTTTCCTCAACTGTAAAACGCAACACATTGGAACTAGAAGGTGTACGTGCTCTGTTTCTCTGAATGGGAAAACTTGGAGAGAAGGTGGGATTTCTGGTGAGGTCTGAGGACAGCGACCTATGCCCGTGATAATGCAATGCTTTTTACTGATCAATATATGTTATAAGTTGGGGCTTGAGTGGCATGGGTGAATGGATGAGTGGCAGGATTCCATACAAGTGAGAATCAGGAAAGTGGGAAACCACTACTATGGTCAGCTTGGATTTTGTTCATTACCAACTTTCATTTTGTTGAGGCTTTATGGCTTAAGTGGGCATTTTTTTCCTCTTATTTATGCATCATCACAAATTTGTTGAGCCCCATTGTGCTGAGAGGGACACAAACAGGAATTAGATACAGTTTCTGCTTTTAAGGAACATTAAGTTTTGTTTAGCGGGTGACAGTAGCCCGATAAAAGACTAGACCCTGAGTTTACCTTAATGGAGTAAATCTCTTTCTTCGTGAATAGTTCAAATTAATATTACCAACAAGATGGTAGGCAGAGGTTGAAAAGTCAGCTGTGCTTCTGAATTAGTCATTAGAAGACAGAGCACTAATGAGTTAGTTAAAATCACTTGTCTATTCATACAGCATTCTCTTAATGACTACATTTGGGTTATGCTGTTGCTTGGTTTTTTGAGTCATTGAATATAACTAAAGTTCTTTAAAGGTGATCTCGAATTCAGTATTTTAACTGGTACAGAACACTTTCCCTCAGATAATCTGCATCAGTGAGATGTGATTACATTCCTTTACTTGTGCTGTATCGTATTTCAAAAAAGATTGGTTTCTTACACATTTCATGAGGAAAACAAATTTGCATTCTATCAGGTGATAACCAAAAAATATAGGAAAACAGTCAATGAAATATACTCCAGCCAGAAACCCATGGGGACACTTACTTTCCACTATTGCACTGATGTAGTGGTTGAGGATCTCCACCAACTGCTCAGCCCCTCGGTCCATGTACATGGCTGTGCTGAACTTCTCAGTCATTGCAGTAAAACCTGTAATGAATGTCCACCAATGGAGGGACCAAACAGAGCCAGGAAAAGAGGAACTCACTGGAGAGCGCTGAGCCCTGGCTTTGAAGAATGGGCAAGGTTTCTTCTCCATGATGTTCAGCTGGTCAAGTGTCAAATATGCAGCCTCCCCGTCTATGCTTATTATTTTAAGGGTCAGGGAAAGAGGCCAGCTACCTTTTCCCTCCAAATTTCCTCTCCCTGCACAGGGATGACTGCAATTCCTTTAACTGGTATAGAACTTGCATTCCATGGTAATGAAAACACACAAAATGGAAACATGTCTGACGAGGTGACAAATTTACTGTTGAGATGTAAACAACACCTGGGGAGACCGTTTCCTGAGGTCAAGTTTGCCTGGGATGTGCATGGGTCTTGGGAGCTAGACTCGGTGAAACTGGGCAGGGACACGAAGCCTAAAGTTCCAGGCCTGGGACGGGGGCATCATAAAGGTTTCCCTGTGACTGGACATGTTGGGGAAAGGAAGACGAAAGGGCCAGGTACACAGGCTATCCCTTCTCCCTCCTATTTTCTCCATAGGAATATCTCCCATAATAGCCCAAAAACTCAAAAAGGCACCCCACTCTGCAATCAAGCTCTGGGTGTTCACCCACATGAAACATTCCCTGTGTGCTTGCCTGAAATATCAACAAACATCAGGACTCCATCAAAATAATCCATAGAGGGTCGCTCTGGAGAGAATTCTCCATAGACAATGAGGTCCGGTAAATGAGCTGCTATTCGGACGATGGCCCGGTCCTGTGATTCTTCTCTTCTGGTGCTCATGTTCAGGGCGAATGTTCAGGAATGTATGGTCACAGCAAATAGTCCTCAAATAGGCCTTCTACAAAGAAAAGCTGAGAATGAAGGAAATCTGACTTTTTTTTTTTTTGAAATCTGACTTCTATTCATTTACTCACTTTCCTCTTCTCCATTTGCTTTGTTCTAAACCGTGGACTACTTATTTAAGTGACTGAGTGGTGATAATGGCTGAAGTGTTGAGGCACACTTAAAAAGGGCCACTTTCCTATACAGAGAACCCCTCGCACGCTGGGTCTCCAACCTTCAACAGCTGTGACATCTATGAGCCATTACAAACGGAATGGAGTGAAAGAGGGTAGCTGAATGAGTCCATCCATTTTCGTGGAGGGATGAGACCTCAAGATGCAAGTCCTGTTGAAGAGGGGCCAGCGGGACTATTCACTCCGTCTATGCTCCTCGTCCTCTGTCCTCATGGTTCATCCTCCTCTCTCCCTCCCTTTTGGTCTCTCATCTGTCCTTTCTCCTTCTTGAAAATTAAAAAAAGAAAAGTGTAGATGGGGGTTTACATGGGTGAATATTTATATAAAGGTGAGAAGCAAAGCAAAGAATCACATACTAGCAAGAGATTAAGTATATCAAGGAATAGTCTTAAATTACAAGAGGGAACGGATTCAAAGGGGTGTGTGTATAAGGGGTTTGAACTGTAAGTTAAAAGGGAAATGTTGAAATTTTCACTTATTACCCAGTTAGTTCTCAGAAAAACCAGAATTTCCCAAGGCCTTCCTTTAAGCTGTTGGGGTCAATTAAATGTTCATGCTTGAATGTTGTAAAAACCATGCTCTATCCCCGTGAACAGAAATAGCATACCCAACATTTTCAGAGCAATCCAAGTTCCTGGAATAAGTGATAGAGATATTGAGAGTTTAAAAAATAAGGAACTGTTCCTGATTGTCAGGGAGGAACTGGTTGGTAATTTCAACCAGACACAGGTCATACTGGGGTATGTGTGATCATTGGAAGGAGTGAGATGGTCAACATGTATTATAGACTTAAGGAAAACATTTAAAAAAAAAAAAGGGAAAACATTAGTATATTTAGCAAAGCCTAAAATGTAGAGAAACCTCTAAAATTGAGTATTAAATATTAAGTATTGAATAACCTTTAAAAGGAAAAGCTCTGGCAAACTCAAGTATTAAGAAGTAAACAAAGAATAGAGAAACGTGTACCTAAGGTTTTTAAAAAAAAGGGCAGCATTTAAAAACTCAATAAAAACCACAGCAAGTGGTAGGAACAGTTAATAGAGAACATGTAAATCAAATAAATAATTTCAGATAGTGAATTTGGTTAAGTGTTATGTGAACTTATAGGAAGGGTGGGAGAAGATTGAATCCCCAGAATAAGCTGAGACAGGAAAAATGTTGAAGTTAAGAAAACTTAGAGGGAGTTTTAGGCTTTAGTAAGAGCAAGGAAATTATTAAAAGAATAGGGACAAAGTTTCTGCCTTCCACACTATGGAGAATTGAAAAGTATAACAAATATTGCTAAGAAAGAATTAAACTCCAAGCTAAGAAGGTAGTGATAAAGCACCTAGTCACTTTAAATAAATTCAAGTAGCCAGCCCCAGATAACCTATGTACACAGGCACTGAAGGGATGGACAGATGTAATCTTGAGAACAAGAGAGGAGGTGGAAAATAGGAGATGGTCATATTCGTTTCTCAATTTCAAGAGATGAGGCTACAGAACACATAGACTGGTAAATATAATGTATCAGTCAGTGTAAGACAGGTTTGCTTCATTAACAAATACTCCAAAATGACAGTGGCTTGAAATAACAAAGACTTGCTTCCTGTTCATTTCTTACTTGTGCTACTTGTCTATTGTAGGTCGTCTGAGGCTTTGCTCTATTATTGCCTTCACTTTGGGATCCAGGCGGGGACATTCTGGCTAGCAAGACAAGGATTTGATGGGGCAAACTCATTCTTAAAGTGTCCTCCCAGAAGTGACATATTTATCATCTACTCACATGACACTGGCCAAAGAAAATTATGTGAACACGATTTCAAATAAGTGTGAAAGTGCAATTCTACCATGTGTCAAGTGGGAGACAGCGCTGGGATATTTGTGATAATTCAAATATTTGTTGATACGTGAGCACTGATCAGCAAGAGGTGATTAAAAGGAACCAAAACAGATTCAGAGCCAAGAGCAAAGCTATCTCCTTTTTTGAAGAGTTACTAACTTTTAAATCAAGAGAATGCTGTAGATAAAGCATATCTTGACTTTAACAAGGCATTTAGCCAAATTTCTTACATCCTTATGGGAAAGATTCAAAATTATAGCTGATAAAAACATAGTTATCTGTTAACATAGTTAACAATCCTACCTAAAGGATATTGATTCGTGTTCTATTGTCCACTTAGAGAGAAGCCTCCATGAGCACGCTAGAGGACTTAAAGATACAATTGAAGAAAGAGCCAATGTACTGAATGACAGACTCATGATCTTAAAATACCTTTTTTGAAAAAAAAAAAGATTTTATTTATTTATCTGACAGAGAAAGAGAGAGAGCACAAGCAAGGGGAGTGACAGGCAGAGGGAGAGGGAGAAGCAGGCTCCCCACTCAATAGGAGCTCGATGGAGAGCTCAATCCCAGGACTCTGGGATCATGACCTGAGCCAAAGGCAGTCACTTAATGACTGGGCCACCCATGCGCCCTGTCCTTCTCTTTTTTCTAACACCATAGGTTACCTTCATCAGTTTTTAAAGTTTACATAAACGTAATCATACTATACATATTCTTTCATTTTTCTCAAATGTTTGTGATATTCATCTGTGTTGTATATATATCAAGAATATTCCTTTTCAGTACTGTCTAGTATTCCACCAGTTGAATATACCACAAGTATTTATCCATTGTACTATTGACCTATTGGTTGTCTCCAGTCTTAGGCTATTAGAAACAATGCTGTTAAGAACATTGTTGTACATATGTTTTGGTAAACGTGTGCATTTTGCTTGGGCGTCTACTTAGGAGTAGAGTTGGTGGGTCACAGGCTACACATATATTGAACTTAAGTAGATCCTGCCAGTCTTCCAAACTGGTTGTACCAATGTATACCCTAGATATCAGATATCAGATGACGTATACCAAGATATCAGACTTCAGAAGCTCTGTATCCAAAACTTGCTGCTGTCAATCTTTTAAAATTTTAGCCATTTTGGTAGGTGAATGTTGTATGTGTGTCTTTGTGTTTCCCTGGTGGGACTAATGATATTAAGCACCTTTTCATATGCTTATTGGCCATTTGGCTACTATGCAATCTTAAGGAACATGAGTAGTGTTCAAATCTGTTCCAGAGCATTGGGTTTAGTTCTGCCCCCTTTATTTGAAGGTCACTAACGATGGAACATGAGTGATGGGAGAGGTTGGAAATGTTGTCAGGAGATGATGACATTTGGGTGAAATGCTAATTATCTTCAAATATTTGGAAATGTGAAAGTTGTGAAGAAACAAGGAGACACGGGTCCCTGTGCAAAGTCTAATGCACGTCCCCACTTTTCACATACTAATCCCTCTACTTTCTCCCTCAGGTAGGGAATGAGTGAGGTTAAGTGCGAATGAAGTTCACAAAGAGGGTTGAGGAGTAAAGGCAGGTTGGAGATTTTTCCTCAGTAGAGGGGGTCAGTTTATCAAGGGACGGGTGATCCTAGTAGTATGGTTTCTACAGGCATGATGGATGCTCTGAAGAGGCTTGCACAGGTGTGCTAAGCCGTCACAGAACTGAGGTAAGATTGAACAGAAGAGAGCAGGGCTGGCGCTCTGTTTCCTCTGCTGCCACTGCTCACTGACTTCTCAACCGTTTTTCCTTTGGCTACCATTTGTAAGACTACCAGAATGAGCACAATATATGGGACATCCAGTTAAATTTAAATTTTAAAGGAACAATGAATAATTTTAAAATATATAATAATAAAAAAATAAAATATATAATAATATATATTATATTAAATAATATATAATAAAATAATAAAATTATATTTTATTATATATAATATATGCAATTATATATAATAAAATAATATAAATTATATAATAATTTTAAAATATAAATATATTCCAAATATTGCATCTTATTTAGCAACCCTGCTTCCAGTCTCTCAATTCTGGCAAATACCATCTCCTCCTCAAATGAACAGTGCAGACCATCTTGCTTTAGTTTGAACGCTGTGTGGAAAGTGGGTTAGATTTATTTTTCGTTGCTCCAAAAGGAGGAAGGCTGGCAATCACAGGGAGGCAAATTTAACAATGTAAACTCCCCAACTGGGCAGTTTAGGAAGCATTAGATTTCCTTGTGAAGTGCATAGCTGTCTCGCCTGTCTTGTAGGGATTCTTACATTTAACGGAAGGATGATTGCTAAGATTCCATTGTTTTAAATAAGGCGATCTGAGAACTCGGACAGTTTTTTTTTAAAGATTTTATTTATTTATTAGAGAGACTGAGAATGAGAGGAGAGAAAGTCAGAGGGAGAAGCAGACTTCCCGCAGAGCTGGGAGTCCGACATGGGACTCGATCCAGGGGCTCCGGGATCACGACCTGAGCTGAAGGCAGTCGCTTAACCAACTGAGCCACCCAGGCGCCCTTGTTTTTTTTTTTTTTAAGTTTATGACTACAAGGCAAGGAAAGTAGATGCATTTGGCCACTAAGATGACAAATGTATGAGGGAAATGAGAGTAAGAAAATGATTTGTCGGGGTGCCTGGGTGGCTCCGTTGTTGGGCATCTGCCTTGGGCCCAGATCATGATCTCAGGGTCCTGGGATCAGGCCTCGAATCGGGCTCCCTGCTCAGCGGGAGGCCTGCTTCTTCTCCCATTCCCCCTGCTTGTGTTCCCTCTCTTGCTGTGTTTATGTCGAATAAATAAATAAATAAAATCTTTAAAAAAAAAAGAAAAGAAAATGATTTGTCCATGAGCTGAAGAGGCACAGACACCTAAAACAAAGACCTGGGCACCTGGGTGGCTCAGTGGGTTAAAGCCACTGCCTTTGGCTCAGGTCATGATCTCAGAGTCCTGGGATTGAGCTCCCCATTGGGCTCTCTGCTCAGCGGGGGACCTGCTTTCCCCTCTCTCTCTGCCTGCCTCTCTGCCTACTTGTGATCTCTCTCTCTCTCTCTGTTAAATAAATAAATAAATAAATAAATAAATAAATAAATATTAAAAAACACACACACACAAAGACCTGAGTTTGTCTTATGAACACTCATTAAATGACAATAGAAAATTTCTATTTTAAAAGAGTAGATTAATATTTACTTGTGACACATACATTTCAACTTATTGAGACCTCTTTATGTGAAGCATTTACATAGGTTGCCTCAAAACAGCACTGTGAGGTAGGCTCCACCCCCATTTTATAGACACAGAAACTGAAGTCCAGAGAGATTAATTTGCCTTAGGCCACACAGCTGGAAAGCTCAGGTCAGTGGGATCCGAACATCCATTTTCTTTCTACCAAACCTTGCTACATCCCACTTGTATATGTTTTATGACACCTTGGGGGTATTTATGACCTCGAGAAAAGATGCATTTAATTTTAGAGTACTTCCAGTGCATGTTGATAGCACGGTCATCAATTATTTGGCCCACTCAATCACAGTCAAGAAGAGAGAGTGAACAGAGCAGGCACTGAGGGTGTGTGAAAGCACTGAGGAATGAAGGTAACTGAAAGACTGAAAGAGCAAGCAAGCAGATGAGACCCCAAAGATATACCAAGAAAGAGTTTCTTGAAAGAAAGGAGTTTGTGGTTTCATTCTACTTAAAACTCAGCAGTATCCAAAAATGAAGATTTCGATTTTCCATTATATCCCTTATGGTTTCTCTAATATCTCTTCTAGAAACTTCTAATAGATTTTAGCTTTCATCTGGTTGTTACCACTGTGTAAAATCAGGTTTTACAAGAGCCCAAAGAGGAGACACTCCGAACTTAAAGGGATAATGTCGTGTCAGGAAAGCTGGCCAGACCACTCAAGCCAAGGCAACTTTTCCTCTGCGTTATGAGGACACTTAGTATCTATAAATGGATGTGCCTTATTTTCTATTTAAATATCCTTACTTATCTATTGATCGGCTTATGTCTTCTATGAATTGTAAACTCCTGTTTTAGAGATCATATTCTACATGTCCTTGTTTCCTCCAGAGAATCTTCCTGCCACCTCACCTCACACGGTAGGCATTTGCTATCTGAGAACCAATAAAAAGGAGGCTATCATGGGAGAAGTTGCAGGACAGAGGTAAATAAAGACGGCAAGCCAGAAAACTAGAGCATCTAAGATACATAAGATGAGGCAACATTTAGGATTTCAAGTTTCTAACCTCACTTAGAAGATTGACACAGAGAGAGTTATATCTCTCTATCCATCTAGGATACCTAGCCCAAGGATTTCCCACTTTGCTCTAAACTCCAGTAGCTGTCTTCACCTTTACCTTTGCAACCATTCTTCCTACTGAGACTCCACATACCTCCTCTTTCTCCAAGGGAGAGGGAAAGCCAGAGCCTAGATCAGGTACTGGATCTCTCAGGAGTGCAGAAAACAGGAAAGGGGCCTGGGTGACATTATTCTGAAGACAGCAGAAGTGCCATGTCTGTGTATGGCCCATAAAATGACAGTTTTATCTAAAAGCCGTTTTCCAGGCCACACCCTCATCAGAAGCTCATTGTTTCACGCTCACTGACCATGCTTCTGATTGGCTGGCACTACCCTCCCCTCCCCCACCAGTCCCAGTGGCCTACCTCCTACATGGACTGGTTGTTCTCCATCCAGACATATGGGGCAAGGGTCAGGGAGACTGACACGACCCCAAAGTAGTTTTCATAATTCTTTCTCTGACCTTGTAGAGGGTGGCTGAAATTAGGCAATAAGTTAGTAGGTTATCATAAAGCCACGTATCTCCTGAATAAGCAAACACCCAATTTTGATCCATGATGATTACGGCTTTTACCAAGACCATGAAATTTATCAATTATGCACTCAGAACTTTAGGGATTTTTGCGAGGTGATTTTTTGTTTGAAGAATTACATACCCATCTTTTTTGATTGGTCAAGTACATTTCTAATCAAATTCACCCCAAAGATAACTTGCAATCCAACGTGGCACTGTATTTGGGTTTCTCAATCCAAAGTGACAGTGGCAAAATGTTCTAAGAGGGCTGCATATTTTCTAACAGCTTAAGTCACGTTTTGATTTTCTAGTTGTTCTTATGCATGTCACAACTACAATGAACATTTAGTGACACATATGTAAAACTTGAATTTAAAAAAAAGTTGAACTGAAAAAGCAAGTAGTCATTCTCAAGCAAAGTCCAGCCCTGTAATTAAATTTACTGTGTGTTTCAAAATGTTACAAAACACAGTTGTCTTAAGGAGGAAAGGAGATTCATTTAATTATATTTTGTCAAGAAAATTTTCTGATGTTACTTGCGGAAACCAGTCTTAATATAATTAGAATCATACTTCATATAATTTAACAGACCCCTTAGGGAGAGAAAGCCCGTCTTAATACCAGTGCTTTCTATTTCCGTTTCATTATATAAACAACCTCCAGTAGAAACTGTTTTGCTTTATGCAGAGGAACCTGGGCTTTGAGGTCAATCCTTGTTAAGATTCAACCTTTCACCATCATTTGACAACTTAAAAAAAAAGACAACCTGTTTACTATGGAGAAATGATAGCACTGATGTACTTTGGATCAGTCTTTCTTTGAAATGAATGCCAAACCACAAAAAAGATTAGGTTAAATAATTTTTTTTTTTTTTAAAGAATTGATCTCTTATTGCATTCTCCACCCTGCCTTTGGACCCTCACCCCAAGCAGCTTGTTTTTTGCTTTAACCTGTGAAAGTCTTAAGAGTTCCAACAGTTACTACCCCAGAAGGTTTGCAAATACGTTAACACAGTATACCCCTTTTGCAGACTTTGGTCTAAGAAAGTAGCTTTTGGGTCTACTTTCAATTAATAAGCTTACCATTTTCTGAAACTTCCTACATTTATTTAATTTTATACCAGTCATTGACTAGGTCTTGAGTTAAAACATTATTTCAATTAATCTTTACAACAAGCCTATTAAGTAAATACTCTCATATCCCCATTTTACTTTTGAAAATACTACAGCCCAGAGACAAAGATTTATAAGGTTTCACAGTTAATATGTAGCAGAGTTGAGTTGAAACCCAGGCCTATTAGACCTGGCATTGAGCACTTAATGAAATTTTCAATAAGGATTTGTAAGAAATTTTGACATAGAAATCAACTCAACTAATCAAGTGATTTGTACCATTGTGAAAGGTACTTTTCTGGACTTTTAGTATCCACGTTGGTAGTAAGGACTTCAGGTATATAAATTTTTTCAGTTTTTGAGAGTAGTTGTGAGACTGGTCAGTGGAATATGTTTCAAGTGGTAAGAATTTTTGATTGGATACTTGCTAGAGTCACTTAAGTTTTAAGATTCAATAATGGGGGGCGCCTGGGCGGCTCAGTTGGTTGAGCAACTGCCTTCGGCTCAGGTCATGATCCTTGAGTTCCAGGATCGAGTCCCGCATCGGGCTCCCGGTTCCGCGGGGAGTCTGCTTCGTCCTCTGACCTTCTCTCCTCTCATGCTCTCTCTCACTTTCTCTGTCTCTCAAACAAATAAATAAAATCTTTAAAAAAAAAAAAATTAATAATGGGATGGATGAGAGTTCCTGGTCATAAAGAAAGCATGGGCTGGGGTCTGCCAATGGAACTTCTGAGAACCAAAATGAAGAAAACTATGCTTCCATTCTACAATTAATTTGATTGACAAGTGGGGCTTAGGAGAACCCATATAGGAAAGAGCAATTTTTAATGAAAAGGAGGGGAAACATCAGTTCAACATATACATTTTAATAAACTTTTTTGTGTCTATGCCTTATTTCATAATAGATGTTTTCTTAAGGCTTAATCCTAAGAAACACACACATGTGCTCACACCTGCCACACTAATTTAATAGCATGGTTTATACAAAGAAAACAGGGTTAATAACTGGGCTCTTTAGTACCTCTTCACTTTTTTTTTTTTAAGATTTTATTTATTTATTTGACAGAGAGAAAGAGATCACAAGTAGGCAGAGAGGCAGGCAGAGGGAGAAAGGGAAGCAGGCTCCCTGCTGAGCAGAGAGCCCGATGTAGGCCTCAGACCCCAGGACCCCGAGATCATGACCTGAGCGGAAGGCAGTGGCTTTAACCCACTGAGCCATCCAGGCGCCCCAGGACCTCTTCACTTTTGCCTATATCAAATTCTCAAATCCTTCCTCCTCAAAGATGGACTAAAGAGAAGGGATAAGTGATAATTATAGTGTAAGGTTTTCACTAATTGCCAAATTTTGATCAAATACATTATTTTAGAAGTTCTTTTGTCATTGCTTCTTCAAACTTAGAAATAACTAGCTTTGCTGATTCCTCAGACTACAGTTCTACATGGGACTAGCTCTTCTGGGATTTTTAGAAGGAAACTCAGTACTCCAAACAGGAGCTCAAATCAAATAGACTGTTGATTATTTCTAGCACAGAGGAATCTATGTCCAGTCTCTCTTCATAACAGGGACAAATGTCACAATGCTTACAGAAAGCTGACTTACATCCAGGGTACTCTACCAGACACTTAAATCTGCCCAAAGTCATAGATTACAAATCACAGAGCTGGGATTCAAATTTAGGACTCCAGAGCCTTTTCTGCCATAGCATATCAATTACGGAATGTAATTCAAAAACGTAGAGATCCTTTGTTACTCTGTGGCTATAAAAGAATGGCTCGCCATTCTACTATCCACTTCTCACTCTCTTTAGTTCTATTTCCTTTTACTTCTGGTGACTTCACCATTCTTCACTATATAACAGATTATTTAACCTTTTAACCATTTCTGGTAGACTAGAACAGAAGGAAGGCAAGGGTCTGTAGGAGCAAGTATGATTTATTATGGGCAAATGGTAGAAAAAAATGTACTCATATCCAGAGATAAGTTCTTTAAGTCATATATAAAGAAACACTTTTATTAAAAGTTTGCTTTATTTTTCTGTTGAATCAAGTATTAGCCCCCAGTTTACAATTTCATTTTTTTTTATGCCTTCCAAACAGTAGCACAGTTAATATCACTTTATCAATAGCCAAATAATAAATCAAATTAGTCCAAGTAGTTATATCCACAACTAGACTGTTCGGGTGGTCAGGACTTTTACTTGTTTGCTTTAGCTTTTAGTTCTTGGTTATATCTATAAAGGAAACAGAAAGAAAAATAATTATTAATCACAAGAGATAAATACATAGTAAGAAGGGAATGGGAAGTATATTCCATGCCTTCTTTCTCACTAGTTAAGAGGCTATATCGTTATAACTGCTATCTTCTTAGGGGTGTGTAGGTAAAACAGGCAGAAGGGAAAGTGACTTAAAGATTTTATTTGCATCTGGCTTCTAACTGCCAAAGAATTTTAACAATGTAACTGACATACAGTTTCTCATACAAAAGTATTATTTTGGTGAGTATTTTCATTCTTGAATTATATAAGAGTATAACAAACATGTGAACATATATATAAAATTTAGCAAAATGTGGTCATCTAGAACTTTTTATTTTATACTCATAGAACATCTTTCCTAAAGAATAAAATAAATTGGTAATGGAATCCTGTCTAATCACTAAAAAGAAAATACACTTTTGTGATGTAGGTAGGTTACTGAGTTATTAGCAGGTTTGTAAACACTGGGTTAGCAGGAGAGTAAAGCTAAGGCCCATTTTTTCAATTCTCATTAATCTAAAAAGGAATTAACCACAAAGCCATAGAGTCTTTCCCTTCTACAATACCCTGAGCTTCATTTACTATTCTTCCCAGATTACAAGAGTGGACAATACTATAAGCACAAAAAGTAACTTACTCCATGAAGTCTACCATACCTCCTAGACTTCTCAAAAGGTTCTGATTTCAAATACTCAACAGTGTTTTACTAAATGCTCCAGGGTCCAACAGTTATATTTTTAACTAAATCTCTCAATCTGCTATTGTGTAAAAGGTGCCAAAAATCCTTTTGTCAAACCGTATCTGAGTTTTTGCTCTAGAAATAGTTCTGAATGTTGCACTTAGCATTTCCTTAACTCTACTACTGAGTTAATATAAAGTTAAAATGAAATGGTGGATGAGAAAAATACTTGTGAATAAAATCATTGTACAAATCAAAGTTTATATTGATATAAGTTAGCTCTAAACATGCTGGTCAGACAGCAGACATACTGTAAAATTAGTTATTTATTCATCCATCCAATCTGTGCTGGATGATTATGAAAGGATTAAATTACAAACCTGGGGATAGTAAAGATGATTAAATGAGGATATACTATACCCTGCAGACTAGAATGCCTCCTGAAAGGTAAATTATAACTGAATATTTTCTATTTCTTTATTGAGATTATTTTTTTTAGCCAAAGTACATTGTACTTTGTACAAATGTAACAAAGTAAATTGTTTGGTAATTTAGAAAGGCTCTCTGGTTCAAATAAAGCCAAAGCCTTCATCTACGATGAGCTCACTCTCAAGTGTTAGCCACTCGCTGACAAATAATGTTAACTACTGAATATGGGCAAACTTTGGAAACGTTGTGGGTTCAGTTCCAGGCCACCACAAGAAAAGCAAGTATCACGATAAAGCAAGCAATGAATATTTTGGTTTCCCGGTGCACCTACATGTTATATTTACACTATATTATAGTCTATTAACTGTGCAATAGCATTATGTCTAGAAAAAAAGTACGTACCTTAATTTTAAAATATTGCTAAAAATTCCTAATCATCATCTATGCTTTCAGTGAGTCGTAATCTTTTTGCTGGTGGAGTCTTCTTGCCTCAATGTTGATGGCTGCTGACTGATCTGTGTGAAGGCGGTTGCTGCAGGTTGGGGTGGCAGTGGCAGTTTCTTAAAACAGGACAATAAGGAATTTGCGACATCAATTGATTCTTTCTTCTAGAAATGATTCCTCTGTAGCACACGATTCCATTTGATAGCATTTCACCCCATAGTAGAACTTCTTTCAAAATTGGAGTCAATCCTCTCAAACCCCGCCACTGCTTTATCAAATAAGTTTATGTAATATTCTGAATTCTTTGTTGTCATTTCAAAAGTCTTCACAGCATCTTCACCAGAACTAAATTCCATTTCAAGAAACACTTTTTTTTCCTTTGCTAATCCACACAAATCAACTCCTTATCGGTTTAATTTTGATCCTGAGATGGCGGCAATTCAGTCCCTTCTTCAGGCTCCACTTCTCATACTAGTTCTCTTGCTATTTCCAAACCATCTGCAGTTACTTCCTCCACTGAGGTCTTGAACCCCTCAACGTCATCCATGAGGGCTGAAATCAACTCCTTCCAAACTCTCGTTAATGTTGATATTTTGGCCTCTTCCCATGAATCACAAATGTTCCTAATGGCATTTAAAACGGGAATCCTTTCTAGAACGTTTTCAATTTACTTGACCAGATCCATCGGAGGAATTACAATCTATGGCAACTATAGCCTTACAAATGTATTTCTTAAATAAGAAGTCTTGAAAATTGAAACAACTCTTTGATCCACAGGCTCCAGAATGGAAGTTGTGTTAGCAGGTATGAAAACAGCACTAATCTTGGTGTACACCTCCATCAGAGCTCTTGGGTAATGAGGTATGTTGTCAATGAGCAGAAATATTTTGAAAGGAACATTTTTCCCCATGCAGTGGGTTTAAAATATTCAATAAACCATGTAATAAGCTGACATGCTATCATCCTGGCTTTGTTGTTTCATTTATAGAGCACAAAGAGAGTAGATTTAGTATTATTCTTAAGGTCTTTAGGATTTTCAGAATGGTAAATGAGCACTGGTTTCAACTTAACGTATTAGCTCCCAGCAAGAGGGTCAACCTGTCCTTTGAAGTCTTAAAGCCAGGTATTGACTTCTCCTCTCCAAACTATGAAAGTCCTGGATGGCATCTTCTTCCAATAGAAGGCTGTTTCACCTACACTGAAGATCTGTTTACTGTAGCCACCTTCATTAATTAACTTGCTAGATCTTCTGGATAGATAGTTTCTACATCTGCTGATATAGAATGTTATGCATGTTATGTTACGAATGTTATATATGTAATGTATGTGATGGAGATGGCTTTTCCTTGAATCACATGAACCAACCTCTACTGGCTTCAGACTTTTCTTTTGCAGCTTCTTCATCTCTCTGAGCCTTCATAGGATTGAAGAGAGTGAGGGCCTTGCTCCGGATTGGGCTTAGGGTTAATAAAGTTGTAGCTGTTTGATCTTCTATCCAGATCACTAAAACTTTCTCCATGTCAGTGATAGGCCATTTCACTTTCCTATCAGTCATGTGTTCACTGGAGTAGCACTTTTAAGTTCCTTCAGGAACTCTCCCTTGCATTCATAACTCAGCTCAATGTTGAGCACAAGAGGCCACCCTTTTGGCCTATCTTGTTGACTTTCAACGTGTCTTCCTAACTAAACTTAATTATTTTAGCTTTTGTTTTAAAAAGAGAGATATATGACTCTTTCCTTTCCCTTGATCACTTAATTGGCCTATTTTTAACATTGTTGCCTCTTGGGGACTAGGGAGATCTGAGGAGAGGGAGAGAGATGGGGGAATGGCCGGTGGGTAGAACACACACATTTATCGGTTAAGCTCACTGTCTTATGTGGGTGTGGTTTGTGTTGCTCCCCACCCGCCACTGACAGTAGTAACATCAAAAATCACTCATCACAGACCACCATAACAAATAAAATAATGACAACTTTGGAAATATGGTGAGAATTACCAAAATGTGACACACAGACATGAAGAGAGCAAGTGCTGTTGGAAAAATGGTGTTGACAGACTTACTTGATGCAGGGTTGCCACAACCCCTCAATTTGTAAAAATGTACAAAATCTATGAGGCACAATCAAGTGAAATGAAAGAAAATAAGAGATGCCTGTAAACAGTTTAAAAAATTTCCAAATGCTCATGGAACACTTTGACAAAACCAGTAGCCTCCCACCAAAGATCATTTCCAACATTACATAACTATACACATTTAGGTCCTACTTTATTATATCTAATTTAAACTGAGTGAAAAAAGGCTCATGGAGAAAATTCTTAACGTTTCACAAATTGTGTATGTTGTCTTAAAACAGATTCTACAAACAGGCTATATATCTAGGTAATACACAGACAGATTTAAAACCTAGGTAGCACACATACTGCTTAACACTTTTAACTTAAACCCCCAGACTTTTCTAGAAATTTCTGCTTTAGGCATATCCCATCTTAGCATTACACATGAATCTTAAAAAAAAATAAAATAAAAAAGTCACTGCCATCTGGGTGGCTTCTGAGGCAGATTTTTTTTTTTACACCTTTGATAGGCTTACCTCCAAATACGAAAGAGCTGAGAAGCTCCTGCTGCTCCCACAAAGAAATTAACAGCAAACAGACTCCAGTTTTTTGGGATAATTACAAGTGAGTATCTTGACCAAATAAACCCTGTTGAAGCAAAATTTTTTTTAAAAAGCATAGGTACTGCTGCAATATCTTCCGAACATTCAGTATTAGAGTAAAATAATTATAAATAAGACCATAACAACATAATGTAGGAAAAAAGGAAAAGGAAATACTATACTTTGAGTCTTTAATAAAGTCGCTATAATTCAGTGTTACACAAAATATTTAATTCTTACATCAACAAGGAATCTTTCCAGGGCAAATTATTATTTTTTCCCCGTTTTAAAAATAGGTTCATGGCAAAAACATAAAAAACAAAGCCCGTACAGATACTTACTCAAAGTAACCCTCTTCTGCCTTCTTTATAATCTACTAATTTCCCAGAGAGAACACTGTTAATTCCTCTGTGTGTGTATGTGTTTGAGTGTGTGTAGGTGCTTCAAACATTAAAATGTTAAATAAGGTGATATAAAACCAAGCAATAACATTTGTCCTAATTATTAGGACATGTCCTAAATGGAACACAGAAAATATCCATTTAACTTACCTGTGGCCATCAAAACAGCAGACTGGGCTGTGCTGAGTTTCTCTGCAGGTCTGGCCATGTCGGCCAATCCAGCACACACCAAGCCCTGGAAATGCACATTAACACACAGCGAGAGAAAAGGTATCATGAGTGCGCAGTAAGAATTCTTAATTTATTTTTTCTTTCTTAAATCAACTTTATTGAAGTATAATTTGAAGTACACAATTTGATGATTTTTAAAAAATTTTTATACCTCCGTGAAACTCCCCCCACAATCAAGATATGCAGCATTTACATCTTCTTAATTTCAAATAAAACCAACCTCTTTCAGAGATTTCCCCAGGACTGTTGCTACAATTTTAGTATTCATGCTGTCAGGAAATGTATACATATCTTCGTGAAAAACTACAAAGAATTCAGGAATGCTTTTTGAATTTATGTTTTGTTAACCACATGAAACAGCCTCATATACTTGAAAACCAGTAGTGTGTGTAGGTATCCTAACAAATGGTACTTTTTCACATATGAAATTATACCCGTTGGAAACCACTGGTGTGGAGGATGCCAGAAAGTTACTTAAAGTAATTTGTATAGATTCCTCCTTTCATATTTTTGTCAATGTTAATTCTTTTTTTTTTAATGTTAATTCTTTTTTAAAAGTGGAAATACCATGGGCATTTGGGTGGCTCAGTCAGTTAAGCATCTTGACTCTTGGTTTTGGCTCATGCTGTGATCTCATGGTAGTGGGATTGAGCCCTATGTCAGGCTCTGTGTTCAGAACAGACTCTGCTTGAGTTTCTCTCTCCTTCTGCCTGTGCCCCCCCCAACCCTATGTTCTCATGCACATTCTCTCTATCTCTGGAATACACAGATAAATCTTTTAAAAAAAAGTGGAAGTATCATAAAGGCTCTGTTATAATTTTAGTTTTTGAGTTGCATAGTTTTTCTTTAATGTCAAAGTATACAACATGGTCATTTCTTCTTTGCTCTGTTTTTAACACTGTTATATAATCATCCTACTAATATCCCTACCATTAGCATCACTCAGAAAGTTTAGTAATAAATCTTCCTTCACTAGAGTATTAGTTATGTTACTCTATCGTAAGGATGAGAATATGTAATAAAACTTTTTATTGATGAAAAATTCAAATATACACAAAATAAGAGACTAGTACAAAGAACCCCTACATACCCTTCACCCAGTTAATAATTACTGAAATTTTGCCACATTTGCTTCACCTCCCCTCTTCCCTTTTCTCCTTTTTCCTTTAAGTATTTTTAAGTCAAATCCTAAATGTCATTAGAGAATATGTTTTTAAGAAGTTATTTTTGGATCTCACTGGATTTCTTTCTTTTTTTTTTTTAAAGATTTTATTTATTTATTTGATAGAGAGAGAGATCACAAGCAGGCAGAGAGGCAGGCAGAGAGAGAGGGGGAAGCGGGCTCCCCGCCCAGCAGAGAGCCCGATGCGGGGCTCGATCCCAGGACCCTGAGATCATGACCTGAGCTGAAGGCAGAGGCCTCAACCCACTGAGCCACCCAGGTGCCCCTCTCACTGGATTTCTAAAAGATGCTCTTACATGGAAAATAAAAATCAGCAAAAGGTTTTACTCCTAAGTAGAACATAGATATACTTGTGAATTTACGTACAACTTTAAACCAAATACAAAGGGTTTTGAATTAATAAAGTCAGCAGTACAAGAAAGCAATGATTCTGATTTGAAAAGGGGCAAACTGTCACACAGAGGACTAAAACCAGAGGTAAATCATGGCTAACACTATTTTGCCTCTTGTTAACTTTCACCCAGAGTCCTGTGATTTTTCTCCCAAATGTTCCTGATTATCTTTCCTACATTCTTCTTTTAGGTCCCAATGTGCATTTTCTCCATTTAATATTTGTTCTACTTTTACAGGATAGAACACTGACATTGGGAATTGGAACAAAGGGACTGATTTCCACTATTAATCTACTGGGTTCATGAATTATAACACTGTATCTTGTTGGATAGATCTATGAACACTATGGGCTACCTTCTAAGATTTTTTTTTTTGGAAAAAGTCAGTGGTCATGATTTTATGCTCTCAGTACACACTATTTTTCTGGGTCATGTTAGTAATTATTCTCTCCAATGAAGGTCCTGAGCTCCCTTTCTTATGTTTCTAAAAAATCCCTTTCTACTTCTACATCACTCTAACCTTATGTAAATTATCTTAGAAAATCTCACCAAATCTAATCTCTGTCACTAGTTGTGTGACTTTGGTCAGATTACATAACATTTGCCTTAAATTCCTCATGTGTAAAATGACAGCTACCCCTGCAAAAGTGAGGTATGATTAAATGAGATAATATGTCTTAAAAGTATTTAGCACAGTGTCTGGAAAATATTATCAACAAGAATAGTAGCGTATGTCTATAGAGCAAGAGAGAAAAAGAAATATTAGTTTTCTACCTTGTCCTGCATTACTGGCCTCAGGATAGGAGGTGTTCCTTTTCATCTTTATTATGAACTTTATTCAAATAATAGAACTACATAGAGTCTATTCAGAAAATGTTTAAACAATAAGATTATGTAAAATAATCTCTAACATACAATGAAACTACTAGTTAGATTCACAGCAACTATTTTAAAGGTGGTCATCTAAGTGTTTAAGAACACTTAATAGGCTGTAGAGTTAAACAGATGTGGGCTTTCATATCCTGATGTGCCATTTACCATGACAGTATGGTCAGTTGTCTAGCTCTTTGAACCTCAGCACCCTTATCTGGAAGATGATAATAATATTTACTTCTCAGATTTTTTTCTGGTGAAGATCAAATAAGAGATAATGTATTAAATAACCTAATACACACAGTTTGGCATCTAGTAGACTCAAGTTAGCGCTCTGTTAAAAATGTCAAAAAATGTTTTTCAGATCGTCTGAAGCCCAGGATTGTGATTTTCTAAAAAAGATTTTATTTATTTATTTGAGAGAGAACAGTGAGCACAAGCTGGGGGAGGAGGGAAAATGACAGAAGGAGAGAGAAGCAGGCTGCCCACTGAGGAGGGAGCCCAACACGGGGCGTGCGCCACTGACTAAGCCCCAGTCAGGCAACTTTGAAGTGAAAATTATACAGGATGCGTCATAGTGTAATTCACCCAAAGTGGAAAATGTGGAATTCAAAATAAGTGGATCTATACACAAATAAAAGCTTTAACCTTATAGATGATTGGCAAATGAATATATATTAAGCGAAAATAAAATATTTAAGTATTATTTTTTAGGATTATCCACTTTGACCTCAATGACTATTTGGTTTTAACAAAAGTGGCTAAGAAGGACTTCACTCCAGTTCTGAACAAGTATAGTCTGAAATTCTTAATATAGAACATGTGTGGCCTGGGACAGCAACTATTATGTGCCATGGAGAGACTACCATAGGTGAATGAGTATCAAATGGTTTGGAATAATATGTACATAAAGTAAATACGTAACAAAAGAAGTATCCTCCCCAGGGAACAAGGCAGTTTCTACTGTGATGCTATCATCAGAAGACTATGCATGATTTCAACATGAACTTAAAATAGATGTTTTTAAAGGAGACAGATACCCAACAAGGCACTTAGGAGTATATCATACTGTCAATGTTTCAAAACACTGGTGGATCAGATCAAAGAAATACCAAAGTATTGATAAAATCAGTAAACTTCGAAGTTGTGGCAAATTTGAGATCAAAGGGAACCCTCAAATTTGTTATAGAGTAAATAATTCTTACTCTTTTAATAATGGTGCTAGAAACAGTAGTTAAGCAATCAAATATACTTTTATAGATATATAATTACTATATAATTTCCAGTGCTGAGACAGAGAAGAGGAAGAAAATAACAATATACTTTCCATTAGTTTTTTTTATCACACTAGTTTTGAATGTTTATTTTTGCTTTGATCTGCATTTTAATTAAATTAATAAACAGACAACACATTTTAAACATTAAAAAAAAAGACATTCACACATCATACTAATGGGTTTTCTTATTGGACCATTAGTGGTAGGCACCAAATATTTCAGGTGTTTTTTTTTAACTTGTCCCACTGACTTTTTAACATGTGCCAACCTCAACTGAGTTCTATTTCTGTTCTGTAGGTATCATCATTTATGTTAAACATTTGCATATTGCAGTTTATAAATATTAAGTTTTGGGCAACTGAAGTGGAGATTTTCCTTTCTCTGCTAGTATTCTTCATTACATATTTTGTCAGTTATCACACAGCAACTAGACTACTACAATCTCTATTACCATTTATTTATTTATTTATTAAAAGATTTTATGTACTTATTTGACAGAGAGAGAGATCCCAAGTAGGCAGAGAGGCAGGCAGAGAGAGAGTGGGAAGCAGGCTCCCTGCTGAGGAGAGAGCCCGATGCAGGGCTCGATCCCAGGACCCTGAGATCATGACCTGGGCCGAAGGCAGTGGCTTAACCCACTGAGCCACCCAGGTGCCCCCATAGCTATCTATTCTTCATGCTTTGCTTTCAGCTCTGTGAGTAGCAGCTGCATTTTCTGATAACATCCTGCATCTTTCCTTTCCTTTGGTGATTGTGAACATACACAGTGGTAAAGGCTGTAAAAGATGCAAAATAAGACAACAAACATGCTGTGTCTGTGTAAAAACCAGTGCAAAATCTATGGCTGAACTGACGTAGCACTGTCAGACCAAACTAAAGCTAGTTTTCAATGTTCAGAGTGAGCAGAACCTTTAAAAATGAGATGCTGAAACTTTTTTTTTAACTGATGGGGTCTTTTCTCAATATATTGTTAAAAAGGGGACGCCTGGGTGGCTCAGTTGGTTGGGCGGCTGCCTTCGGCTCAGGTCATGATCCCAGCATCCTGGGATCGAGTCCCGCATCGGGCTCCTTGCTCGGCGGGGAGCCTGCTCCTCTCTCTCTGCTTCTGCTTGCCTCTCTGCCTGCTTGTGTTCTCTCTCTGTTAAATGAATAAATAAAATCTTTAAAAATATATATATATTGTTAAAAAGAAAACCACAGGCCTAAAGTGGTATCACTTAGGCCAAGTCACCAATACTTAATGTAACTGCACTTTTAACCTCCCCCAAAATTTAGTCCTAACCAGTCAGGTAGGAATTTTCCAGTGAGCACCAATGAGGTAATCACTCACGTGGGCCCTCTTCCTGTCCCTCAAAGAAAGAGGAGATAGTTCACTTACTCAGATCTTTTGTCTCCAAATGAAAGTGACCTCACCTGGAAATAATCCTTTTTTCTAAAAGTTTCGACTTCCTGGTCCTGCTTTTAAAAACTTTCTCTTTCTGTGGCCCTTGGGAACTCCCCTCTACTTGTTAAATTGGATGCTGTGGTTGAATTTTGATTTTTAACAATATAAATAATAATAATAAAAAGAACTGCTCCTTAGTTCTCTGTAAAATGTAGCTCTGAGCCACTAATCTACTCTAGTCATTTTATGGTTAAGGGGACAAAATAGCTGATTTAACTTGCCTAAGGTCATAAAATTGAGGGATAGCCAATTCTAACATTCTCAACTACTTAGATTTTACAACTGAGTTTCTGAAATTGTTCTGACAATTTAGAGGAGCACATTTATGAAAATTAAAATAGCCAGGCAACTCAACAACAAAAAAACAACTAAAAAAATGGACAAAGGGGGGCACCTGGGTGGCTCAGTCCTTAAGCGTCTGCCTTCGACTCAGGTCATGATCCCAGAGTCCTGGGACTGAGCCCCCCATCGGGCTTGCCGCATGGCAGGAAGCCTGCTTCCCTCTCCCATTCCCTTGCTTATGTTCCTTCTCTTGTTGTGTCTCTCTGTCAAATAAATAAATAAGTAAACTTAATTAAAAAAAAAAAGGACAAAGGGCCTGAATATACAGTTCTCCAAAGACATACAAATGGTCAGTAAGCACAAGAAAGATTCTCAACATAACTAATCACATTAGAAAAGGCAAATTAGGGATGCCTGGGTGGCTCAGTTGGTTAGGCAGCTGCCTTCGGCTCAGGTCATGATCCCAGGGTCTTGGGATCGAGTACCGCATGGGGCTCCTTGCTCGGCGGGGAGCCTGCTTCTCCCTCTGCCTCTGCCTGCCACTCTGTCTGCTTCTGCACTCGCTCTCTCTCATTCTCTGACAAATAAATAAAATCTTTAAAAAAAAAAAAAGAAAAGGCAAATTAAAACCACAATGAGCTACCACATCACACCCATTAAGATGGCTATTATAAAACAACAACAACAACAATAGAAGTAACCAGTGTTAGGGCGCCTGGGTGGCTCAGTTGGTTAGGCGTCTGCCTTTCGCTCAGGTCATGACCCCAGAGTCCTGGGATCGAGCCCTGAATCGGGCTTCCCTGCTCCGTGGGGAGCCTGCTTCTCAGAGAAGATCTCGGCTGATCTGCCTGATTGTGCTCTCTCGGTCTCTCTCAAATAAATACATAAAATAGAAAAAAAAAAAAAGGAGGAAATAGTGTTGGTAGGCGATGTGGAGATATTGGAATCCTTGTGAATTGCCAGTGGGAATGTAAAATAGTGCAGCTGCAGCAGTTGCTCAAAGTAATACTGATCCAACAATTCCACCTGTAGGTATAAGGCCCAAAGACCAGACAGCAGGGACTGCAATAGATGTGGGCCATTGCTCAGAGCAGCATTATTCACAATGGCCAAAAGGTGGAAGCAACTTAAATGTCCATTTACAAATGAATGGTTATGCAAAACGTGGTATCTATAAAACGGAGTGTTGTTCATACTTAAAAAAAAATAGGAAAAATTGACACTTGTTGATGTGGATAAACCCAGAGGACACAGTGCTAAGTAGCCAAGAACAAAAAGACAAATCCCATATGATTCCACTTCTTTGAGGTACCTGGAGTAGTAAAATTCATAGAGACAGAAAGTAGAATGCTGGTTGCCAAGGCTGGGGGAGGGGAATGAGGCGTTGTTTAACTGGCACAGAGTTTTAGTTTTGCAGGATAAAAGCAGTCCTAGAGATTGGATGCACAACGATGTGAATGTACTTAACACCAAAAAAATGGTTAAGATGGTAGATGTTATGTGTAGTTCACTACAATTAAAAAATAAAAAAGGCCTACAGATTTCTTTTCAAAATTTAGAAGGCATTAGAACCACCTGGAGGGCTTCTTAGAGCACAAATTACTGGGCTCCATCCCCAGAATTTCAGATTTAGTAAAACTGAGATTGAGGGCAAAAATCTGCATTTCTAACAAGTTCCCGGGCTGCCAATGCATCAGGTCTATTGATGACACTGAGAAGCACTGCTGTAGGCCAAAACTGGTCCTTTCAATATAAAATCAATTATTTGTTTTATTGTTTTCAGCTACAATTACCTCTTTTCAGCTAAATGAGAACTTCGGGAATGGAAACTTTGGCATAAGGTAAAAAGCATTGATCTTGGAGTCAGAAATCCTAGACTCTAACATTTACCAAATGTTAATACATACCCTTAGATAATTTTTTCTATTTTTCGAGACTAACTTCCCTTGCTCTGTATTTTGGTGCTGGTATCTTCAGTTCACATACTAAATTAATAATGAAAGTTAGTCTGGGGGGGTTCTAATTAGTTTAATGTTTGACTTAGTCATAAAATCTCAGAACGGAGTTTCACTTTCAAGGGCTCACAATTACAGGTGTTTTGTTTTGTTTTGTTTTTTAATAACTGTATTGATTTATTTGAGACAGAGGGAGAGCCTAAGCTGTGGGGTGGGGGGTGGGGGGGAACGGGGAGAGAGGGAGAGGGAGAAGCAGGCTCCCCACTGAAGCAGGGCTTGATCCCAGGACTGAGAGGTGACCTGAGCTGAAGGCAGAAACTCAACTGACTTAAGCCACCCAGGTGTCACAATTACAAGCTTTTTGATAATAATTATGTTCCTAGAAGGCCTTTTATCCAAGGAGTTCAGAACAACTCAAGTAGGTAGTGTACTTTATACAGTAAAAATGACACATCTGAAATTATTTGAATGAAATCATCTCGACAGGCCATGAATATTTAAAAAGTACATTCTTCATAAAAATGACTTCAAATTATTGAGTTCCTTTTAAAGATTTTTTTCAGTAGCTTCGGCAAAAACTCAAGACTTACCCATTTCATAATTGGAGCCCAGAAAAAAACTGTTCTGGGACCTGAAAAAAAAAAAAAGAGAGAAAAATTTAGAAACAAACCAATTCTTTTACATGTCTTTTTTTTTCTTTTCAGATTTTTTTTTTTAAAGATTTTATTTATTTATTTATTTGACAGAGAGAGATCACAAGTAGGCAGAGAGGCAGGCAGAGAGAGAGAAAGCAGGTTCCCTGCCGAGCAGAGAGCCCGATGTGGGGCTCGATCCCAGGACCCCGAGATCATGACCTGAGCTGAAGGCAGAGGCCTCAACCCACTGAGCCACTCAGGCGCCCCTCTTTTCAGATTTTTAATTCAAATTTTAGTTAAAAAAATTCTCGTTAGTTAACACACATTGCAATATTGGTTTCAGGAGTAAATTCATTGACTCACCCCTTACATATAACACCCAGTGCCCGTCATAACAAGTGCCCTCCTTAATACCCATCACCGGTCTAACCTATCCCTCTCCCACCTCCCTCCATCAACCCTGTTTGTTCTCTAAGTCTTTTATGATTACACATTTCTTTTAAGCCATCACATTTCAAAATCCCCAACATTTAGCAATCTATTTCTAATCATTTGTACTATCCTTTCTGCATTCTGTGTGTTTGTTAACATTTAGAAGGTCACCACAGTATCAACCTTACATACAAGTTGTTTTGATTTCCTTATCAGTTATTTGTATTTTTGTGACCTATTAAAAATTATTGGGGCGCCTGGGTGGCTCAGTGGGTTAAAGCCTCTGACTTCGGCTCAGGTCATGATCTCAGGGTCCTGGGATCGAGTCCCACGGGCTCTCTGCTCAGCAGGGAGCCTGCTTCCTCCCCTCTCTCTGTCTGCCTCTCTGCCTACTTGTGATCTCTCTCTCTCTCTGTGTCAAATAAATAAATAAGATCTAGAAAAAAAAATTATCAAAAGTATAACAGAGATAGTTTGGAAACCATTCCTAAAGCTTTGCCCTGAACATGAAACTTAATGTTCGTTCGTTCGTTCAAGGATAACCTGATTTGGAGAAATTAGAAATTATAGAGATTTTGTGAAATGAGCCTAACTATTAAATATTCACTAATTCTATTAATATTTATTATTATAAATGACATGTTGCCATATGTATGATAGTAAAAGCTCTTATAAAAAGTCTATGTGTTATAGTAAAAAAATTTTTTTTTAAGATTTTATTTATTTGAGAGAGAGAGAGCACGAGCAGCGGAGGGGAGACAGAAGGAGAGGGAGAAGCAGGCTCCCTGCTGAGTAGGGAGCCCGACTAGGGGCTTGATCCCAGGACCATGAGATCATGACCTCGACCTCAGCCAAAGTCAATGCTTAACCCAATGAGCCACTCCGGCGCCTCTCTAGTAAAAAAGTAATGAACCGAATTTTAAGGTTCACATAAGAAAGGGGAAAGACTTAAGATCTTTAAGCTCTGTAAAAGCAGGGTTGTTATTTTAGCTATCCTGGTATCCATTGGCTTTTGCAAAATGTTAAATAAATGCTGGTAGCATTGAAAACAATTCTGGTTTCCTAGATAACACAGAATTTGAGAAATATGATGTTTCAGAGCTGGAAGGAAACTCCAAGTTCATCTAACCTAAATCCTTCATTTTACCATGAGGCTCTGAGTAGATCTATGACTAGTCCAGCCGGGCAGCCAATAAGCGGAACTGTGATGAACCTAACTAAGCCTTTGAGCTCTTTAACTACATAACTGCCCACTTTTAACTCTTCTAAATCACGTATCTCATTTAACCTTCGAGAGGCTACAGAGACAAGAAAGAAATAGACTTTGGTCCATGATAATTTAAAATATACCTAAGCATGCTAAATCCAATATATTATCAGACTATTGAATATGGTGAGTATGCTTTCACGCACTGGATCAACAAATACATTTCTTTCTTAATCAGTTTCTTTCCTTTTCTTTCTTCCTTCCTTCCTTCCTTCCTTCCTTTCAAGATTTTATTTATTTATTTGACAGAGAGAGAGACAGCAAGAGAGGGAATACAAGCAGGGGGAGTGGAAGAGGGAGACGCAGGTCTCCTGCTAAGCAGGGAGCCCAATGCAGGGGCTCATCCCAGGACCTGAGCTGAAGGCAGAAGACGCTTAATGACTGAGCCACCCAGGCGCCCCACATTTATTTCTTAACACATGAATTAAACAACTTGATATAAGAAAACAGTGATTTAGTAGCAAATTCAAAAGTTTTAAAATCCTATTATACTCATGACTATTACTGCTACCTTAATATTCTACTTTGCTTTGTAGGAATAAATCATGTTTTTATGGATAACCAAAATCGCATCTAAAATGGCATCATTATCTAAGCATAACACATTTTACTTCTCTTCATCTACTCCCAATTAATATTTCTCAATAGCACCAGCAGGTAAAGATGCATTTGACCATTTTTCCCGTTGTAGGTGAGCAAGTATTGACCGTCATTAATGATAAGGAGTATTTTTGTTCACTTATGCACAAATAACACTTAAAAGATAAAACTGACTTAAACTTATTATTTAGAAACAAAACAAAAGAAAGATAGTGAAGTTGAAAAGGCAATGATTTAAGTTAAAACCTAGTTATAGTTCTGGGTTTAATTTGTTGCAGATAAGACCATTCATTCATTTACCATTGTTGCAGATAAGACCATTCATTCATTCATAATAATTACTGCATGCTTTACAGTGTACCTAGCACTGGGGATATATTGGAAAATAAAATACAGTGCTGGCTTTAATTAAGTAAGCACAAGAATGCTGTTTAAGTAAACTCACACCTGGAAGCTAACATTGTAGGAAAACTTAATTTTAATGTGCTTTTCTCAAAGTTGTACTAGTTTCACACACAGGTAATACCATCATCTCAAAGTAAAAATGAGCTCAATGATAACACTCCTTTTTTGGGGTTGCATTTTAGCTGAATTACTATCAAAAGTAGTTGGTTTGGGGCGCCTGGCTGGCTCAGTTGGTACCGCACGTGACTCGATCTCAGGGTTGTAAATTTGAGCTCCATGTTGGGTATAGAGATTACTTAAAAAAAATAAAATCTTAAAAAAAAAGTAGTTGTTTAATAACACAAAGGAGAGAAATTTCAAAAATGTAAAAATGGCATCCGCTGTCTTTATAACTTGCTTTTTAAGTAGTTCTACAAGAGTGTCACACAAATAGTATAAACTTTTGCTTGCCTTTAGCATTATTAAGTGATGGCAATGTTACACACTTTTTAGTATCTTCCACAATTTAACATAGTCACTGATATTTCTTTATCCCTATCAAACTAATTCACATTGTTCTTACAGCTACTAAACTCATTAATTCAATGTGATTTTAATACAAAGAGATTTAAAAATCTATCATAGTGTACTTTACTATAGTTAGTAGTATATCTACTTACCTATCAAAATTATGATCTCCTTGAAGCTAGTGGCTAAATAGTATTCACACTTGTAGCCCTACCTAACAGATGTTGAATAAAAAGAAGAGTTAGCTAACATAGTTGGAAGCAGTTCATATTAACTGGAGTTTAGACTAACTCTGACATATAAGTATGTATACAACTATATGTGTGCATATATATGCATAAATATGCAAACAATTGAAAAATTCTTTAAAATCAGAAGTTGTTTTTATCAGTCTGACACTTAAAATATTGAAAAGTTTGGTTTATACTTTAAAGAGTCCTTAAGTAAGTTTGCTGATTTTCTAGAATATTTAACCCTAATCTTAAAGTTGTTCTGCAATCTAAGTCTTATTTTCTCAATCTTCAAAGGACCTGGATACTATATTTAAACGAATAATTCTTCAAACTCTAAAAGAGCATGGCAGAGTCTCTCTTCCTTGTGGGCCAAAACAATTATAATGCTAAACTTTATTTTCTCACATACATGTGACAGCATTTTCATGTTTTCCTATGTACTTTCAAGTTTTCCGATATTTTAACTTGTAGTACAAATCTGGACAAGGTGCTGAAATGGCTGCTGGGAGAATTAAAGCTACTGAGAAGTTCTAAATTTTTACATTCTTATAACCAAGCAAAAATCTCTATATATTCAATTTCTGGGTTACTGTACTTATCTTTTATACAGTTCCCTGAGCTTTGTACTGTTCTGATCACAGCTACCATTACACCAGAACTCTAGCCATATAATGATCCCCTCCTCTATATCTTGATCAAGATATGGAAACAATTTTCTTTCTTTGGTTAAGACTAGGCTGGAATTTCAAAAGAAATGTTTAATGAACTAAAGAAATAGAAAAGAAAACACGAATGCACTGAATTTTAGAATATAAATTTCTAATTCTAATTTAATTACATTTTAGCCCAGGTCACTGATTCTCAACCAGGGGTGATTTTGTCCCCCAGGGGGACATTTGGCAATGTCTAGAAAATTTTTAGATGTCACAACTGTCGTGGTGGCACTGTTGCCATTAGTGATGACTGCTAGGTAGAGGCCAGGCAGGCTGTTACCCATCTTAGAATGCACAGGACAGCCTCCCAAAACACGTAATCACCTAGCCCCCCAGTGGCAACAGAGCAAGGCTAAAAAATCCTGGTCTAGGTGGACTGATAAGGTAGGCAAGCATGCAACTAGTTTCATGCTATTTAATGACTCTAAAGCTTAGTTTATGCTTAGAATATCCCTATATTCTGCCTTGCCTTCATCTAACTCCTAATATCCTTTGAAAACTTACCTTAGATTTTGTCTCCTCAATGAAGTCTTCCTTAACCTCTCCAGGTTACACTAAATGCGCCTTCTCTGAACCCCCAAAGCAGTCCCTATATTGCTTTCTTGTTTTCTGCACTTAACAATTAAAATGATTTATTTATACATCCGTCACTTTAACTAGACAAGGTCTATTTCTTAGTTTTCCTTAACAAATAACATTTGTGAACAGAATTGAATTAGATTAACCGTGTCCAGGACAGGTGTTAATCACAGATATTTAAATTTTAGGTCTGACCAGATAGGCCTTGACACTGTTTCAACCTCAAGGGTAGAATCTGCTATTTACTCATCTCCAGGGACACCAAGTTCCCTTTACATCAGGGCTGTACCAGATTTTCACTGGTTAGTTACTCTACTCTCAGACCATGACACTCCCCTATCTGGCTCCTGAAAATTCTTCCCGTAAATCTGATGCCATAGTGCACTGATCCTATAAGTCAATCTTTTCAAACTCTAGTTTAGCTTGAGCTTCTGGGATTCCTATCACAGCACACCTGGCTTATTTTTCTTCCCCATATACAAAGTCTCTGAGTCATATGCAATGTCAATTACTAAATTTACTTTTTAATCCCTGCAGGAGGCTTGGCTACATCACTCAAGGGTAAGTCAGCACATTGTTTTGGTCTCTGGCTTTGGACTTCTCTGCCAATTCCTCTCTTCCTATTTCAAAACTGATGCTTCCTTCTTTGCCACCCTCAAAATTGTTTCCTGAACAATGCTTCTAGGTTCTGGTTTCTTTATGAGTTTAAATATTTGATCCTTCAAAGTTAATGAACAGTAGAGCTTTTCAGTAAGTGTTTGCTTGGTAACTAATTTACTCAACTGCCCCAAGTCAGATAATAGTTTTAAAATATTACCTGTTCCTCTCCCTCACAATCAAACCAAACAAAAAAACTTCAATCATGTAATTATGGCTGCTAGAACCTGGGCCAAGAGAGTTATGAATATTTTAGTTAGGGAATAATTTTAAAGTATAAAACAAACCTTCTATTATTTTAACAACTGCTAAGCACTAAATTTAAAAATATCATTAGCCAATGTGTATTATAAGACATTCTAAATTTCTAATATTTCTGAGATATCAGAGGATGCTGACAAGTGAGACAAATAATCAGAGTTGGATATCTATAAATGCGAACAAATAGTGTTTTCTTATTGTTAAGAAAAGGAAAACAGTGATTTAGCAATACCTATCATCGTACAAAGGACTAACAAAAAATTTTCAAGAAAACTTAGTTCACTTTTTTATTTTATCTTACTAATCATTTTCTACCTTAAGAGTAAAAAAGTCAAGTAAATTTAGACATGTATAAATTCAGGTACAGAGGAAAGACTTCCCTCTTGGAATAGAATAACTTTACATGCATCCAAACATGCACACATACAAATATCGAGATGCTCACTATGTGCCAATGTGAAAAATAAAGTTTCTCATTTAATGCTTTTCACTACTTCTTCCTGTCCCTTTCAGATCGTTTCTCTATGGTTTGCTGCTTTTAAATATTCCTCAACATTCTTCTAAGTTCCATACACTAAGCAATCTCCTCTTTGCTACCATGTGACCAACACTTACAAATCCTTAGAATTTGTAAATGTTACTCCTTGATATAGATATGGACTGTCAGAAGCTACTTATTTTTATTTGTACTAAAACTAGTTCTGATTTCACAAGAAATCAGAAGAACGTGACTAAGAACGTGACTGGGCTACCATTTTAGAATCATGTAATCTTTGTACTTTTGGAAAGGCCTTGGAAACAGCCATCACTCAGATAGCACCCCAAACCTCAAATGTATATAATGATTCTTTTTTCTTATTTTAAGATTTATTTATTTGACAGAAAGAGAGAGATCACAAGGAGGCAGAAAGGCAGGCAGAGAGAGAGGGAAGCAGGCTCCCTGCTGAGCAGAGGACCCACCCCCCATGCGGTGCTTGATCCCAGGACCCCAAGATCATGACCTGAGCTGAAGGCAGAGGCTTTAACCCACTGAGCCACCCAGGCGCCCCTGTATATAATGATTCTTAAAATGTCGATTGAAAACAGGCTTTGGTACAAATGCCAAAGTAAAATAACAGGTGAAACAATTAGCTAAAATAGGTAATAGGCATTTTAGGGTTGATATATTTTAAATTTATATTATTTGTTCAGTTACAAAGAATCAATGACTTTTATTATTAGTATTATTATTTTTAAAAATTTTATTTATTTGACAGAGAGAAAGAGATCACAAGTAGGCAGAGAGGCAGGCAGAGATGGGGAAGCAGTCTCCCTGCTCGATCCCAGGACCCTGAGATCAAGACCTGAGCCGAAGGCAGAGGCTTTAACCCACTGAGCCACCCAGGCGCCCAGAATCAATGACTTTTAGATTTAGGAAGATAATGAGGCCCAGAAACATGGAATTACCTGTGTAAAATATATAGCACAGCAAGGATTAAAAAGTAAGATTCCTCAAATCCTAACTTAACAATAATTACATAGTTTACCCCAATGAAATCTGAGTTTCTTGAAAGCCCTGAAACTAAGAAAAGCTCTAGTAAGAATACCAAAGTGAAGATTATTACAGCTGAAAGGACCTTAAAGAAAATCCAAGCTCCTTTATTTTAACAGATGAAAAAGAAAAGGCACTTAGATGTTAAGGTAGTTCCAGATACAACAAGGACAAGAAACAGATCTCTGATACTCCTATTATGTCATACCATACTTTAAACATTTTCATACCCTCTTATAACCAAAATTAATATTCTTGCATGACTTGGAAATGTCAAATTATTTATAGTTTTCCTTAGATCTTGCTTCTCCTTTGGTATATCTGTTGAATCAAACTAGGTGAAACAGTCTTAATATCTTAAAATTAGTTTTAAATCAGGTTAGTGGACAAAAGTTATAGTAAGTGTCAAACTAACAACTACAGCTGCACTATATTCCTTTTATGATCTCTTCTGAGAATATAAAATCTTTGTGAGTAGGGAATTTATTTTATTCACTAACACAGCCCCAAGTGCCAGAACAGTACCTCGTATGTGGTAGGCCCTCGATAAATATTGAATAATTCAACTTTCTTGGTAGTTACTGGTTTAAAGATATCCTACTTTTCACCAATATCTCACAGTTGTATGTGAAATCCCAACTTTTTATTTTGGTTCTCATTCTTTAATTTTAATGGTAACAGAGGTTATTACTGTAAAAAATGATATATGTATATATATATATTTAGTATATATGGGTATATAATATATAAACATGATATATATTAGACACAATATATACTATAATCCAGATATCCAAATATCTATATATTTATTCTAGACTGGCATTAAAATTCTTCAAACAATCTCTGAAGCAAGAAAATAAACTATTCTAAGAGAAATGCTAAAGAACTATGTTAATTCATAACTATGTGGGCATCTACACTGTTTATTTGATCTACATTTGGCTTTATTTATATGTAATAAAATAATATATACTCTGAACTAAGTTGTATTACACTGTCTAGTATAACACCATTTCCCTTAGTATTTAACTTTGAATTTTCATGATAAAGATATTCCTTTATGAATACAGCGAATATGGGTTCGTTTAGTATGCTTTTATTTTATTTTTAAAGACTTATTTATTTGACTGAGAGAGAGAGAGTAAGCTCCAGTTGGGGGAGAGGCAAGGGGAGAGAATCTCAAGCTGACTCCACACTCAGTGCAGAGCTGGATGCAGGGCTCAATCTCACCACTGTGAGATCATGACCTGAGCCAAAATCAAGAGTCACACACAACCAACTGAGCCACGCACGCGCCTCTGTTTTTATTTTAAAACATATTCTTTAGATATTTAACAAACAATTCTCTTACCTAGGAGAAATGCAAATATTACTGTTATTTTTAAAAAAGATTTATTTATTTGTTTGTTTATTTATTTGACACAGAGAGAGAGATCACAAGTAGGCAGAGAGGCAGGTAGAGAGAGAGGGGGAAGCAGGCTCCCTGCTGAGCAGAGACCCCGATGCAGGGCTGGATCCCAGTACCCTGAGATCATGACCTGAGCTGAAGGCAGAGGCTTTAACCCACTGAGCCACCCAGGCGCCCCAATGTTACTGTTATTGAGATCTTAAAGTGACTTCTCCAGAGCCTTCACAGGGAGAATACCATGTAATGTAAGAATGATATTTATTCTCAACATCAGCACACTAAGCACTGCAACAGATTTCACAGAACTATTTTTTCGAAAGTTCTTCCACTTAAGCCAAAATGTAACTCAAGAAAACGAAAGCTATGGTGAGGTACATAAAATGATATGGTTCAGAAAACTGTTTCCTGGGCTGACTTAGTTGAAGGATAATTTTTATGTATTTTTATTATTTGTTATTATTTTGTTTCCTTAGTTTTATTGAGATATAATTGGCATATAACATTGTATTAGTTCAAGATGTACAACATAATGATGATATATATTTATACTGCAAAGTTATTACTATAATAAGTTTAGTTTGCATGCATTGCCTCACCTGGTTCATTTTTTTTCTTGTCATAAGAACTTTTAAGATCTACTCTCTTAGCAGCTTTTAAATATATAACACAGTATTGTTAACTATAGTCACCATGTTTTACATTATATCCCCAAAACTTATTTATTTTTAACAGGAAGTTTATACCTTTAGACCACCTTTTAGGATAGTTTTTGGATTCTTTAGAGCTGTGGTCTCTTAACTACTTTTGAACATTGGACCCTATCATTAAAAAAACCTTTTTTTGAGCATCTATCTCCTACATATATATTGTATGTATTTATACACTATATATATAACTTATATAAATGTATATATGTACATATGTTGACTCTATAGAACTCTCAATTGTGTTCTACATAACTATATATATAACTATACTAATTTATTTTTATATTATTATATATAGAAAATAAGAGGATAAAATAATAGTAAGCATTAATAGAAGCCGTATTATTTTCTTCCTACCTTCCAATGTTTCATTTTGTGTGTACTTTGGGACAATTCACCCCATTTCAGGACTCAAAAATACAAAGGAATGACACTCCTCCACTAATAATGATTTGTCCTCTGACTAAGTTTTTCAGTAAACACTGGTCATTATGACTTCAAGGTCATTTTTCTGACAAATACCTGGAGCAGAGCTAGCAGCTGGTTAGTGCAGAGTCACATACTCTTACAGTCAGGTGATGTTGGAGAGTGACATACCTTAAGAGAACTGAGTTTGGTAGGACACATATTTCGTTGGAATTCTATTCTTACTCTATAAAGGTAGATCACAATGTGCCAGGAACAACACATATGTGAATGATGAAGGCTGCAGGTCTAACTATAATATATATCGTTATGATATAATAATATATAATAGTACTGTAACTCTAGTATAAATCTATATAAAGACATTCTTGTTTCCTGACTAGACATTCTGCCAGTGATAAAATTAAATCTAAGATATCTAGAATCTGCAATGTATGATATCCAACTGTTAATATCCTAGCCTTGCATATCATTGTAAAAACCTCCAGTATGTGAATGTAGTCTAAGGTTTAAATGAGAATTCAGTAACATACTATTATGCAAAATAGTACATAAAAACCTTGTGTAGTCACTCTGATGACTCTTGGAACAGTAATCAGTGTTTCCTTAGATTTTATTCAATACCAATGGATCGACAGTTATGTTTTTTATGCTATTCCATTTCTTCGTTGGTGTGTCTCCAACTTTTTTTTAAGATTTTATTTATTTCTTTGACAGAGAGAGATCATAAGTAGGCAGAGAGGCAGGCGGAGAGAGAGAGAAGCAGGTTCCCTGCTGAGCAGAGACCCCCCCCCCACCTCCCCATGCGGGGCTCCATCCCAGGACCCTGAGACCATGACCTGAGCCAAAGGCAGAGGCTTTTTTTTTTTTTTTTAAGAATTTATTTATTTATTTGACAGAGAGATCACAAGTTGGCAGAGAGCAGGCAGAGAGAGGGGAAAGCAGGCTCCCCCGAGGAGGAGGCTCTCCCTCCTCTTTCTCACTGAGCAGAGAGCCTGATGTGGGGTTTGATTGACCTGAGTGGAAGGCAGAGGCTTTAACCCACTGAGCCACCCAGGCGCCCCAACCTCCAACTTTTTAATCACACATACTTTTGAATGATAGATATTCTTACTATGTATATTGGTAAAAAGTTTAGAAAGGAGGGAACTAACATTTTTTGAGAGTCTAAGTACAAACACTTCACTAAATGTTTTATTTATTTATTTTAAAAAAGATTTTATTTATTTATTTGACAGAGAGAGACACAGCAAGAGAAGGAACACAAGCCGGGGGAGTGAGAGAAGGAGAGGAGGCTTCCCACCCAGCAGGGAGCCCGACACAGAGCTCATCCCAGGACTCTGAGATCACGGATCAGAACCAAAGGCAGACACTTAACAACTGAGACACCCAGGCACCCCTGATAAATGTTTTAAAGCCACTATATCATTTAATTTTCACAACAATCTTTAAATGATGATAATTATTATCCCCATTTTATAGATCAGAAAAATAAGGCTTGGGGGCTTTAAGGTCAAGGTCACACAGCCAAGATTTAAATCTACCTCTGTTTGGCTTCAGAGCCTATTCTCTTTACCCTATAATGAAAATGGGGTTATAATAACTGAACTAATCCAAGAATATCCAGATGAAATGCACAATCTACAAAGGAAAGGTAATTCCTCTTGATTCTGAAAGATGACTACAGCAATAATTTTAAGTGGAAAAGATCATTATAAAACTACCCTTTGCTTCTGTATTAAAGTAGTTTAAAATTGCTCCTCCTTTACTCTGCCTTTACCTTATCCTACAGCCCAAATACAAAGCTTTGAGGGTCAAAGTTGACTCCATAGAATTTAGTTGACTCTAAAACCCAGATTACTACAGAAGCATTCTCAATCTTCCCTCCTGAAAAATCTGTCACAAAATACAGCACAATTCCAAAAAATTGAGTGTTAAAAAAACTAAAAGGCAAATAAACTAAATAAGCTTCTTAAAGAATTCTCCTTAAGCTCGCCTTAAAATTTTATAATGGGTACTAATTTTATAATGGCTAAAGTACAAGTATTATACCTTAATATTATTATACTCTTCATTTCATCATCGAACTGGAAATGAGAGTACGTAACTATGTCAGACTCCAGAAAGCTGTTTCCTAGTCAAATATGTGGAGAAAGATTTGATGTAGAGATATGTAAATATGTAGAGAGAGATTTAACTATGTAGGAAAAAAGGGTCACTTTTGGGTTGCATCTCAATATTTCAATTTATAACACATTTTCTCATTTGCTAAATCTTAGGCTTGAAAGAGATACCTCCTGTTTTAGTTCCCAGACAAGTATTATTACAGCTCATTTTATAGACGAGGCAACAAAACTCTAGATCTTAAAGAGTTGCAAAGACTGGATCTTCTAGTTTCTTATAGAACTGTTTGTTTGTTTGTTTGTTTCAACCAAAGAACACTGTTTTCCAACAGAACAAATGAGAGCTAACATTTGCTAGGCATTTTTGAAGAACTGAACGCATATGTTATCTTTAACTTTCACATAAGGCAGATTTTACTGAAACTAAAATATCTAGGATCTCGTCCAAGGTCACACCTATATAGTAAGAGGCTGAGCAGAAGTAAATCCGGGTCTGTCCCCATAAAAAAGTCTAGGGAAAGTTAGCTCAGTAATTTCATAAGTAAGGACAGCCTTAAACAAACTGGACCTATGGGACGAGATATGACACTGCCTTTGAAACCCGGGTAACGCATCTGCAGGCCTCTACCAGCTGAAGCTGAAGGAAGTGTGACCTTTACTCCAAACCTTGCGGAGCGACAGAACGGCTCTGTTCCGCGTGGGTCAATATATCACTACTCGCGGAGGGAAAGAGGAGAGAATGAGAATTTCGTGGGGGCCCAGACCGATCTGGGGCCGCGGAAAGGGGAGAAGGATCAAACCCAGAGGCCCGGTCCCGGTTTGGGTCGTGCCTAACGGATGTGGGGCAACAAAGGTCGCGAAGGGCGCTCACTCGAGAATCACAGGTTAATGAGAGATGTTGAACGAGGTAAAGAGAAAAGCAGGTTGGATGGGAAAGTGAGACGGACTGACTTGAAGGGAAGGGGTTGGGGCTGAGGGTGATGCCTCCTGCGGCAGAGTTGTCCGTGGCCTCTAAAGGTCTATTTTCGAGGGAGAGGGAGGGAAGGTCTCGGTGAGAGCTATTCTGGGTCCATTACCTGCCGGATGGTTGTACAATGGCCTCAATTTCTCTGGCAGCAGGAGCTCCACTTTATCGAGGACCCGGTGGTAGGTGGCCCGAAGGCCCCGGGCCCCAGCGGCTGACATCTCTGCGGACGAGTTGGTCGTGGGCGGTCGAGTGGGAGAGTGGCCGCGTGCTCCTCCCTGGATGACAACGAAGGGCACTCGTCACTTTATCCTGCCACAGTGCCTCGCGTTCCCGTCTCCCCGAGGGTGCCCTTCCCGCGGCTCAGGCTGCCCCCCTACAAACCACCCGGTGGCGGGGGCCCAGAAAAGATTGAGGGGCGGAGGCTCCGCGACGGCCCGCCCCGGGTCCGCCTCTTTCCCTCCCACCGCCCAGAGAGAGGAGGAGTCATGGCAACAGGTGCCTGAAGGACTGCCTTACCAAGCCCGCCCAGCGCCCTAGCGACAGCGCGCCTGCGCAGACAGAGCGGCCCTCGGTGATTGGCTCGCGCCGCGGCGCGGGCGGTGTCCAGCGCGAACCTCCAATTTCTCCTTCCTGCCCTCGAGGCCATGTTGGAGAAGGGAAAGTGAAGCTGCACAGGTTCTAATCCCCTTTCGCTTTGATTAAGATAGCCCGTAGTTAAAATGGGCTTTTTGGGCTTTCAATGCCCCAACTAAAGATGACGCCGCACAACGCTCTTGCTTCCTTTGGAAAGAGACTCGTGACTGAGAGAGTTCATATATCAACTTCTTCTATCTCTATTCCTCATTTATCCATAGAGAGTCAGGGATTTAGCTACAGTGTCCCGAGCCCACTTTTCTCGGGTGAGGGCAGATGTGGCGTACAAGGGCCTCAGTCCCGGGGGTGGTCGTCATCTCGCGAGAAAGGCCTGGAAGGGAGGGTGTCGAGAACGAGGAGAGGGAGGAGTCGAGGCCGCCTCCGCCTCCTCCTCCCGTTGGAGGGGGCCGAGGGAGGGGACTGGTGCTGATCTCTGGATGTTCTGGGTAGTCTGAGAAGGAGAGTATGAAGCGAGCTGCGGCCCGGGCGCGGCCCGGCTTCGGGGGCGAGGGCGCCGCCGCCGCCGCCATCTAACTCGCTGCGCCCGCTAGGCCCGGCGCGCGGATGGTGCCGGTGCGGCTAGGGTGTTGATCCGCGTGTCCCCTCCCCTCTCTCCCCTCCCCCACGCGGTGGTCTCCCCTCCTACCCCGGCCCGGCAGAGCCATGTCTCGGGGTGGCTCTTGCCCACACCTGTTGTGGGACGTGAGGAAAAGGTCTCTCGGGCTGGAGGACCCGTCCCGGCTGCGGAGCCGCTACCTGGGTGAGCGGGGGCCCCGGGGCGGAGGCGCTGAGGTCGCCGCCCGGAGGTGGGGGAGGGGGTCGCGCCGTGGGGGCTGTTGGAGGTGGGACAGCGTGTCGGCTGGGGCGCCCCGGAGACTCTGGGGTGCTGGGTGGACGTTGGCCGACGGACCCCGTGCGGGTGTCTTCCCACGGCCAAGCTCCCCTTGCATGCTGCCAGCCGCCGCCCTTGCTGGGTTTTCCTCGGGGGGCCGGATGGGCGGCAGACGCTACTGGCCAGGAAAGGTGTTGGGGGCGAGTGTGGAGTGGGATTCGGGAGAAGACTTGCCAAATCTCCTGCAGCTGCTTCGTTTGGAGCCAAAGTTGGCGCTTGTGCTGTTCTCCAACGCTCTCCCCGCTCCGCCGAAGGACTAAGTTTTTGTTGACAGTCCCCCCCTTTCCCCTTCAGTCTCCCGCTCCCCACCTCTCCCCCTTCAGTCTCGGGAGGGCTTGGGTGTCGACTGCGACGTGGTGACCACCTTCAGGGACTTCACGCTCCAGACGGACTCCGCGTAAACTGTTCTGGGGCTTCCAGCCAAAACCTAAAAGTGATAGCTGAGCTCTCCCCACCCCCGCGCACTTTCCCAGTTCGACTCTGCTGTTCAGTTCGTTTTGACCGCTTTAAGGAGGTGTAGGGTTTCACGTTCCTATTCCCACCCCTGTAAAACACACTTGGCATTTACTGTTTCTTAGTTAAGCTTTCTAAAAACAACCTTCAATACTTGAGGGAACAGTATTCCACTTTTGTTTTTTCGTTTTGGATAAGGTGGTTATGTGAGGATTCTGGGTCAAGCTGAGCTAGCTAAAAAAGCCCAGTATCTTCAAAGTGGATGTATTTAGTAAGGATCTTTTTTGTTTTTTCCTCTGCAGTCTTTCAGCACACTTTATTCTTTTTTATTTGAAGGTAAGACATCATTTAAAACTTTTTTTCTTTCCAGTTTTGTCACTTTTTCTAGGTAAGTGTTGTTGATGGCATTTGGTTTTGCCTTCAAGTCAGTAAAAGAAAATGAAATCTCCTTACACCTGACGGTTCTGGTTTGTAAATTATTTGGGAGAACTGAGCAAGCATTTTTTTCTTCTTGTTTTTTAGTGTCTCAAGTGACATATGAATACATTCTCGTTGTACAGACTTAATAAAAATGAAGCAGAAATCCCTGTGATTCCCTCCCATTCCAGTTTCACACACACACTCTTAGAGGTAACACTGTTATCTGTTTCCTGAATATTTCTCCAGACCTTTTTCTTTGCATTTTTACAAGCACATATATACATGTAGAAATGCTGTAGTTGTGTGTGTGTGTGTGTGTGTGTGTATGAGAAACCTGCATATATGATGTCCTATTGTAAACATTGTTTTGCAACTTGCTTTTTCTACATTAGTTCTTGGAGATCTTCCTAGGCAGTAAAAATAAACCTATTCAGTCTTTTAAATTATTGCATAGTATTTAACTGTATGAAGGTACTCTAGTCCAGTCAGACCTTTCCTCTGTAAATGGACCTTGGCTGTTACTGAAGCTTTGCAGTGAACATCCTTATACGTGCTCGTGCATTTATTCTACGATAAATATCTAGAGTAGTAATTTATTGTTTTAAAATTAAACATCAGTAGAGAGTGATTTTTTTTTAAACAACCTGAAAAGATGTGCAATATTTCTTTTAATATTTGGTGAAAAAGAGCTTAATTTTAGCTAAAACAAACTTTAATACTATGTTCTAAATGAGTAAATTTGTTTGGTTCTGTATTAGTTGGACTGTTTAAGTACTGATATATATAGGCCTAAATATTAATTTTTTTTCTGGTTCATTTAGTTCAACTATATTTATGACAGTTAAAATATAAAACTACACATTCCCTTTTTTCCTTTCTTGGTTTAACTCCCTAATGGGAGTGGAGTTTGCATTGGGTAAAGGGAAATTGAAGAGCAAGAGTCCATTGACTTCAGTAGAAAGTCCGAACTAAAGGTTTTCAGATATCTGTATGCAGATAGATAGATAAACACCCAAGGCAGTTTTTATCTTAAGTAATGCTTTAAATGTGTTAATAATATATACTTTATAATTAGCATATTTTTGAAACAACATCCTTTAAAAGTGGTTTTCTAAAGATTTGAAAATAGCTTGTGAAGTAGTTTCTTGGCCTTAGTAGACCTTCTTTAAACCATTACTTTCTCTAACTCTTCCACACCAAGAATGCTAATCTTGGGCTAACATTCAAGAAATAGTGAATTCCACATTAGTAGTGCCTGAATTAATGAATTTTTAAAAGATAATATTTTGAAGTACTACTACAAAGCCTTTTAAAAAGCCCAAGTTCAAGAGTTTTTGAAAGTAGTTTCCTTTTTTATTCTGAGACTTTGGACATTTTGGTTGTTTATTGTAGATTATTTTTCCAATTTATTTCCATTATTTGTATTTTTAATAATGAATTACTACTAAATAGGTAATTCACAGATAGAACTGACAGATTTTTCTTGTAACATTTACATTTCAAATAATTTCACTATAGCATGTGTCTTTCCAATAGTACTATTCAAGCTTTGTAGGTGATTTTAAATTTGATTAATTACTGCTTTTCCTCCTCCTTTTCCTTTTATGAACTGAAGTTCATAAAACATCTTTTTATATTGTGGAAATGAAGATAAATAATTTGTCATATGTTATTAAAAATTTGTATTTATTTGAGAGAGTGAGAGTGAGCATGAACAGGGGTGAAGGAGGACAGAGGGAGAAGCAGACTCCCTGCTGAACAGAGAGCCTGTTCAGTTTAGCCTGATGTGGGGTTCCATCCCAGGACCCTGGGATCATGATCTGAGCCGAAGGTAGCCGCTTAACCAACTGAGCTATCCAGGCACTCCTGTCATATGTTATTTAGAAGAAAAAGATATATATGTTCACTTAAAACCTCCAGATTCATAAGATTTACCTGAACCAACAGACTGTTGTTTGTTTTACCGTGGATTCAGAGGCTAGGCCGGTTACTGTAATATTTATGGGCCTGATCTAAATTTCAGTGTAATATATATCTTTTTAAAGAGTAATTATCAAAGTCCAGAGTGAGAAACACCTGTAGATTTAAATGTTTCAATTTCTTAAGATACTGAATAGCTATAGAGTAGTGCTTCTGGAAATCAGTGATTACTATAGTAACTTATTGGTTACATATTATTTATACAGATACACACAGCTTTGTAAAGATAAACATTGCTTGTAAAAGATACTGGTTTCTATACATTTCCTCTTTCTATTCATATTCCTCTCATTTTAAAGACTTGCCCACAACCTGTATTTATACTTTCTAACCCTTCTACATTAAAAGACAGTAACTGACAAGAGTAAAGGAAATTTTCTAGGGAGTTGTTTGCTGTAATGTATGCTTTTTTTTTTTTAAAGATTTTATTTCTTTGAGAGAATAAGAGAGAGAGCAAGCATGAGAGAAGAGAGGATCAGAGGGAGAAGCAGACTCCCCGCTGAGCAGGGAGCCCAATGTGGAACTCATTCTTGGGACTCCAGGATCTTGACCTGAGCTGGAGGCACTCGCTAAACCAACTGAGCCACGCAGGCACCCCATAATACATAGTATGTTTAATATAAAATGCTTAAGCTATGATTAGGCAGTGTCCTGGTCAGCTTGGGCTGCTGTGACAAAATAGCATAAACTGGGTAGATTATAAACAACAGAAATTCTCACAGTTTTAGAGGCTGGAAGGCTGAGAGTAGGGTGCTCACATCAGGATCTTGGTCTTGTGAGGAGGGCCTGCTTGTTTCCTGGCGCTAACTCTGTGGTTTCTTTTATAAGGGTACTAATCCTAACCTAATCACCTCTCAAAGATCTCACCTCCTAATACTATCGCCTTGGGGGTTAGGATTTCAACATAGGAATTTTTGAAGGGACACAGCCATTCATACTATAGCAGGCAGCCAGTGATACCTTTATACTGGAGTTAGGAAGTCTATGTCATTGGAATATCATTTGGAGTTAGTATGTATTGAAATAGATAATTTTACATTTGGATTATTTTTTTTTAAAGATTTATTTATTTATTTTAGAGAGGGTACATAGAGGGAGAGGAATAGAGAGGTTGAGAGAATCTTAAGCAGACTCTGCTGAGCACAGAGCCCAATGCAGGGCTCAATCCCATGACTCTGACTTCACCACCACCTGAGCTAAAAATCAAGAGTTGGATGCTTAGCCAGCTGAGCCCCCCAGGTGCCCCTACATTTAGATTTTTTTTTAGCATATCTTTAATACATGTACATTATCTAGTTCTTCATGATGTGTTGCCAAGTTACAACGTATTATATGAGAGTCTGTAAATTCTGATTTATGCTTCCTTGTTAGCTCCTAGGGAAAGGTTAGTGAAATATTTGTCTTTAGTCTTGAAATCTCAATGGAAGTTTAAAGATGTCTGATTTTAGTAGTGAACAATGACTATCAAATATGACAAATACATGTAATAGAATAAGCTGGTAATTCCTGAAGATAAGACCATCAAAGGCATATCAATCATAGCAACTGCAGACAATAAGATAGCTCTACTGTGGATTTCATTCCTCCCTAGTATAGGATGAAAATGTTGAGAGCGGGTAGGAGCTGCTGGTAACAGAATTTACATTACAGGTGTGTTTTAGGTCAGTATTTCTAAACTGTTTGACCATAATCCGCAGTAAAAATACTTTTATATGGCAACTTTTGATACACACATACAACTAAAATAAAAGATTCTCCAGGTGGTGGTTAGTCTTAATATTTTCTGTTGTGTATCGAGTTAAGAATGGTGCTGTTGACGTACTAGATTATTTCATGCGTCTTGACTTGAGGTTTGCAAAACTATTCTAGATGGTTTGTATTTTTAATAATTATAATTGAATGTTATTAACTTCAACAGGTAAAAGGATGGGTGGGTTTACCAAGTACTTGCAGTAGATCAAAAAAATTTAAAACGCTGCTGATGGCTAATAAAGAAAATATAAATAATGTAACTTTGTTTATCCTTGGGAAAAATACCTAGAGTAGGACACTTTTAAATTCTTATTTCTTGGGTAATACATGCAATGGAATTGCTGAGTTGCATAAGTGTATTTAACTTTATAAGAAATTTCTAGACTGCTTTCCAAAATAATTGTACCGTACTGCATTCCCACTGCACTTGGCATTGTGAGTCTTCCCAATTTTAGCCTTTCTAGATATGTAGATATAATAATGTCATTACCATTTTAATTTGCATTTGATTTATTCCTAGTGATTAATGATGTTGAGTATATTTCATGGCTTATTTGCCATCTGTATACTTTGGTTAAATGTTTAGATTTACCTATTTAGTATTGTAAGAATTCTTTATGTATTCTTGATACAAATCCTTAATCAGATGCATGTTTTCCAAATATTTTTCTCCTAGTTGGTCTTGTCTTGCTTTTTTCTTTATTTTTTATTAACGTATAATGTATTATTTGCCCTAGGGGTCTTTTCTTTTTCTTATAGTTCATGTTTTATATGTCCTATTTAAGAATCTTTACCTAATCCAAGATCACAAAGATTTATACTAGTCTTTTTTCTTTTTCCTAGAAGTTTTCTATATTTAATTCTTACATTTAGGTCTATGAACAATTTTGAGTTAATTTTTATATATGCTATAAGGTAAGGGTCATTTAATGTCTTCGAATATGAATGTGCAGTTGTTCCAGCATCATCTGTGAAAAAACTGTCTTTTCCTCTTGGTTAAAAATTAATTGGCCGTGTATGTAAATTAATGTCTCTACCAAAAATTAATTGGTCATGTGTGTAAATTAATGTATCTACCATGTATATGGCCAATTTCATTGATATGTTTATCTTTATGCCAGTACTTAATGTCTTTTTTTTTTTTTTTAGTACTTCATGTCTTTATACTGAATATTGAAATCAGCTTGCAGTATTTTGAATTTAGTTCTTTTTGTTCAAAATTATTTTGTCTATTCTGGGTTCTTTTCATGCCCCCCCTTTTTTTTTAAATAATCTGTACCTCCATCATGGGGCTTGAACTCACTACCCAAAGATAAGGAAAGAGTCACATGTTCTGTGGACTAAGCCAGCCAGGTGACTCTCATTCCCATATAAATTTTAGAATCAGTCAATTTCTGCAAAAAAGGTATTTGGGGTTTTGATTGGTATTGTGTTGAATCTATATTATTTCACAGAATCGTAGTCTTTACAGTATTGAACAACCAACTAATGATGGTCATTTTTGTCTCCCAGTTGTTTGGGTATTCTTTCATTTCTCTGAGTAATGTTTTCTATTTTTCAGTGTACGATCTTATACATATTTTGTTATATTTATCCTTGTAATGTGATGTTTTAAATACTATTTTAGATGTATTGTTTTTTTAATTTCAGTATCGAGTTGTTCATTATGGGTATATTGAAATACAGTTGATTTTTTTTTTTTTTTATTGGCCTCACATCCTGGAACTTTACTAAACCTGCTCGTTTCTTCGTTTCTTCTTTTTCTTCTCCTCCTCCTCTTCCTCTTCTTCCTCCTATTCCTCCTCTTTCTCTTCTTCCTCTTTTTCTCCCTCTTCCTCCTCTTCTTCCTTTTTAAAATATCTCTAACACTAACATGAGGCTTGAACTCATAACCCTGAGATCAAGAGTTTTGTGTTCTAGCAACTAAGCCAACCATGCACCCCAGTTACTTCTTATATTTTTATTTTGCAGATTTAGGGGATTTTTAAAAAAAGATTTTTATTTATTTATTTATTTGACAGAGCGAGAGAGAGAGAGAGAGATCACAAGTAGGCAGAGAGGCAGGCAGAGAGAGAGGGGGAAGCAGGCTCCCTGCCAAGCAGAAAGCCTGATGCGGGACTTGATCCCAGGACCCCAAGATCATGACCTGAGCCGAAGGCAGAGGCTTTAACCCACTGAGCCACCCAGGCGCCCCAGATTTAGGGGATTTTTATGTAGATAATGTCACTGTGTATTAAAATAGTCTTCCTTCTTCCTTTTTCACCTGGATTCTATTTTTCTTCTTTTTTCCTTTTTCTTGCTTAATTGCACTGTCCAGGTTTGCCCCAGAATCTTGAATTGAAGTACTGAGAGTGAGCATCCTTGCTTTATTCTTTATCTTGGAAAACATTTCAGTTTTTCACTATAAAATATCTTGTTAACCATGTGTTTTTTGTAGATACCCTTTAAAGAAATTTCCTTCTTAGATTGTTGAGAATGTTTGTCATGACTAGCCGTTGAATTTTGTCAGGGTTTTTTTCTGCATCTGTTAGGTTCATTATATGATTTCTCTTTCATTGATTCTGTTAATTTGCTATATTAGTATATTGAATGATTTTTTAAATATTGAACCAACATCCAATTCCTGGGCTAATACTACTTGGTTATGATAAATTATCTTTTATATATTACTGGCTTGAGTTTTGGTAGGAACTTTGTCTCTAGGTTCATAAAAGATCTTAGCTTATAGTTTTCTTAAATCTTACAAGTTTATAATTATAGCTGATAGTTTTATTTTTGCCTGGTTTTGATACCAGGTGATACCTGGGTTTTGATACCAGGGTAATGCTGGCCTCATAAATGAGTTGGATGTGTTCTCCTTTTCTAGAAAGGTTTTAAAAAATGGAAATTACCTTTTCTTTAAACATTTGATATATTTTATCATTAAAGACCTCACAGCTTGGAGTTTTTCTGTTGGAAGGTTTTTTTGTTTCTTAACTTGGTATTTTCTTTAATTTTTTTATTTTGAGATAATTGTAGATTTATAATGCAGTTGTAAGAAATAATTTGGAGAGATACCATATACTCTTCAACCAATGCTGCCAATGTTTATACAATTTATACGACTATATTACAATGTCACAACCAGGAAGTTGACATAGATAAATCCATGAACCTTATTCATATTTTTCCAGTTATATATGTCCTTACTTGTGTGTGTGTGTGTATGTACTCCATGCATTTTATGATTAATTTTAATAGATTAGCACAGGTACCACCACAATTAAGGTAGGGAATACGTCACAGTGATCCTTTGTAATACCCTTTTATAGCCACAGCTACATTCTTTTCTTCCTATTGCTAACCTCTGGCAATTATTAATCTTTCCATCTATATAATTTTGTCATTTCAAGAATGTAAATAACGTGTATGTTAACATTATAAATAACTGCATGTAACCTCTTGAGATTGGCTTTTTTCACTCAGCATATTTCCCTTAACGGTCATCCATTTTGTTGTGTGTTTTAATAGTTTATTCCTTTTTATTGTTGATTAGTATTTCATGATATGGATGTATGGTTATTTAACCATTCACTTGTTGACAGATATTTGGATTGTTTCCATTTTTGACTTTTAAGATCAAGCTGTTGTGAACATTCAGTTTTGTATGAACATAAGTTTTCATCTTTTTGGGAGAAATGTCTAAGAATTGCAGTTACTGGGCTGTATGGTAAGCACATTGTTTAATTTTGTAAGAAATGCCTTATCGTTTTTCAGGTACAGCCATACCATTTTACATTCCCATCACCCATGTATGAGTAATCCAGTTTCTCTGCATCATCTCATTAAGTATATAGTGATAATTCATAATATTAGTTTACATTTCTCTAATGGCTAATGTTGAGCATCTTTTTATTTACTTATTTGTCATCTTTATATTTTCAGTGAACTGTCTCCATTTTTTTGATCATTTTCTGTTTAGATTGTTATTGTTTTTTACTGTTGAGTTTTGAGCCTTATTCATTTAATTTAAGTATTAGTCCTTTGACAGATGTGCAGTTTGCATATATTTTCTCCGAGTCTATAGCTTGTTTTTTCACTCTCTTCATGGGGTCTTTTGCAGAATAAAAGTTGTTAACTTCAGTGAAGTCCAATTTATCAATTTTTCCTTTTATGGATTATGTTTTTGGTATCATGTCTGAGAACATGATATGTTCTTATGAGACATATGATATGAGTCTCTTATGAGACATATGATATGAGTCTCTTATGAGACTCATGATATCTCTTATGAGACAAACATAAGATTGTCTCCTAGGTTTTTTCCCTAAAATTTTATTTAAGTCCAGGGTCCATTTTGTGTTAATTTTTGTATGATGTGTATGGTTTAGTGTGAAGTTCACTTTTGTATCTCTGGGTGTTCACGTGCTCTAGCACCATTTGTTGAAAATGAAAAGGCTGGGGCGCCTGGGTGGCTCAGTGGGTTAAAGCCTCTGCTTTGGCTCAGGTCATGGTCTCAGGGCCCTGGGATTGAGCCCAAGCCCCATGTTGGGCTCTCTGCTTAGCAGGGAGCCTGCTTCCTCCTCTCCCTCTGCCTGCCTCTCTGCCTACTTGTGATCTTTCTCTCTGTCAAATAAATAAATAAAATTTTTTTAAAAAAAAGAAAATGAAAAGGCTGTATTTTCTCCATTGAATTGCTTTTGCACCTTTATTAAAAATCGGTTGGGCATTTTTGTGTGTATCTAATTCTGTGTTCTCTATTCTCTTTCACTGATCTGTGTATCTATCCCTTTGTAAATACCACACTGTCTTGCTTATTGTAGCTATATAGCATATACTATAGCTATATAGCTTATTGTAGCTATATAGTAAGTTTCAGCATTAGGTTGAGTGATTTAGTTTTAGTTTGTCTTTTTCAAAATCGTCTTAGCTATTCTATGTCTTGTGTCTTTCCATATAAATTGTAGGATAGACTTGTCCATATTCTCAAATTACCTTGCTGATATTTTGATAAAATTGCATTGGATCTTTTATTGTGTTCAGTCTTTTGATCCATAAATATGGCACACTCTATTTGTTTAGGTTGTTGGTATCTTTCGTCAGCATTTTGTAACGATCAGGATATAGATCTTCAACATGCTATATTTATTTCTTTTTACATTTATGTTAAATATTTAATTTTCTTTGGAGCAATTACAAATGGTGGGTTTTTATTTTTGTTTTTTTTAAGATGGGGTGGGGGGAGGGACGAAGGGAGAGTGAGAGAGAATCCATGTCCAGTATGGACATGGAGCCTGACGTGGGCTTAAGCTTACAACCCTGAGATCATGACCTGAGCCAAAATTAAGAGTTGAACGCTTAACCCAGTTGAGCCACCCAGGTGCCCCACAAATGGTTTTGTGTTTTAAGTTCAACTTCCACACATTTGTTGTTAGTATATAAAAATGCAGTTTTGTCTATGTTATGATCTTGTGTCCTGTGACCTTGCTGCACTCATTTATAGTTGTAGGAGGGGTTTTTTTGGTATATTCTTGGGGATTTTTACATGGAAAATTGTGTCATCTTCTAACAGGGACTATTTTATTTCTTCCTTTCCAAGCTGTATGTCTTTTCTTTTTTTTTTTCTTGCATTATCACATTGGCTGAGACTTCCAGTACAAGCATATCTTGTTTTATTGCACTTTGCAGATACTGCTTTTTTTACAAAATGAAAGTTTGTGGCAACCCTGTGTCAAACACCAGTTTTTTTTTTTTTTTTTAAGATTTTATTTATTTATTTAACGGAGAGAGAGAGAGAGAGAGATCACAAGTAGGCAGAGAGAGACGGGGAAGGAAGCAGGCTCCCCTCTGAGCAGAGAGCCCGATGCGGGGCTCGATCCCAGGACCCTGAGATCATGACCCGAGCCAAAGGCTGAGGGCTTCAACCCACTGAGCTGCCCAGGCGCCCCCAAACACCAGTTTTATAATAGCATTTGTTCACTTTCTGTCTCTATGTCAAATTTTGGTAATTCTCACAATATTTCAAACTTTTTCATTATTATAATAATTGTTATGGTGATCTGCAATCAGTAATCTTTGATGTTACTATTGTCATTGTTTTGGGACCTCACAAACTGTGCCCATATAAGACAGTAGCCTTAACTGATGAATGTTGTGTGTGTTCTGTCTGCTCCACTGACAACCTGTTCCCCATGTTTCCCTGTTTTGGGGTCTCCCTATTCCCTGAGACACAACAGTATGGAAGTCAGGCCAATTAATAACTCTGCCATGTTTCTTTCAAGTGAAAGAAAGAGGCATATATCTCTCACTTTAAATTAAAAGCTAGGAATGATAAAGCTTAGTGAGGAAGGCATGTTAAAAACTGAGATAGCCTTAAAGGTGGCCTCTTGTGCCACCAGTAGCCAAGTTGTGAATGCAAAAGAAGAGTTCTTGAAGGAAATTAAAAGTGCTACTCCTGTGAGTACATGACTGACTGATAAGAAAGTGAAAGTCTTGTTGCTGATAAGGAGAAAGTTTTAGTAGTCTGGATAGAAATTCAAACTAGCCACAGCATTCCCTTATGCCAAAGCCTAATCCAGAGCAAGGCCCTAACTCTCTTCAACTGTATGAAAACTGAGGGAGGTGAGAAATCTGAAAAAGAAAAGTTTGAAGCTAGCAGAGATTCATTCATGAAGTTTAAGGAAAGATACCATCTCTATAATGTACAAGTGCATGGTGATACAGCAAGTGCTGATGTAGAAATTGCAGTGTGTTCTCGAGAAGTTCTAACAAGTTAATTAATGAAGGTGGCTATAGTAAATAACAGATTTTCAGTGTAGGTGAAAAAGCATTCTATTGAATAGTCTTCTGTAGGAAGATGCCATCCAGGACTTTCATAGTTCAAGAGGAGAAGTCAATATCTGGTGGCTTTAAGGCTTCAAAAGACAGGATAACTCTCATTAGGAGCTAATGCAGCTGGTGATTTTAAGTTGAAGGCAGTGCTCATTTACCATTTTGAAAATCCTAGGGCCTGGGGCACCTGGGCAGCTCAGTCGGTTAAGTGTCTGCCTCCTGCTCAGGTCATTATCCCAGGGTCTTGGGATCGAGCCCTGCATTGGGCTCCCTGCTCAGTGGGAAGTCTGGTTCTCCCTCTCCCTCTGCCTTTCCCCCTGCCTGTGCTCTCTCTGTCAAATAAATAAATAAAACTTAAAAAAAAAAAAAAGATGGCTAAAAGAAAAAGAAAATCCTAGGGCCCTAAGAATTATGTTAAATCTGCCATAGATTGTGATTCCTCTGATGGATTTGGTCAAAGTAAATTGAAAACTGGAATGGATTTCCTGTTCTAGATGCCATTAAGAACATTTTTGATTCACAGGAAGAGGTCAAAATATCATCATTAACAGGAGTTTGGCAGACGTTGATTCTAATCAAGGACTTTGAGTGGTTCAAAACTTCAGTGGAGGAAGTAACTGCAGATGTGGTAGAAAGAGCAAGAGAACTAGTATGAGATTTGAAGCCTGAAGGTGGGACTGAATTGCTGCCATCTCAGGATCAAAATTAAATAGATGAGGAGTTGTTTCTTATGGATGAGCAAAGAAAGTATTTCTTGAGATGGAATCTACTCTTGGTGAAGATGCTACGAGGACTGTTGAAAGGACAGCAAAGGATTTAGGATATTACATAAGCTTAATTGATAAAGCAGCGGCAGGGTTCGAAAGGGTTAACTATAGTTTTGAAAAATGATTCCTTGTGGGTAAAATGCTATAACAAAATAGCGTCTCATACTACAGAGAAATTGTGAAAGGAAGAGCCAATTGATAGGAAACCTTCATTGCTGTCTTACGTTGCCACAGCCGCCCCAGTATTCAGCAACTACCACCCTGGTTAGTCAGCAGCTGTCAACACTGAGGCAAGACCCTCCACGAGCAAAAAGATTAGGACTTGCTGAAAGTATAGACGATAGTTAGCATTTTTTAGTAAAGTATTGTTTAATTAGATTAGGTATGTACCTTGTATTTTTAGACATAATGTTTTGCACACAATAGACTACAATATGATGTAAACATAACTTTTATGTGCACTGGGAAATGGAAAAATTCATTTGATGCACTTTATTATGATGTGTGCTTTATTGTGGTAGTGTGGAACCAAACCTTCCATATCTCTGATATATGACTGCACTGTGTTTCATGATAGTGGTGAGATTGAGTGTCCTTGTATTATTCCTGATTTTAACTGGAAAGTGTTCAGTTTTTCACCATTAAATATACCAGAAAATGTAGGTTCTTTTATAGGCACTTTTTATCAGTTTGAGAACGTTTCTCTCTATTTCTGGTTTGCTGAGAGTTTATGAATGGGCTCAATCCAAGAGGCAGAATCATTAGAGGATACACATACATACATACATATATACATACAAAGATATGTTACTGCTATTTGATCTTATATTATCATGGGAACTCATTAAACTGTCTTTGTAAAGTTATTTTCTAAATGTCTTGAGAAGGGAAGATGGTTGTAAATTGGGGGTGGGAAGGACAAACTTGAACTCATGAAGGTATACGATCTGTGTTAGATCTCACTGTCTCCAAACTTATTGATGTTCTACAGGGATGTTCTGTGGGGTGTTCTGTAGGGGAAGCTCGCTTCTTTGTCACGGAGCAAAGCACACAATTTCCTTTGTTTATTAAAGAAGGTAATGGAGGATTCATGGGAGAGTGGGACACTCGTAGGCCTAGTTGCTGCTCATTCCAGGAAGGTGAGCCAGCGGATAAGTAAGCACACTTGTATAAGTAGCATGAGCTTTGCTCCAACCTGAGGGAAAAAGTCAATATGGCTGTTACCTTACTACCACCTACCAGTCTTGTGCAAAAATGACTGGTGATTCATCCTAAGAAGTAGTATACAGGGAAGGAATTCTGGGAACATGGTTAGTGTGAGTTGACACATTTCAGTGCCACCACAGTTAATGTTAATTATCAGATGGGAGGGGGTTTCCTGCCTTTCCCTCAAGGATGGGCAATGTAAGCTTTTATCCCTTTCTCAGGGTAGTTGCCTTTGCCTGAAATAAGAGTGAGGGCTTCCTTCCTCTCTTAGAGGTAGTAGGCATTTGCCGAGGCCATTTCTAGCTGGGGTTTCCCCAGTGGCTTAAGACTTTTGTTTCCCCTGAAAGGTGAGTGGAGTTTCATTCCTGTGTCCTACTAAACAGGGACTCTTTCTGTCTCCTCCCCTATTTTCAGTGTTGTGAGTTCTTGGTGGGAGCTAATGGAAAAGAACTGGTGGCTAAATGAGGACTTTGCCTGTGTCTAGAATCTCAGAGATTTTCAACCATCTCGCTAGCCCACAGTTGGTCTTTAAGCATTCGTTTGGTCTTTAAGCATTCGTTTGGTCTTTAAGCGTTTGTTTGAATTTCACTGTTTTCTTCTTACACACTTTGATGGCAGTCCTCTTTGTCCTGTGCTCTGTCAAAGATGAAACAGTTCTGTGTTCTCTCTCACCTCAAAGGTAGTTTTGTCACCGTTTGATTTTCCCTGCTTCTAGTTAGTTGGTAAGATGCTGTGGGAGCCAAAGAGTAATATTATTCCAAGGAGATAGCAGTCAGCGATGACAGATAATACTATGAGGTCATGAAAAATGTGTCTTGAAAGGGCCCATTGGTTTATCGATAACCTGTGATTTCTAAGAACAAAACCAATGGGGAGGAGGAAGCTACAGGGACAGTGCAGGGGAAAGACCTGACAGTGAGTTAGGGAAGGCATCGTGTGGAGATAACTGAGAAGTTTGGCATTAAAGACAAAGTAGCTCAAAGGGACGATAGAATGGTGTAAAGTGAAAATTTTTGTTAAAGTGCTTTACCTCTCTTCTCATTATCACCAGCCTTATTCTTTTCCCTTAGTCAGCTGAACTTACCTCAACTTCTAAATGAGGTCATTAAAAAAAAATCATTTCCTCTCTTTTCCGGCAGTATTAACTTAGAGAACAATCCCACTTGTACATAGGGAGAGAACTAATTTTAAGTGTATAGCGTATCAGGCACATTTGTAAGTTTTGAGTATGCTAATTAATTTACTCCTGACAATAAGTCTGATCCCATCAAAGGTAAAACTTAAACAAATGTAAACTAGGGCTCTAAGAGGTTAAATTTTGCTCAGCTTATGCATAGTATGGTGCAAGTTAGACATTTAAACCTGGTCTGACACTTTTTTTTTTTTTAAAGATTTTATTTATTTATTTGACAGAGAGAGAGATCACAAGTGGGCAGAGAGGCAAACAAAGGGAGAGAGGGAAGCAGGCTCCCTGCTGAGCAGAGCCCCATGTGGGGCCGGATCCCAGGACCCTGAGATCATGACCTGAGCCGAAGGCAGAGGCTTAACCCACTGAGCCACCCAGTTACTCCTTGGTCTGACACTTCTTACATCAAGCATCTCAGTCTAATAAGGGAGATAGGTGTGTGAATAAGTTACACAGCTGTTTAGTAAATTTTACAGCTATTACAAATGAGCAGTAGCTCCATATTGTCCTTGAAAGATGTTTACCCTGTATTACTGAGGGAAAACACATTATAGAACAGAGTGAATACTACGATCGCATTTACTTATTCACTGATTCAGCAAATGTATATCAAATACTTACTTTGTCCTAGGTGCTATTCTAAGCACTTAGGATACTTGGATGAACAAAAGGAGTGTTTCTCTTTTTATTGAACTTATAAAGTCTATTAAGATAGAATAGAATGTCAAAGCAGTGATGGAATTATGAGAGACATCGTTGGTTGCAAAAAAGACTTGAATAGGAAATCACAGGTAGAGCTAAATTCATCCATAACAAGTGTGTAATTGTTGAGAGACAATTCTCCATGGCTCTTGCATTTAGGCACACTTGTGAGCAGAGACACTGGCTACTTTGTTCTGTAGCGTAAAAAATAGTGTAAAAAATCACTATCTTTTCAGTGATTTATATATAGGGATTAACTTTGGAAGTTATAATATCTCCCTCTGAAGCAGAGGGCATTTTTATTTACTATCCAGTATAATAAAGATAATGTCACTCTTTGGGATACAGGTCAGGCAGGTTTGCTTGATATTTTACAAAATTTGGATTTCCTCAGTTCAGGGTTTTGAATCAGCTGTGATTCAAACCCATTACATGTACAGTATTCACCCAGGCTGCACCCCATTGACCTGTGAGAATTGGGGGACAAGGAACCAATGTGAACCTGAAGCTTACACTGTTTGAGTAAGTCTTTTGACCTAACTTAGGAGTCTTGTGTCTTCTGTCAGCATTCATGAGATGGTGGCCAGGTACTTAGCTTACAAGTATCTAGACTTCACAGTTCTTGATAACAGGTATGAGTTTATTTTTACTTTAACTTACGTTTCCTGACTGGTTAATTTTAGCCATTCTGACTGGTGTGAGGTGGTATCTCATTGTGGTCTTGATTTGTATTTCCCTGATGCCGAGTGATGTAGAACATTTTTTCATGTGTCTATTGGCCATTTGGATGTCTTTAGAGAAATGTCTGTTCCTGTCTTCTGCCCATTTCTTGGTTGGATGATTTGTGTTCTGGGTGTTGAGTTTGATAAGTCCTTTATAGATTTTGGATATTAGCCCTTTATTTATTTATTTTTTTAAAGATTTTATTAGAAAGAGAGAGAGAGCATGAGGGAGGAGAAGGTCGGAGCGGGAAGCAGACTCCCTGTGGAGCCGGGAGCCCAATGCGGGACTCGATCTCGGGATTCTGGGATCATGACCTGAGCCAAAGGCAGGGGCTTAACCAACTGAGCCACCCAGGCACCCCACTAGCCCTTTATCTGATAAGATATTTGCAGATGTCTTCTCCCATTCTGTTGGTTGTCTTTTGGTTTTGTTGACCGTTTCCTTTGCTGTGCAAAAGCTTTTTATCTTGATGAAGTCCCAATAGTTCATTTTTGCCTTTGTTTCCCTTGCCTGTGGAGACATGTTTAAGAAGAAGTTGCTGTGACCGAGGTCAGAGAAGCTGCTGCCTGTGTTCTATGGGATTTTGATGGATTCCTGTTTCACATTTAGGTCTTTCATCCATTTTGAGTCTATTTTTGTGTATGGTGTAAGAAAATGGACCAGTTTCATTCTTCTATATGTGGCTGTCCAAGTTTCCCAACACCATTTGTTGAAGAGACTGCCTTTTTTCCATTGGATATTCTTTCCTGCTTTATTGTAAATTATTTGACCATGGTAAACTTATAGTTCTTTATGGCGTTTGTCAGCTCCTATTTTTTGGTGGTGCATTCACTTACTAAAAGGGTAGAGGAGGTTTACACTAGTTTGTTCTGGAAGCACATTTAATGGGGTGTGTGGACAGTACAGTCATTTTGATCTCCAAAGTCACATACAGAAATATCATTCAGGAGCTGTTACGTAACTGTCATGTCTCAGTGCATGTTTTTATGTGCAGGTTTCATGTATAAGAGTTTCTGCTGGAAGAATTCACTTTGTCTTCTATTCTCATGTCCCACCAGCATTTTCTCTAGACAGAGATGGCTAGAGCCCTGTTTTCAAACCTAGATCTTAAAAATTTGGGAAAAAAATTTTTTTGTGCTTTTTCTCTCTTTTTTTTAAAGAACTTTAATGAATTTTAATTACTGTCATGTTGTTAATCTGAATATTGTTTCTTAACTCTTAATTATAACTCAGTAGGATTGCCAAGCCTGCTGTTGGCCAAAGGGGAAAAAATTTAATGTTATCTGTTTATTACAGTTAGCATCTTTTTAAAACTGAAAATCAAAAAAAAAAAAAAAAACTGAAAATCAGATTTGAAAAGTTAATTATATAAAGTACAACCAGTTCATGAATATACTGAATTTCTTTCTTTTTTTTTTTTTTTTAAGATTTTACTTATTTATTTGAGAGAAAGCATGCAAGAGAGAGAGCACTAGCAGGGGGAGGGGTAGTCAGAGAAGGAGAAGCCGACTCCCCACTGAAAAGGGAGCCTGATGCTGGACTTAATCCCAGGACCCTAGGATCTTGACCTGAGCCAAAGGGAGATGCTTAACTGACTGAGCCACACAGGTGCCCTGAAAATACTGAATTTTTGTTGGTTGTTTTATTCCAATATGTTTAGGAAACCATAGAGCATTCTTCCATGCACAAAAAAGAGAAAATTCTTTAACCCACATGTTCATCCTTCACCTTGCCAGCTTACCAGTTATAAGCAAGGAGAAAGAAAGAAAGAAAACAGTTTGACTTCAAGAATCGTGATCTTTATGTTGAGTGGCAAGAAAACATAATAAATAGAAATCTGTCCCTTGTGACAGTATACAGAGAGCATAGTCAAGTTTAATTTTATTTGAGATCTCATCAGCCTGATTACTTAGCTAATTACTGTTCTTTGTCATATATTCAGCTTTTTTTCATTACAGCTTCTGAATAAACATGAAGCTATTTGGTCCTTCTTTGGTAAGGATGATTAATTTTTTAAAGGGAAACATACTTCTCTTTTTCAAAGGGATTTGTTCTATTTTTCCAGTATTGTTCTGCTACTGATGGACATTTAGGCTGATTTTATTTTATATTTTGGTGCCATATTTCATTGTTGTAAGATGAACTTTAAAATACACTAATATTTCTGAAATTAAGATGTGTTTAAAAATAAGTGGTATCTTATAAAACACTGTTTGCCAACATATTTACGATTTAAAACCCTATCCCCCCCACCCCCCCACCTCCAGTCCTTTCTTAGCTTCTTTCTCTGCTTTATTTTTCCATATAATACTTTGACCAGGTGACATGTTGTTTATTGTCTTTCAGTAAGCTCATTAGAGTGCAGGGATCTTTTTCTGTTTATTTCACCACTGTACTCCTAGTTCCTAGAACATCACCTGGAGTGGCGTGAGTTCTCAGTAGAATGAATGGTTGAATGAAGGGAATATTTGAATGATTACCGTGGTCCAGACATGGTCCTTGAATGACTTAATCCTTACAATAACTACACGAGGTAGGTAAGAACTACCTAATGAGGAAATGAGGGCTAAGTAGGTCAGTCTCCCCCCAGTATCACTCAGCCTGTAAGTGGAGGAGTAGAAATTAAGAGTTTCCTCATGCTGGATCCTGAGCTCTTAACTTCATTGTTACACTTTTATCAACAAAAATGACTTATGATTCCTTTCTTTCTTTCTTTTTAAACAGGAAGAAGAGAATTTATCCAAAGACTGAAACTTGAAGCCACCCTGAATGTGCATGATGGCTGTGTAAGTAATGATTAATTCTCAAATATGAACGACTTTAATACCAAGTGCTCAAATATTTGATGACGCCCCATCCTCCCAGAAGATTATGTCTAACGTAATCAAATATAAAGAGAATAAAGTTTTACATTAAAACATAAAGAAGTATGTTTTGAATTTAGAAAAATAGATGAGAGGTTTTTTTTTATTTTTTTATTTTTATTTTTTGAGGTTTTTTTTTTTTTAAAGCAGAGATGAGTTTTCTAATATTAAAAGGCTTCCAAGAAAAAAAAAATGGCTTCCATCTCTTTCAGTCTACTAATACTGCTTTTGTGAAGGTTACTAATGATTTCTCGTGGTTACTTCTTAGGGAACTTAGACATTAATTGAACACAATCTTTTTTGAAATGTTTTTCCTCTTGGTTTCTGCTACTATCACACACTCTTGGTTCTCTTTTTATCTCATTGACTCACTGCATCTTCTCTGTCTTCTTAGCTGACTCCTCCACTTCTTGACCTTTGATGTTGGATATAGCCAGCCACACTTTGTCCTGGCTCCTCCACCCTCTTTTCACTTCACTTTTCTAAGACGTGCTCTCCTGTCCCATGGGTGAAAAACATGACTTCCATCTCCTCATTTCTTCCCAGAACTCCAGATTCATGTATCCAGTTCTGTACTTCACATTCCCAGCTGAATGTCTAATAGGCATCCTGAATTTTGCAGGGTCAAAACAGAATCCTTTTCCTTTTAATTTCCGTTATGAAAATTTCAGACATGCTTTTCATATACTCATCAGTTGGATTTAGCAATTATCAAGATTGGAACATACTTTCCATTTCATTTCTCTCTTTTTTTTCCTTGGTGAAGTGTTTCAGAGCAAATCCTAGATAGATCATTTCACTCCTATATGTAGCCTAAAAGCAATGGACATTTTCTTATGTAACTAAAATGCCATTATGTAAGTCAACAAGATTGACAGTATATTTTTGGTATCATCTGATACACAGTCCATAATCAAGTTTCCCTCATTGTTTAAAATGTCTTTTTATAGTTGTTTGTTCAAAAGAGGATCCAGGCAAAGTCCATTCCTTGATTGCCATGCCTCTTAAATTGCTATTAAGCTAGAGCAGGCTTCCTTTTTTTCGTTCCTGCCATTGACTTGTTACAGAATCTCAGTCGGTTTTCCTGTAGACTGTCCTACATTCTAGATACTGATTTGGTTTCTGTGTTATCATTTAAATTGTTTTTATATGCTTTGTATTTCCTGTAAGTGGAAGTTACTCCTAGAGGTTTGATTAGATTCAGATACAACTTTTAGGGCAGGAATATTTACAGATGATTCTATATGCTTCTTATTATGTTGAAAAAGAGGCACACAATGTTTGTTCTACTTTTAGTAATGGTAAGATTGATCATAAGATTCAGGTGGCTACAATAGCCAAAGAGTTGCTGGAAGGGGTATAGGGATGGAGTAACTTCGTAATGGACATTGAGGAGGGTATGTGTTGTAATGAGCACTAGGTAGTATATGAGACTGATGAATCATAGACCTGTACCCCTGAAACAAATAATATATGTTAATTAATTGAATTTAAATTAAAAAAAAGATTAAGATGGCTAAAACAAAGATTTGATTTTCTCCCCTAAATCTATAACCTTCTACATTTCAGTAAATAACACCACCATTCATCCAGTTATTTAAGTTGAGAAATTTCAAGTTATCTTTGATTACTCTCTTTTCTTCGACTTCTACATCTAGTCTATCCATAAATAAATTCTACCTCCAGAATATATCTGGAATCATTCCATTTCTTTCTGTCTTTATGCTCCCACCTAATTTAAGCTATCTTTCCTTGCCTAGACCACTGCAGTATCTTCTTAGTTGGTCTTCTCATTATTCTACAAACTCATTCAACACACAGATCCTTGATTATGCACATAAATCAGGTCATATTACTTTTTTTATATGATTTCCTCCTTTTTTCCCCTAGGGTGTAAGACTTACAGTATGGTTCACAAAGGCAGAAAGATTGAAAACTGTCTTGATCAAACAAGCCCTACGGTCTGAGTTTGCTGGGCTATTTTTTGATACCTTCGAGAGTCAATAGAGAAGTAAGGGCCAGCAATTACTGAAAATCAGTGTATTCATTTACATTCATAAAGGTATATTATTCCTATTATATGAGAATACCCTATTTCATACCCTATTTCGTTACAGAAGGTTGTGTTAACACTGTACTTTTTTTTATACTTCTAAACTATTATTTTTTAAAGATACTGAGATACCAAAACAAAGAAATGCAAAACTCTGAGACATAAGACCAAGAAATCTGTAGTCTAACAAATACTTTAGACGATTTTGATCTAGATGATCTATGGATCATACTTTGGGAAATACTGCTATAGCTACCTATTGAAAGTTTGAGACTAGAAAAGAAATTACAAAGAAAGAATTACAGAAAGAAGAGAAATTACAGTGACAAGAGGGTCTAGACTCTTACTCTAAGGAACCTAACATTTAAGTGAAGGGGGAAAAAGTATCTATAGTCTTGTCCATCAAACTTATCTTTTTCCTGTCCACAATTATGGAATTATAATTATGCTGTAAATATAGTTTAGGTATATATTTTTAATTAATTAATTATTATTATGTTTTTATATAGGCTCCATGCCTAGCCTATAATTACCCTAATGTGGTCGTTGAACTCACCACCCTGAAATCAAGACCTCAGTTGAGATCAAGAGTCAGATGCTTAACCAACTGAGCCACCCAGGTGCCATTATATATTTTAAAATGAAAACATTTAGTTAACAGTGCTAATAAGTCTTATATGTATATGAACTTTTCTTAGTTTTTGTTAAACTCTTCACAATAAGAAGAGGATAGAAAGAAAATTTATAAGGAAAACTATGTGATAAATCATCTGTCCATAATACTCAATGGCTCAAAACTCTCCAGTGGGTTTCCAGCTTACTTACAGTCAACCCAAAGACCTTATTGCTTCCAGCCCTATGATTTGGCACTTGCCTTCTCTAGTTTCATCCCTTACTATGTTTGCTGTTACACTTATTTGTTCCAGTCACACTCATTTCTTCACTGTTCCTTAAATACACTAAGTATACCTTTGCCTTAGGTATTTTATGCCTTCTTTTTTTTTTTTTTAAGATTTTATTTATTTATTTGACAGAGAGAGAAAGAGATCACAAGTAGGCAGACAGGCAGGCAGAGAGAGAAGGGGAAGCAGGCTCCCTGCTGAGCAGAGAGCCTAATGCGGGCCTCTATCCCAAGACCCTGAGATCATGACATGAGCCGAAAGCAGAGGCTTTAACCCACTGAGCCAGCCAGGCCCCCCTGTGTCTTCTCATATTTAAATTCACTTTCAGATTTTATTGAGTATATTCTGAAAAAATATTTTTCTAAGGATGAGTGGAAAATAAACTTCTTAAAGTTTAAAAAGTCTTAAAAAGTCTTAAGGTCTTAAAAAAATAAGCTTAACCATATTTTTTTCTGCCTTCACACTATTTTATTTTAATTTTTTTAAAATATTTTTTTTATTTATTTGACAGAGAAAGCGGTCACAAGTAGGCAGAGAGGCAGGCAGAGGGGGAGGGGGAAGCAGGCTCCCCGCTAAGCAGAGAACCCAATGCGGGGCTCGATTCCAGGACCCTGAGATCATGACCTGAGCTGAAGGCAGAGGGTTTAACCCACTGAGCCACCCAGGCAGCTGTGCCTTCACACTATATTTAAAACATGTTGTCCTTATTTTTATCTTGCTTTTAATTTTAAAAATACCTAATACTTTCTCATGGTATAAAAATAAATTATTTTAAAAAGTGTATATATAAGAAGTGGCTCCGACCCTTGTTTCTGTCTCTCCCATTTCTTTCTGCTCCCTAATATGTACAACCACTTTTTAATAACTTTTTGGATATTTTCTGTTTTTTTCCATCTTCCTTGAGATATTATTTACTTATAGCATTGTGTAAGTTTAAGGTGTACAGTGTGATGATTTGATACACATATATGTTGTGAAATGATTACCATAATAGGGTTAGTTAACATATACATCACCTCATATAATTACCATTTTGTTGTGGTAGTGGTGAGAACATTTAAGATTTACTCTCTTAGCATCTTTCGAGTATACAACATAGTGTCGTTAACTGTAACACCAGCCATGCTGCACATTATTGCCCCAGAATTTATTCATCTCATACATTAGATATACATAGGTGCACAGATCCCCATTAGATCTGTACATTAGATCTTCAGAACTCATAGCTAGAAGTTTGTACTTTTTCAGCAGCAGCTCATTTCCCAGCTACTGGCAACCACCAACCATTCTACTACCTGTTTCTATCAATTGAGTGTTTTTAGATTCCACATATAAGTGATATCAGACAGTTTGTCATTCTTCTCTGGCCCTAAGAGTTCATCCATGTTGGTGGAAATGACAGTATTTCCTTCTTTTATATGACTAATATTCCATCTCATATATATACACCACATTTTCATTGTCCACTGATTCATAGATAAACACTTAGGTTCTTTCCATGTCTTGGTTATCGTGAATAATACCGCAATGAACATGGGAGGTACTGATATTTCTTCAAGATAGCGACTTCATTTCTTTCAGTTACACAACCAGAATAGGATTGCTGGATCATATGATAGTTTGATGCTGAATTTTTTGAGAAATCTCTATACTGTTTTCCACAGTGGCTGCACCGATTTACAGCCTCACCAGAGTGCACAGATGCTCCCTTTTCCCCACATCCTCCCCAGCACCTGTTCTCTTCTCTTGTCTATTTTGATAATAGCCATTCTAGTAGGTGTGAAGCGATAGTTCACTATAGTTTTGATTTGCATTTCCCTCATGATTAGTGATGTTGAGCACCTTTTCATGTATTTTTTGGCTATGTATACTTTTAGAAAATGTTTGTGGAGGTCCTTTGCCCATTTTTAAATCCAATTATTTGTGGTGTGTGTTTTTTTTTTTCTTGTTACTGTGTTATATGAGCTCTTTATATATTTTTTATATTAACCCCTTATCAAATATATGGTTTGCATATATTTTATTCCATTCTGTAGGTTTCCTCTTCATCTTATTGGTTTCTGTTACTCTGCAGAAGCTTCCAAATTTGATATTTGCTTTTGTTGTTTGCACTTTTCGTGTCATATCCAAAAAAATCACTGCCAAGATCAAGGTCAAGGAGTTTTTCCACTCTGTTTTCTTTTAGAGTTTTATAGTTTCAGGTCTTATGTTTAAGTACTCTATCCATTTCAAGTTAATTTTGTCTTATTTGCTCGTGAACATCCAGTTTTCCCATCGTCATTTATTGAAAAGATTGTGCTTTCCCCATTGAGTATTCTTGGCTCCTTTGTTGTAAATTAATAGACCATATATGTTTGGGTTACTTTTTGGGTTCTGTATTCTGTTCCATTGGTCTGTGTGTCTGTTTTTATGCCAATACCATACTATTTTGATTACTGTAACTTTGTAATATAGTTTAAGTCAGGAAGTACGGTGACTCCAGATTTTTCTTTCTCAGGAGTTCTTTGGCTATTTGGGGTTTCCTGTTGTTCCATACAGACTTTAGGGTTTGTGTTTTTTTTTCCTATTTTTGTGCAAAATGCCATTGGAATTTTGGTAAGGATTGCCTTAAGTCCATAGATGGCTTTGGGTTGTGTGGACATTTTAATAATATTAAACCTTCCAATACATGAACTTGGCATCTATCTATTTATATGTGTCATCTTCATTGTCTTTCACTAGTAGCGTGTAGATCTCAGTGTACAGATCTTTTACCTCTTCGGTTAAATTTATCCCTAAGTACTTTATTGTTTTAGATGCTATTGTAACTTAGCATCAGATAGTTTATTGTTAGTATGTAGACGTGACATGCACCTGATATTTGTTTGTTGATTCTATATCTTAAAACTACAAAATTCGTTTATTAGTGCCAACAGTTTTTTGGTGGTGTCTCCAGACTGTTCTATATATAAGATCATGTCATCTGCAAACAGAGACAGTTTTACTTCATCATTTCCAGTTTGGATGCCTTTTATTCTTTTTCTTGCCTAATTGCTCTGGGTAGGATTTAATGCTATGTTAAATAAAAGTGATGAGAGTCACTACCCTTTTCTTGTTGCTGATTTTAGAGGAAAAGTTTTCAGCTGTACACCATTGAGTATGATCTTAGCTGTGGGTTTGTCATATATGACCTTTATTATGGTGAGATATGTTCCTTCTGTATTCAATATGTTGAGAATTTTTATCATGAAAGATGTTGAATTTCAGGACGCCTGGGTGGCTCAGTTGGTTGAGCAACTGCCTTTGGCTCAGGTCGTGATCCCGGCATCTTGGGATCGAGTCCCGCATCGGGCTCCTTGCTCCACAGGGAGCCTGCTCCTCTCTCTGCCTCTGCCTGCCTCTCTGCCTGCTTGTGTTCTCTCTCTGTTGAATGAATAAATAAAAATCTTAAAAAAAAAAAAAAGATGTTGAATTTCATCAGATGCTTTTTCTTTTCTTTTTTTTTAAAAGATTTATTTTATTTAATTGAGACAGAGAGAGAGAGAGAGAGAATGAAAGAGGAGAGGTCAGAGGGAGAAGCAGGCTCCTCTCAGAGCAGGGAGCCCAATGTGGGACTCGATCCCGGGACTCGAGGATCATGACCTGAGCCGAAGGCAGTCGCTCAACCAACTGAGCCACCCAGGCGCCCCATCAGATGCTTTTTCTGCATACGATTAGATGATCGTGTGATTTTTATCATTCATTATATTAATGTGAAATATCACGTTTATTGATTTGTGTATACTGAATCATCCTTGTATCTCAGGGATACATTCCACTTGGTTATGGTGTATGATCTTTTTAATGTGCTGTTGAATTTGATGTGCTAGTATTTTGCTGAGGATATTTACATCAATATTTATCAGGAATATTGGCATGTAGTTTTCTTTTCTTGTAATACTTTACCTGGCTCTGGTTTCAGGGTAAGGAGTTTGGGCATGTACCCTCCTCTTTAGTTTTTTGCAGGTTTTGAGAAGGATTGGTGTTTATTCTTCTTTAAATGTTTGGTAAATAGTTAAAGCCCCTGAAGCTGGAAAAAAAAAAAAAAGAAACCTGCCTGCTCTCCATTTGTATAGGAAGAGGAACAGAAAATGGATATATGAGAGGATAACTATCAAAAAGCTTGAATTTGGCATTAAAAATGTTACCCAGGAGTTTCCACTGCTATTTGATCTCTGAGAGAGTGTAAAGAGGTGGTGACTCTCATTTTTTGGTTGTTTTTCAATGGCTTTTGATTACTGATTCAGTCTCCAGAAACAAACAAAAAAAATTACTTGTTTTTGACCTATTCAGATTTTTTATTTTTTTGTGATTTAGTCTTAGTGGGTTTTATGTTTCTAGTAGGTTGTCTTAATTTATTGGTGTATAACTGCTCAGTGTATTCTCTTATAATCCTTTGTATTTCTGTGGTATCAATTGTAATATCTTCTCTTTCATTTATAGTTTTTTTTTTTTAAATTAGGGTCTTGTTTTTTTTTCTTAGTATGTTTAGCTAACGATTTGTCAATCTTGTTTACTTTTTGAAAAAACCTGCTTTTAGTTGCATGAATCTTTTCTACTGTTTTCCTACTTTTTTTTCCATTTATTTCTGTTCTGATCTTTGTTGTCTCCTTTCTTTTGCTAATTTTGTCCTTCGTTTGTTTCTCCCTTTCATTAATGTGTTAAGCTCTGCTGCTTATTTGTGACGTTTCTTTTTTCTTAGTGTAGGCATTTATTGCTGTAAAATTCCTGCTTATAACTGCTTTTGCTGCATCCCATATGTTTTATTTCTATTTTGATTTATTTCAAGATTTTTTTAAAAATTCTTCTTGGACCCACAGATTGTCTAAGAGTATGTTATTTAATTTCCACATGTTGGTGAAATTTCGTTTTCCTGCTGTTACTTTCTGGTCTTACACCATGGTGGTCAGAAAGATAACTTGGTATGATTTAATTCTTTTAAAATTTGCTAATACTTGTTTTGTGATATATCATGATTTATCCTAGAGAATGTTCAGGGTGCCCTTGAGGAATGTCTTTCTGCTGCTGTACGATGACTGTTCTGTATATGTCTAAATCTTGTGCTAAAGTATACTTCAATTCTAATGTTTTCTTATTAATTTCCGATCTGTATGATTTATCCATTGTTGAAAATGGGGTATTGAAGTCTTCTGCTACGATTGTTTTTGTCGTTTATTTCTCCCTTTAAATCTGATATAATAATTTTAAAAAAATGTTTAGAGATTGTGGAAAGCCTGGGTGGCTCAGTTGTTAAGTGTCTGCCTTCAGATCAGGTCATGATCCCAGGTTCCTGGGATGAAGCCCTGCATCGGGCTCCCTCATTGGTGGGAAGCCTGCTTCTCCCTCTCCCACTCCCCCTGCTTGTGTTCCCTCTCTCATTAGGTCTCTGTCAAACAAACAAATAAATAAGAATAAATAAAAAAACAAATAAATTCTTTAAAAAAATGTTTAGAGATCGCATCTCTGACATTTGGCTAAAGATCAAATGTAAAAAATGTTTAGACACTCTAGTAGATATCTGGTGATATCATGTTGTGGTTTTAATTCTCTGTCCCAATTTTGCATATTCATCCATATCTCACAAACTTCCTAAACTCACTTGTTAGTTCTAGTATTTATATTGTTTCTAATTTTCTGAAGATACGGTACAGAATTCTCATTACTTATTTTTAAAAAAATGTTTGGCAGAATTCACCAGTAAAGCCATCTGGGCCTGGGTTTCTTTGTGGAAAATTCTAACTGCAATCCTTTAATAAAAACAGACTATGTATTGAGTAAATTTTGTTTAGCATGTGTGTTTCAGGGATTTTGTCAGTTATATCTGCATTGTTGAATTATTGGCATAAGGTTGACCTTTAATGTTTAGGTATTGTAGAATGTGTAGTTAGTGATTGATATCATCTTTCTCATTCCTCGTGTCAGTAGTATTATCTCCCCCTGTACCCTTTTTTTCCTTTATTAGTCAGGCTACATGTTCATTAATTGTATTTGTCTTGTCAAAGAGCCAGCTTCTAGTGTTTTTGTGTGTGTGTTTTTTTCCCCGTTTTTCTGTTTTCTGTTGTTTCATTGGTTTTTGATCTGATATTCATTATTTCCAATTCTTCTGCTGACTTTGGATTTCATTTGTTCTTAGAACTCTTTTGATTGGAAGCTGAGGTCATTGATATGAGACTTTATCTTTTCTAATATAGGTATTTTAGTGCTTTAAGTTTCCTTCCAAGTTCAGAGTTAGCTGCAACCCATTAATTGGGTTATGTTGTGCTTTCATTTTCATTCGGTTCAAAATACTTTCTAATTTATTAGATAATTTCTTTTTTGGATATCTGTTATTTTGTAGTTTCCAAATATTTCTTTGTGTTAATGATTTTCACTTAATTCCATTATTGTCAGAGAACATATTCTGTATTAGTTGAAATCTTTTACAAATATTGAGATTTGTTTTATGGTCCATAAATATTTTCTATATTTGTAAATATTTTTTGTGTACTTAAAAAAAATGTGTATTTAGGGCTCAGTAGGTTCACCATCCGACTCTTGATTTTGGCTCAATTCATGATCTTGGGGTTGTAAGATCAAGCTGCATGTCAGGCACAGAGTCTGCTTGAGATAACCTCTTCTCCCTTTCCCTCTGCCACATCCCCCCTTGTGCACACATGCTTGTGTTCTCTAAATAAATAACAAAACAAATAAAATCTTAAGAAAAAAAGGACAGTGTTCTGCTGTTTTTTAGTTGTTTCAGACGTGATAGTGAATCTGTCTTGACTAAAAGTGGAAGGCTGTTTTTTTAATTTAGATACAGTTCATATACCATAAAATCTACCCATTTTAAGTGTACAGTTCAATGTTTTTTTTTAAGTATATACATAAAGTTGTACAGCCACCATCACCACCGTCCAGTTTCAGTATATTTTCACCACCTGAAAAAAAAAGTCCATACCAGTTATCATTCACTCCCATTCCTCCTCTACCAAGCTGTTGGCAGACACTAATCTACCTTCTGTCTCTACAGATACGCCTAGTCTAGACTTTTAAAATACATGGAATCATATAATATATGGCCTTTCACACTGGCTTCATTCACTCAGTATAATGTCTTCAAAGTATTTATATGTTGCAGGATGTATCATGATTTCATTTTGTGGCTGAATAATATTTTATGGATATTTTGTTATGAGCAAATGGATAGTCACATTTTGTTTATCCATACATTAGTTGATAAATGTTGGGATTGCTTTCACTTTTAGCTCTTAGGAATAATGCAGCTATGGGTTTTTGTGTACAATTTTTTGTTTGATAAATGTTTTTAGTTCTCTTGGATATAACCCTTATTGTGGAAATGCTGGGTCATAGGGTAACTTTGTTTCATTTTTTGAGGACCTGCCGGACTGCCTAAATAGTGACAATTTTGCATTCCTATCAGCACTGTGTTAGGGTTTCAATTTTTTGGGGGGTGGGTTCCAATTGTTTGACATCCTAGCCAGCTCTTATTATTTACTGGCTTCTTGGGAGGTGGTTGGGTTTTTTTGTTTTTTTGTTTTTAATTATTATAGCCAACCTAAAGATTGATACCTATGTTTCCTTCTAAGAGTTTTATAGTTTGGGCACTTACATTTAGATTTTTGATCATTTTTAGTTCATTTTTTAATATGGTGTCCCTTTCTTGGGTATATCCAGTTGTCCCAGCACCATTTGTTGGAAAAATACTCTTTCTCCATTGAAAGGTATTGGATCCCTTTTCGAAAATTACTTGAACGTAAATGTTTATTTCTGGACTCTCAATTCCATTCCATTGATTTATATGTCTGTGATCATGTCAGTACCATATAGCCATACAACCATACAGTACCATAGGGTACCATACCATACTACCATGACTATAGCTTTGTGGTAAGTTGTAAAATTTTTTTTTTTAAGGCCTTGTTTTTTGTGTTTCTGGGTACAAAATGAATTAATTAAAGTAAATTTAAACAATGAAACTTAACAACTGAGACATTTCATTGGGAGTTTACAGAATGCTGTGTGTGCTAAATGGCAATATGTATTTTCTATAGGTTAACTGGTAAAAATACTCCTCACGATTGACACAATTTTATTAGTGTTATAAATTTTGAATCATCAGTTAATTGAAAGATGGCATACTTGTTTATATGTCTAGTTTACTTAAATTTTTTTTTTTGTTGTTTTCTTTTTAGGTTAATACAATCTGTTGGAATGAGACTGGAGAATATATTTTATCTGGCTCAGATGACACCAAGTTAGTAATTAGTAATCCTTACAGCAGAAAGGTAAAGTGGCTTAAAAAAATTAATGAGAAAAATTAAGCTAGAAATTAAGAAACCATAAATAATTATGAAATGGGCGTTTGTAATAGAATATCCTTATTTTGCTCAAGGTAGTAACGCAATTTGGAAGTAAAATCATGCTTATCTCTTAATCCTCTTAGGAAAACAGTAGACTTCACCCAGCTTTTGACTCTAGCAAATTTAAATATGCTTCATTTTATTCATGTGGGTAAAATTGCCAAAAGTAACATTATCTCAGTAAACCATTCTTAGGGGAAAAGAGGTCAATGTGAATTTTTTTTTCTTTTACGCTCATAAAATCTACTCTTCGGCTAAGTGGTTTAGGAACATTATTTTATAAGTTTGCAAAAACAGTATCTAGGCTGTAGTGAAATGCTTCATGATATCTAATGAAGCTGGCATAATCATTCAAGTTTTAGGATTATGTAATTAGAATTATATTCTGATTTTTATTGGCTCTTCTTCTCGGTACGTGGAGAAACTATACACCTATTTTTTTATCAGTGAGAACTTGGTAGACTGGCAGACCAAACTTATTTAATAGTAGCAATCTTACAGAATAAATTATTCACATATTTCTTATTTTTCCACATTTAAACAGTTAATATTTTTAAGTAAATGTTGTGGTCCTTCAACCTGAATGAGATTCGTATTGAAGATATCCTTGATTAAAAGACAGATCATAATTTTATTTCAGGGATAGCTTTACTTAATTGTCCTGACTTAGCAGAGGGAAACTTGATGTTTTCAAATCCTACTTGTGTTAGGCCTGCAATTACTAGGTCTTTTAAGGTGCTTCTACCCAATTCTAGCCTGGAGCTTAGAGCCTGGCTCAGCGGCACATGGAAGCATTCTGATTCTCCCAAGTGTGGAAGCTCTGAAAAAGGCCAAATAACTGTCCTCTTGGGTTTTTATGGAGGCTTCATTACATAGTCCTGATTGACTAAGTCATTGGTCACTGACTGATTGTACCTCCAGCCTTTCTCCCCCTCCTGATTGCTCCTTCTGGCAGCCAGTCCCTAGCCTTTGGTGGGGTCCAAAAGTCACCTTCATTAATAACAAGACACCCATTTCCCCTTGTCTCTGAAGCATTTTCAAAAACTATTGACAAAGATCATATATATATATTATATATATATATGAAAAATATATCTTTGGTCATGTGACCAAAGATATATTTCTTATAAATCATTATATGTACTAGGACAACCTTTTCCTTACAGTAGAGGAAATTTTCCTGGAATAATGTATATGTGGAATGCTTTTTGACCATCACTATGAGAATTTTAATGGTTATAGTATTCATAGCAGTTGAGTAGACACCAAAGGAATAATCTTTTTGTTTTTGAAAAGATGCAGAGCTTCACACTTAAAAAAAAAACAAAAACAAGAAAACTGTAGTAAAATACACTTAACGTAAAATTAACTATCTTAATAATTTTTAATATTTCTGTTTAGTGACATTAAGTATATTTACATCGTTGATACTATGACCACATCCAGCTATAGAACTATGTTCATCTTGGAAAACTGAAACTCTGTACTTAGTAAACAATAACTCCTTTTTCTTCCCTCCTCCCATCCCTTGGCAACCACCATTCTACTTTTTGTCTGGATGAATTTGACTACTCTAGATACCTTGTATAAACTTTTATACAATATTTGTCTTTTTCTGTCTATTTCATTTATCATGATGCCCTTAACATTTAGATGTGTTGCTGTATGTATCAGATTTTCTTTTTTTTTATGGCCAAACCATATTCTGTTGTATGTAAATACTACATTTTGTTTCCATTCATTTTTCAATGGACACTTGAGTTACTATTTCTACCATTTTGATATTGTGAATAATGCTGCTATGAACATAGGTGTACATATATCTCTCCAAGTCCCTGCTTTCAATTATTTTGTGACTATACCCAATGGAATAATTTTTAGAAAATCTTGTTTCGTCTTTATTTGCTTATTTTTGGAAAAAGGACATTCATTTTAATGCATAGTTCCTAATAGAATGTATATTTGAAAAGTGATTACTCTTTCTCTTTTCCACTTTAAGAAATGAGTCATCAAATAATACTCCTAAAGAGTTTAAATATAACAAGACTTTATCTTTTTCACATATTGGTCTTATTAGATCCAAATTTGCTATCATATAGGAATATTTAAAAAAATTTTAAAACACAGATGATTAATTACATAGGAAGAGAAAGTGTTTTGATCCTGAGTCAAACATTACCTGTTCTTAAAGTTTGACTTTATTTTTAGGTCCTGTGAATACATGGAAAGATTAATTGAATGCAAATAAAAGTTTTGAAACACTTTTTTTTTTAATAGAGTTAAGAGGTTGGAAGTGTTCTTTATTAATGGTAACATATCCTAATTTTATATATGGTATGTCTCAAATATATACAAGAGAAAAGTTTCTTTTCCCAGTAATTATAGTTTAGTTTATTTGGACCAATCCTCCTGTTGAAAACAATTAAAATATTCTTGATTAAAGACTTTAAAAATTGTCCTAAAAAAATTGTCCTAAAAGTAACAAGTAACTTGCCTTAATAGTAAGGGATTAGCCGTCCAAAATGGAAGGGAGAAGGTGAATCCAGAGAAGTGAGCATTAAAGCCACTTTCTCCCTAAAGATGTTTGTCAATACAAGCATATATAAACTTTAGTCTTTTTTTTTTTTAAAGATTTTATTTATTTATTTGACAGAAAAAGAGAGATCACAAGTAGGCAGAGAGGCAGGCAGAGAGAGAGAGGGAAGCAGGCTCCCCACAGAACAGAGAGCCAATGCGGGGCTCGATCCCAAGACCCTGAGATCATGACCCAAGCCTAAGGCAGAGGCTTTAACCCACTGAGCCACCCAGGCACGCTTAAAGTTTAGTCTAGATGGCCTTGAGGTCAAAGTAAGACAGAAACAGAGCTCAGGACCCAAATCAAGTATGGATTATAGGGATTCCTATAGCAGACTCTCCACAGTATGCTGGGACACCTATTCGCCCAAAAGGGCCGCCTCCTCAAGGTATAAATGAAACTGAAGGAAGGTAACCTTGTAATATCTAATATAAAATAAATTTTTGTCTGTCTATCTATCTATCTATCTATCTATCTATCTATTATTTATTTATTTATTTATTTGACAGAGAGAGCGAGAGATCACAAGTAGGCAGAGAGGCAGGCAGAGAGAGAGAAGGGGAAGCAGGCTCCCTGCCGAGCAGAGAGCCCGATGTGGGGCTCGATCCCAGAACCCTGGGATCATAACCTGAGCTGAAGGCAGAGGCTTTAACTCACTGAGCCACCCAGGCGCCCCTATAAAAGAAATTCTGAGTGTACCACATATGCAAAATTTTTCTTGATTTGGCTTCAGCCAGCTATCTATAAGTTCTCAGGGCATAACATATTTCTTTACTCTGTGCTTTTGCTTGCACTGTTCTCTCTTCATGGGATGTTCTCCTGCTTTGCTGTGCACCTCCCACCTACTTGGCAAATTTAAATCCATCCTTCAGTTCTTGGCTTTTAGCTGTGGTATACCTCTCTTGTTGCCTTAGGCAAATGTAGGCACTCCTTCCTCTGTGTTCTCATTGTACTTTGTGGATAATTAGATTATTATATTATGTTTGTTTGCATGTTGCTCACCATTAGACAATAATTTCGTTGGGACAATGACAGTTTTTTCTTTTTTGTTTCCTCAACACTTAATAAATTATCTGTCACAGAGTAGGTAGGTGCCCAATAAATATTAGAAGAGGAAAGGCAAGGAATTTCTGTATTTAATTCCTTAGGTTGGGTTACGGGTTTGGTTTAGAGAGTAGTGATTTTTACCAAGAGATTGAAGAACCAACATTTTCTATCTGGATACTTCTGGACCAAGATTAAGGTTTTTTTAATTACATTAAATTTTTAAATTTATTTTTGCCAGAGGGGGAGAGAGAGAGAGAGAGTGTGTGCGCATGAGTGTGGGGTGAGAAGGGGCAGAGGGAGAAGCAGACTCCCCACCAAGCAGGGAGCCTGATGTGGGAATTGATCCCAGGACACCAGGGTCATGATCTGAGCCTAAGGCAGATGCCCAACCGACTGAGCCACCCATACACCCCAAGCTTTAGGTTTTGGAAACATTGTATGTGACATGGTAAAAAAGAAAGAGATACCTGGTTGGCCAGCTAGATTAACCTGATGATCAGTAAAGTCATAGATGTTATAACTAGTTCACATTCACATTTATTACTAATTCTAGTTAACAATATGTCATTTACATCTTCAGTTAAGTTACTCTGCCAACTTCTACCTCTCTAGGCTATTATTCTTAGACATTTTCTGAATAAGTATTTTAATGCATTGATTCAAGGCAACACAAAATAAATCCAGCTGCCAAAAATAATAACCATTTGCAAGTACATGTCATTTTTTAAAAAATGAACCTTATCGCTCTTTACCTCCAGTAGAATGCATATCTATATTGATTGTATAGTTTCGGTTTCGACAATTAAAAAAAATTCCAACCTTTTTTGGAATTACTAATTTTATACACATGAGTACCTGTTCTTCCAACAATTATGTATTAATAAATTAGGGAGAGAGTGGTTCAAAATGAAGTTACCATGGTTGGCAGTAGTCAGATAGTAGGCTTGATAGGCAGTATTAAAGAGTTTACATTTTAACTGAAATAGTCACTGGAGTGTATTAAACCTGCAGGTGATTCGATTTGCATTTTTAAACGATAGCTCTGGTTGCTGTTTGGAGAGTAGAGTTTGAGTAAGATCAGAAGTAGGAGATAGGAGGCCACTGAGTTACACCATTGAGAAGAGATGGTGGTTTAGACAAAGATAATGGCATCGAGGTGATGAGAGGTAGTTTGGAATGTATCTTGGACCTGGATTTGCTGGTGAATTTTATACATTTTATATTTTTTATGTATGTACATTACATATTTTACTATTTTATAGTAGATGAGGGAAAGAGAAATGAAGGATGATTCTTTAGTTTTTGACTTGATCCACTGTGTGGGTGGATGCTGCTGCCATTGAGATGAAGATGGAGAACACTGGGAGTAAATTTTGGAAGACAACATCTGAAATCAAGAGATATGTCCAAAAGGAAAGAGCTTCAACTTTTTACTCTTTAAATCTCTATTACTTTAATAAAGAAATCCATCTGAATTTGTGAATAATATGTGACATGTCAGTACACCTATTAGTGTATCGAGTGCTTTTGTTTCTGAAGCTATGAGTAAACCTGTTAAATGGAGATAAATCATGAACTGTTAAGAATAATGTCTGCTGAATGGGACTAAAGCAAAGACAAAAGCCTATCAGATGAAGAAACTAATATATATACGGTACACAATGACTTTTATATGTTTAGCTACTTGGTAAACCATGCTAAAATACCTGACAGAGTTAAAGGTCATGAGATCTACCTTGTTTAAAGGCTTTACATTAATTATTCTGTGTTATTTTTTATACCTTAATCTTCCAGATCTTAGTGTCTTACACTGGAAGAGAGGAATGAAAGATTTTAAAATATTTCACAATTTTATTCTCCATTGGCTCTGGTTAATGCAGGTGCAAAAGACACTTCCCGTTTTTTATTTGACCCTAATTATATGTGCATTATATGTGTAAGACTTTCTGTGGAGTAATTTATGGTACTCAGCAAATCCTTATTTTGGCCATAACCCTATAATCTAGGTCTTAAGTAAAATGAGGTGACTTAAATATTCCAAGTGGTCAAGGTAAATAGCTGCTATTATTCATTCCAGATTTATGGTATGATTTATTATGGTAGTTTGGTAAGCATTTGACAGATAGTGTTATATATTAAATACTCAAAGCCAAATCCAAAACAGTTGAAATATATTTCCCTGACTTTGTTTTAAAATTTAAAAACTCTTGGAAAAACTTAAAAAATAATACAATGAACATCCACAAATAGATTTTTTTTAAAGCAATTGAGCCCAAATTGGGGGCATCATGCACTTCTTTCACGAATGCATTGGTGTATATCTACTAAGAACAAGAACGTTATTCTATTTTTAAAGATATGTAATATTGAATATGGAGTTGGTCACATTACTTGTGGATTTCATATTTGCAAATTTGTCTACTCACTGAAATTTACTTTTAACCCTTAAGTCAGTATTTGCCGTGCCTTCTTGGTCATTCGTGGCCATGAACATGAGCAGAGTGGCAAAAGAACTGTCACTCAATATGCATCAACATTCACATTACCAGCTGAGATAAACAAGGAGACACTCTGACTTATGCATACTGTATCTTTTTCATGGTATATTTCATGTCACATTTTTGTGCCCCCTCTTTTTTTTTTTGTATTTTTGTGCTTTTAATTGATGATTTGACAGTTTAAAATGTCCCCAGGTATCATGCTGAAATACTGTCTCATGTTCCTAAGCACCAGAAGCCTGAGGTGTTTCTCATTGAGAAAAAATGTCAGATAAGCTTCATTTAGGTGTGAATTATAGTGCTGTTGGCCATGAGTTCAATGTTAATGAATCAACAGTATATATTAAATAAGGTCTTTAAACAGAAACATATAAAATAATGCTGTGTATTGACTGAGGAAAATGTTGTGGCAGGAGGCTCAAAGGAACCTAACCACATATTTCCCTAGGAGCAATGATTTGATACTTGTTAATTCAGTGTTGGCAGTGACTTATCAGGAATGATGAAGAGTTAACTATATGTTATTATATATGTGATTTCCTATTTGATAATATATACACATATGTACATATATGGTCCATATTCAGATTTTCTCATTTGTTTATACTGTTCTTTGTCACTGCCATGCCTTTTCAACCCAAGCTCCATCCATCATTTCACATAGTTGGCATAATTCCTTAGTCTCTTTAGGCTAGCTCATTCAGGGGCTCCTGGGTGGCTCATGGGTTAAAGCCTCTGCCTTTGGCTCAAGTCATGATCTCAGGGTCCTAGGATCGAGCCCCGCATCGGGCTCTCTGCTCAGGAGGGGGTCTGCTTCCTCCTCTCTTTCTGCCTGCCTCCCTGCCTACTTGTGATCTCTCTCTGTCAAATAAATAAATAAAAATCTTTAAGAAAAAAAAAGGATAGCTCATTCAACTTTTTGGTCTTTCATGATATTAATATGTTATTTGTTTTACTATTGTATTAATATAGAAGAACAGTTGTTATATAGAATGTTTCTTAGTTTGGATTTGTCTGTTTCTTCATGAATAGATTAAAATTAAAAACATTTTAGCTAAAAATTCTCCACAGGTGACATTGTAGTACATGATACTAGTTTATCCCCTTACTGGTAATGTTAACTTTGATATCTCCATTGTTTGGTATGTTTATCCTTTGCAACTAATAAGCTGTTTGTGAAGTGATATGTTGAGACTGTGTGAATATTCTCTTTCATAACAATCTTTCTTATATTGGTTTTAGTGTTGATTCTTGCCTTAATCAGTGTTAAAAGGTAGTTACAAAATAGTGATTTTAATTGTCTGTCCTTCTACATTTATTGACATTATTTTGTAAATAAGAGTATTTCCTTTGTCCCTGCAGCTTTTTTGAAAAAATCACTTTGGGATTATAGATTTTTTAAATTTAATATATTAATAATCTATTACTGATAATATTTTTTGGTGCTTAAATTACCCCATTGTTTGGTGGAACATTTAAAGCCAACTTTATGTTTTGACATATTCTTATTTCTTTGAGCACATTGTTTATTTTTTTTATTATTTTTTAAAGATTTTATTTATTTATTTATTTATTTATTTATTTATTTATTTATTTATTCATTTATTTGACAGATCACAAGTAGGCAGAGAGGCGGGCGGGGGGGGGGTGGGGAAGCAGGCTCCCTGCTGAGCAGAGAGCCTGTTGCGGGCCTCGATCCCAGGACCCTGAGATCATGACTTGAGCCGAACACAGAGGATTTAACCAACTGAGCCACCCAGGCGCCCCTGAGCACATTTTTAAAACACATCAGATTCCCTCTGCATTAAATTTTCATTGTACATACATGTGGGGGAATGCATCATAATTTATTCAATAAATCTGTGCTTTGCTGTTAGGAATAGCTCATTAAATAACTTTGTACATTTTTTCTTGTATTGTTGGAGGTGTATCTTAAAGGTAAATTCTTAGAAATAGACTTGTCTGGTCAAAGGGTAAACGCATGTGTGGTTTTGTGAAGTATGGCTAAATTTCTCTCTATTAGTCTTGTACCATCTAGTGCTCCCACCAGAAATGATGAAGAGCCCGTTTCCTGGTAGGCTCACTTACATAATGTGTTGTCAAACTTGAATTTTTGTCACTGTGAAAAGTGAGAATTAGTTTCTCAGTAGTAGCTTCAATTTGCATTTCCCTTAGGAACAAAGTTGGATGTTTTCTCACATACTTGAAGGCCCTTTGTATATCTTTTTGTGGACTATGTATGCAGATCTTTTGCCCATGCAATTAAAAAAACCCAGGTTTTGTTATATTTCTTTCTATTAATTTTTAAGCACTATTAGGGAAATTTGTTCTTTATCTTCACTATGTGTTCCAATATTTACATATTTATTTTAAACTTTATTTCTGTCACTAGAATTTTAGTCTTTATTTTTAAAGATTTTATTTATTTGAGAGAGAGCGTGAGCAAGAGAGCACAAACAGGGGGAATGGCAGAAGGAGAGGGACAAACAGACTTCTCACTGAGCAGGGAGCCCTATGGCATGCTCAGTCCCAGGACCCTGAGATCATGACCTGAGCAGAAGTCAGACGCTTAGCTGGCTGAGCCACCCGGGTGCCCCACAGTATCGAAATATAATTAAGGAAGAAGATTTTGGAACTTCAGTAGTTTCATCTTACTATTTCATGATTCATTTAAATTCAGTTTATTTTATTTCTTTATCCTGGAAGGGAATAACTAAAAATCATCTAGTAAACAGTTTCAAAAGTCAGAGGGACGCCTGGGTAGCTCAGCCGGTTAAAGTGGCTGCCTTCAGCTCAGGTCATCATGTCAGGGTACTGGGATCGATCCCATAGTGCTCCCTGCTCAGCTGGGAGCCTGCTTCTCCCTCTCTCTCTCTGCTGCAACCCCTGCTTGTGTTCTCTTGCTCCTACTCTCTCTTTTAAATAAATAAATAAAATCTTTAAAAAAAAAAAAAAGTCAGGATCGTCCATTCTTTCTCCCCACCCCCCAACCTACTCTCCAATTCTAAAAGTAACTTGTTTGAAGTCGATTACTAGAGAAATACAGGAAAATATTTTTAAAATAATGAAAAGCATCTTCCCTGTATCTGTTTCTCTCTCCTCCTATATATAATAGTCCTTTCTTATATATTGAGATCTTACGAATGAGTCAGATACACCAAATAGATGGAAATATATATATTTAATTTTCACAGAACTGTTCCTATTGATGATACTTAATCTTCTTCAAATCTCAGAGAGAAAAAAGTATATGAGGTTCTGATTTTTTAAAAATTATATTAGTTTGGAATCAAATGATAATTTTTTATTAGATAATAAGAATGTTAATGAGAATTTATTCCTGGCTATGATTATATTAAATATGAATATTTCTTTCTAGGAAATAATAAATTATCAAGAGCTTTTTTTTCTCTGTGTTTTAGGTTTTGACAACAATTCGTTCAGGGCACCGAGCAAATATATTTAGTGCAAAGTTCTTACCATGCACAAATGATAAGCAGATTGTGTCCTGCTCTGGGGATGGAGTAATATTTTATACTAATGTTGAGCAAGATGCAGAAACCAACAGACAATGCCAATTTACCTGCCATTATGGAACTACCTATGAGGTACAGTATTACTGTGGTTATATATATAAGTATGTATGTATGTGTAGGTTTGTGTATGTAACACTCATGCATATGTAGGCAGAGAAATTATTGACAGACTAGATTTCAGTAAAGTACTTGAGAAAGTGTATCTTGATAGGCTTGTGAGTAAAGTTACATAAAATGTAATAGTAATAGGATTTGTAATTGCAACCAGATGTCAGCCTTTAAAAATACTTCTGTTACTGTGCTACAAGCCTATATACTAGCCTTTAACCTCTTAAACACTTTATCACTGTTTTATATAATCATCAAATTATCAAATCAAATTATCAAATCATTCTTATATAATAAGTCATTGATGGCATGCTTATCACATGTTCCCGTGGCAGAAAGAACACTTGTACACTAGGCAAAAGAATCAGATCCCTAAAGAACATTAATAAGCTCAAGCCCTGAGTTGAATTAAATGAGGTGAAATGAATTTAAGACTCAATCATACTACTTAACTTGGTTCAGAAAAATTGCTTACCCTTCATTCAGAATGCTCTTTTAAAATCTTTCCACGTCATTTCTTTGCATCAAATCATTCTTTTTTTTTTGGGAAGATTTTATTTATTTATCTGACAGAGAGAGAGAGAGATCACAAGTAGGCAGAGAGGCAGGCAGAGAGAGAGAGAGGGAGAAGCAAGCTCCCCACCGAGCAGAGAGCCAACACGGGGCTCTATCCCAAGACCCTGAGATCATGACCCAAGCCGAAGGCAGAGGCTTTAACCCACTGAGCCACCCAGGCACCCGCATCAAATCATTCTTAACCTGTTATATCTTTGTCCACGATCTGATTTTCATTTCTCTGGTAACCTCATGTTTTGGTGTGTAACAGCATATAGTTACATTTTATTTTCTCATCCATTTTCACAATTTTGGCTTTGAACTGGAGATTTTAGTCAATTTATATATATAGTTTTTTTTAAGATTTTATTTATTTATTTGACAGAGAGAGAGAAATCACAGGTAGGCAGAGAGGCAGGCAGAGAGAGAGGGGGAAGCAGGCTCCCTCCTGAGCAGAGAGCCCAATGTGAGGCTTGATCCCAGAACCCTGAGATCATGACCTGAGCTGAAGGCAGAGGCTTAACCCACTGAGCCACTCAGGCGCCCCTAGTCAATTTATATTTATTGTGAGTAATAATATATTTGGATCTATTCCTTTATCTTACTATTTTCTGTTGGTTTTTTTTTTTTTTAATTTCCTCTCTACATTTTCCCTTGTTTTTTTTGCCTTCTTTTAAAGTTGACTGAGGATTTTGCTTTTTGTCTGTTTTATTTCTGCTACTTGCATGGAAGATACACATTTGTGTTTTAGAAGAATAATTAACAAAGCATAAAATCAATAAATACCTTTGCCCTTCTCCTGAATAAAGCATCTTAGAACATTATAACGTGTTCATCCCGTGTTCAGTTGTATATGTTTATATTGTTCTGAGTTTAGTTATATATTTTCTCACATAAATTAAATATTATCATTGTCTCATTAGTTGGCATTTGTTTAGATTTACCTGCATATTTACCAATACCTTTGGCTCTTCCACCACAGATTCTCTGTATAAGGTCATTGTGTACCTAAAGTACATTCTTTCCAGTTCCTTCAGTGAGAGTTTGTTAATAGAAACAATTTTCATTTCCTATTATCCTTTTTTATTTATTTTATTTTATTTTTTATTTTATTTTATTTTATTTTGTTTTGTTTTATTTTATTTACTTATTTGACAGAGACACAGTGAGAGAGGGAACAGAAGCAGGGGGAGTGAGAATAGGAGAAGCAGGCTTCCTACTGAGCACAGAGTGCCCAATGTGGGGCTCGATCCCAGGACCCTGAGATCATGAACTGAGCTGAAGGTAGATGCTTAACGACTGAGCCACCCAGGTGCCCCTCCTATTATCCTTTTCTTTTCTTCATTCCTTTCTTCCCTTTTCATCTTTTTCAGAATTTATTTCCAGAATGAAGAATTTTAGACCAATTTGTCTAAGGTAGTTTTTCTGAATATTTGCTGGGTATCAAGTCTGATATTTTATTTCAGATGATACTCCTTTGTTCTCACTTTATTGTTGAAGTTGAGAATTCAGTCATTCTGATTGTGCTTTCTTTATAGTTAATCTGTCTCTCTTCCGTGGCTGCTTTTAATTGTGTTTTTCTCTGCTGGTTTTTTTCCTTTATTAATATTGCCACAGTGTAGTTAGGTTTGAATTTCCTTTTTATTTGTCATACTTGGAATTTATTGATGTTTTTGATCTGAGAAACTGACATCTTGAAAAAATGTGGGAAGTTTGCAATCAGTAGGTCTTTGGTTATTTTTTACCTTCTCTATTTTTTTTTCTCCTGAAATTCTGATTAGAATTTGACTTTATTCCATCTATCATTAAACTCTGGTTTTTTAAATTGAAGTATAAGGCACATAGGAAAAGAACATAAATCCTAAGTATATAGCTTAATAAATTATTACAAAGTAAATCTATTCATGTAACAGCTATCTAGGCCAAGAAATACAAAAGCATTAAGTATCTCAGAAGCCCCCTCATTCTGACTTCTAATAATTTGTGAAATTCATCCATGCTGGGTGCAACTATAATTTGTTCTTTTTCATTGCTGTATAGCATTCCATTGTGTGAACGTACCATGAGTGATTGATCTCTTCTACTGTTGATGACAATTAAATTTGATTTCCCATTTGGAGAGCATTCCTTTACATGACTCTAAGTACATAAATATATTCACTTCGTTGAATATATACTAGAAGTAAACTTTCTTGGTCATAGGACACATTTGTTTATTTTAGAGATATTACCAAATAATTTTCCAAAATAATTGAACAGCTTATATTCCTGCCAGTAGTAGAAAAGAGTTCCTATTGTTGCTCATCTTTGCCAACGATTGATATTAGTCTCTTAATTTTGGCAACTCATATAGTGTTATCTTACGGTTTCACATTCCTCTCCCTGTTGATGCGGCTACTGTTGTGCACCTCTTCATATAAATGTTTATTGGTTATTTGGATATATTCTTTTGTCAGGTGCCTATTCAGATGTCTTTCCTAATCTTTCCATTGGATTTGTCATCTTGTTTCATTTTTGATTTATAGGAATTTCTTAAACTCTTCTGCATATGAACTTATCTTTTCCTACTCTGTGGTTATATTTTCACTTTCCTAATGGTGTCTTGGGTGAACAAATGTTTTAGCGTTGTCTAATATATTGGTCTTTTCCTTTATTATTAGTGCTTTCTGCATCCTGGTTAAAATATTTTTCCTATCTTGAGATTATGGAGATACTCTATTTTCTCTTTTTAAAAGTTTATTGTTTTGTCTTTGCATTTAGATCTTTTTTTTTTAAAAAAAAAGATTTATTTATTTATTTATTTGACAGGGAGAGAGAAATCATAAGTAGGAAGAGAGGCAGGCAGAGACAGAGGGGGAAGCAGGCTCCCCACCGAGAAGAGTCCTACGCGGGGCTCGATCCCAGGACCCGAGATCATGACCTGAGCTGAAGGCAGAGGCTTTAAACCACTGAGCCACCCAGGTGCTCCTGCGTTTAGATCTTATAATTCACCTGGATTTGATTTTTGTGATAGGATGAAGTTGGAGTAAACTTTTTTCTCCATATGGATTTTTGTAATTAAATAAAAATCCCAAATAGCATACAGACGAAGAGGCATTCTGTATAAGGACATTTTAACAATATATACCCAATTGCCAAAGGTGTTTTTTGTTGAATACATATACACTGTAGTTGGAATAGAATATTTTTTCAAAACTGAAACTCTATCCATTGAACAGTTCTGCTATTTCCTCTTCTCCTACCCCTTGCAGCCTCCATTTTACTTTGTTTCTGAGTTTGATTATTTTAGATACCTCATGGAATATTTGTATTTTTGTGACTGGTTTATTTTAGTTAGCATAATATTCTCAAGGTTCATCCATGTCAATCTATGACAGGATTTGCTTCTTTTCTGAAGCTTAATACTCTCCCGTTGTATGTGTATATACCATACAATCCATTACTTGTCAGTGGACGTTTGGGCTGTTTACACCTCTCAGTTTTTGTGAATAATGCTGCAATGAACATGGGGGTGCAAATAACCTCTTTAGAATCCTGTTTAAGTTTTTTGGAAGTATATATCCAGAAGTGGGTTTGCTGGATCATATGATAATTCTGTTTTCAATTTTTTAAAAAGATTTATTTGTTTTAGAGAGGGAGAGAGCACGAGCACAAGGGGGAGAAAAAGAGGGGAAGGGAAGGAATTCAACCAGACTCCCTGCCAAGCTTGGAGCCTAACTTAGGGCTTGATCCCATGACCCTGAGATCATGACCCATGCCGAAATCAAGAGTTGGACGTTCCACCGACTGAGCTACCCAGGTGCCCTCTATTTTTTATTTTTTGACGATCCTCCATACGGTTTTCCATAGTGGCTGTTTTATTTTATATTCTCAACAACAGCACATTAAGGGTTCCAGTTTTTCCACATTCTTGTCAACACTTGTTATTTTCTTTTTTTTTTCAAGAGTGACCATTTTAATGGGTGTGAGGAGGTATCTCATTGTGGTTTTGATTTACATTTCCTTAATGATTAGGGATGTTGAGTATCTCTTTTTGTGCTTCTTGGTCATTTGTATATCTTCTTTGGAGAAGTGTCTGTTGAAGTCTTTTGCCCATTTTTAATTGGGTTGCTTTTTTGTTGTTGTTGAGTTGAAGGGGTTCTTTATATATTTCAGGTATTAATGCCTTATTGATAATAGAGTTTGTGTGTTCTCCCATTCCATAGATTTGTTGAAGATAGCTATTGTAAATGAGATTGTTTCTTAATTTTCTTTTCAGATTGTTAATTGTTAATGTATAGAAAAAACTGATTTTATGTGTTGATTTTTGTAACCTGCATCTTTGCATATTCATTTATTAGTTCTAACAGTATTTTGTATTGGAATCTTTAGTGTTTTCTACATATAAGATCATATCATCTGCAAATAAATAATCTTACCTTTTCTTTTCTAATTCAATGCTTTTTTTTTTTTCCTTGCCTGATTGCTCTAGCTAGAACTTCAATACTATATTGAATAGACATGATGAGAGTGGGCATTTGTGCCTTGTTCCTGATATTAGTGAATAAGCTTTAAGTGTTTCACCACTGAATATGATGTTAACTGTGAGAGTCTATATATGGTCTTTATTAGATTGAGGTAATTTCCTTCCATTCCTCCTTTGTTGAGAGTTTTTATTGTGAAGGAGTGTTGACTTGTGTCAGATGCTTTTTTGGCATCAGTTTTGATGATCCCATGGTTTTTGTTCTTCATTATGACATGTTTTGGGGTTTTTTGGTGTGTTGTTGAGTATTCATCAGAGACATAGTCTATAGTTTTGTGTTCTTTTAGTATCTTTGGTTTTGGCATCAGGATAAAGTTGTCCTCATAGAATGAATTTGGAAGTGTTCCTGTTTCTTTAGTTTTTTGAAAGCATTTGGGAAGGATTGGTGTTAATTCTTTAAATGTAGGTAAATTTCCGCAGTGAAGCCATCTGGTTCTGGGCTTTTTTTGTTGTTGTTGTTGGGATGTATTTGATTACTGATTCAATCTCCTTACTAGTTATAGGTTTGTTCAAACTGTTTATTTCTGGGAGCCTGGGTGGCTCAGTTGGTTAAGCATCTGCCTTCAGCTCAGGTCATGATCCCAGCATATTGGGATCAAGTTCCCTATCAGGCTCCTTGCTCAGTGGGGAGCCTGTTTCTCCTTCTCCCTCTGACTGCCGTTCCCCCCTGCTTGTGCTCACTCTCTCTCTCTGTCAAATAAATAGATAAAATCTTAAAAAGTTTTTTTTTTAATTTCTTCATGATTTAGTTTTGGTAGGTTGTATGTGTCTAGAAATATATCCATTTCTTCTAGGTTTTTCCATGTGTTGTAAAATTATTCATACGAGTCTCTTAAGGTACTTTTTATTTCTGTGGCATAATTAGTAATGTCTCTTCTTATCTCTTCTTTCATTTCTAGCTTTTGTTGAGTCTTTTTTTTTCTTTTTTTTTTAAAGATTTTATTTATTTGACAGAGAGAGAGAGAGATCACAAGTAGGCAGAGAGGCAGGCAGAGAGAGAGGGGGAAGCAGGCTCCCCGCAGAGCAGAGAGCTCAATGCAGGGCTC
>CM052814.1:48436621-48500240 GCA_028533885.1 Nasua narica
CACCCAGGCACCCCGAGTCTTTTTTTTTTCTTGTTAGTCTAGATAAGAGTTTGTCAATATTGAAGATATTTTTTAAAAACCAACTTAGCTGATATTTTTTCTATCTTCCATTTCCTTTATTTCTCCTTTAGTCTATTATTTCCTTCCTCTTCTAACTTTGGGTTTCATTTGTTGCTCTTTTGTTAGTTCTTAAGTATAAAATTAGATTGTTGATTTGAGATCTTTTTTTTTTTTCTAATGTAGGTGTTTACTGCTATAAACTTCCCACTTGGTAGTGTACTATTTACATTTAAAATAGTTACTAATAAGGAAATACTTACTATTGCCATTTTACCATTTTTTTTTCAGTATACCTTATACTGATTTTGGCACTCTTTTGTTTTTATGTTTCATTCTCCATCCCAGCACCCTGGGATCATGACCTGAGCCAAAGGTCAGCTTAACAAACTGAGCACCCAGGCAGCCCTCTCTTTGACTTTTGACAAGTTGTCTATAATATGTCTAAGTGTGTACCTCTTTGAGTTCAGCCTATTTAGAGTCTTTTGAGCTTTTTGAGTGTGGATGTCCATTTTCTTTGCTAAGATTTAGGAAGTTTTCAGCCAGTATTTTTTCAAACAAGCTCTTTGCCCCTTCTTCTTCTCCATCTGGAACTTGCATATATATATTGCTCAGCTTGTTGTGTCCTGTAAATCCCGTGGGGTCTTCTTCACTTTTCTGCATTCTTCCTTTTTGTTCCTCTGACGTGGTAATTTCAAGAGTTGTCTTCAAGTTTGCTGACTTTTCTTTCTGCTTGATCAAGCCTGATGTTGATTTCCTCTAGTCAGTTTTTAAAGTAATTATTATATTCTTCAGTTCCCAAATTTCCATTTGGCTCTTTTTTCCAGGTTGGTTTTTTTTTTTCATTTTACATTTCTATAAGCAGTGCCTGACAGTTCCAGTTGTTCTGCATTCTTTTAACACTTGCTATGGTCAATCCTTTATTTTAGACATCCTAACAGATATATAATGGAATCTCTTGTGTTATTAGCTTTTATTTCCCAATTATCTAATGATGTTGAGCATACTTTTTATGTGCTTGTTTATCATCTTTTTGTATTTTGTGAATTGTTCAAATCTTTTGCCCATTGTTTTAGTGGTATATTCATTTCTTATTACTGAGTTTTGAGGGATTTTTAAAATATGTTTAGGATATTTTTTAGGTTTATGATTTATAATTTTTTCCTCCTAGTCAGCAGCTTTGTCTTCTCATTTTCTTAACATTGTCCTTCCAAAAGAATTTCTTAATTTTCAGGAAGCCCATTTTACCAAAGTTCTTTGTTTTTATGGACCAATGTTATATCTAAAAATCTTTTTTTAACCAAAAGTCACAAAGATTTTTTCCTAGAAGTTTTATAGTTTTATGTTTTACACTTAGATCAATGATCCATGTTGTTTTTAATTTTTTCTTTTAAAATTTATTTATTCATTTATTAGACAGAGAGAGACAAGGCAAGAGAGGGAACACAAGCAGGGGGAGTGGGAGAGGGAGAAGCAGGCTTCCTGCTCATCAGTGAGCCCGATGCAGGGTTCGATCTCAGGACCCTGGGAACATGAAGCCAGTAGTGTGAGTAGTGTGAGTCCTTTGTTCTTCTTTTAAAACATTACTTAAGGTATTTTAGTTCTTTTGTATTTCCACATGAATTTGGTAATCAAATTGTCATTCATACCAAAAATCCTGCTGGAATTTATTTGAAATCTATATATCAATTTAGGGAGAAGTGATGACATTAAATTTCCCAGTCCATGAACACAGTTTATCTCCTGTTAAGACTTTAAAATTATTCAGTAGTGTTTTATAATTTTCAGTGTTATGTATCTTATATATCCTTAAGCATTTTATATTTTTCATGTTATTATAAATGTTATTTTTAAATTTTCAATTTCTAATGGTTTTGTTGCCATAGTATAGACATAAAATTGAATTTTTTTATAAAGGTCATTTATTTGACAGAGAGAGATAGCGAGAGAGGGAATACAAGCAGGGGGAGTGGGAGAGGGAGAAGCAGGCTCCCTGCTGAGTAGGGAGCCCAATGCGGGGCTCGATCCCGGGACCCTGGGAACATGACATGAGCCGAAGGTAGACACTTAATGGCTGAGCCACCCAGGCGCCCCCCCATACAATTGATTTTTATATAGTGACCTTGTATCCTGCAGCTTTTCTAAATTTACTTATTCTAATACATTTTTTTAAAAATTACATAGGTTTTTCTACTTAGATGATTAAATTGTCCATGAATATGGAAACAATTTTACTTTATTATTCTTTATTTTATAAAATAATAGTAATGTCCTTCAAAGACGTCTGTTTAAATGCTTAATAACATTACCTGTACTTTCATTTTCATCTACAGATAATGACTGTACCCAATGACCCTTATACTTTTCTCTCTTGTGGTGAAGATGGAACTGTTCGGTGGTTTGATACACGCATCAAAACTAGCTGCACAAAAGAAGATTGCAAAGATGTAAGAATCAAATTTTTATATAAATGACAAAAAATTAAGATTATAATTAAAATTGGACAGTAAGTATCTCTGGGTTATAAGATTATGGGTGAATTTGATTATATTAAATTTTGTTGATCTAGTGTAATTACTCAATGTTTTAGTCTTATATTTGGGAGTAATTTTTATTTTGTCTCTTCAGAATGCAATTTGCATTATTCAAATATTGCTTGTTTTTCAACCACTAATTAAATTTGTATTTCTATATGTATTTTATATTTTGGTTATTTTATAAGGAAAATGTACAATATTGTATTAGAAGTCAGTATTGGAGTTGTGTAGCAAACTGCAAAGAAAAAAAGAATTTCCCTTAGAGCAATAAACTGCCGAGGAGGAATATTGCCTGAATATTTTGGCCTCACAGAAGCCGAATTTGTTGGAAAACTGGTAGAAATCTGAAAAATAAATTAGGAGAAAACCATGTTGTTTTTCCTTGTCATTATCATACTGAGTTAGGATTTCTGAGAAAGGTTATTTTCTTCTAATTAAAAGGAAAATATTTTAAATGTTAAACTATTTCAAAGTTTTAAATCTTTAGAGTAGCCTGTCTATGGTAATGCTGTGTGTAACTGGTGGTTTTATCTTTTAAAGGATATTTTAATTAACTGCCGACGTGCTGCCACATCTGTAGCTATTTGTCCACCGATACCATATTATCTTGCTGTTGGTTGTTCAGATAGCTCAGTACGAATATATGATCGGCGAATGCTGGGCACAAGAGCCACAGGTAAAAAGCTATGTATTAGAAAAAAATATAAGACTCTTGTCAGTTCAAAGAATAAATCTTTATGACATATTTGCAATTTTAAAGTTTCATTAGTTTCATAAAATTCAGTAAATACAATGTGTTTAAACACTATGGATCTTTATAAAAAAATAACATTTTACTAGGGCGCCTGGGTGGCTCAGCCAGTTAAGCCTGACTCATTTTTTTTTCTTAAGATTTTATTTATTTATCATGTCAGAGAGAGAGAGAGCATAAGCAGGGCAAGTAGCAGGCCGAGGGAGAAGCAGGCTCCCCGTTGACCAAGGAGCCCGATGTCGGACTTGATCCTAAGACCCTGGGATCATGACCTGATCCAAAGGCTGACACTTAACCAATTGAGCCACCCAGGTGTCCCAAGGATCTGACTCTTTATCTCAGCTCAGGTCACAATCTCAGGGTCGTGAGTTCAAACACCACATTGGACTCCATACTGGGCATGAACATACATACATACATACATAGAAATACCATTTTACGAAGTTTTTATGACCCTATCAAAGTGATACTTTTGCAGTTTATAACTTCAAAGAGTTGTAACAGTTGATGTATTAGTTTCCTAGAGCTGTCATAACAAATTACCATGAATTGGATGGCCTAAAATAACAGAAATTGATTCTCACACTTCTGGGGGGTTAGATGTCTAAAATCAAGATGTTATAGTTTTTCTGTTGGTGGCTCCCAGGAAGACTCTTGCATGCTTCTCTCCTAGCTTTTGGTGGTTGCGGACGATTTGGCTTGCATTCATTCATTCATTCATTCATTCATTTATTTATTATTTTTTAAAAGACTCATTGATTAGTGAGAGAGAGCACAGAGGGAAAGTGAGAGGGAGAAGCAGACTTCCCAGTGATCAGAGAGCCCAACGTAAGACTCAGTCCCAGGACTTTGAGATCAGGGCCTGAGCCAAAGGCAGACGCCCAACCGACTGAGCCACCCAGGCACCCCCAATTTTAACTTTTAAATGTCTCCTTTCACTCTCTGCGTCCACATGTACATGCTGTCTTCTCCTGTGTGTATCTGAATCCACATTTTCCTCTTCTTATTAGGACACCAGTTATATTGGATCTAGGGCCCACCTTAATGCAATATGACCTCATTACATCTGCAAAGACCTTATTTCCAAATATTCCAGAATCATTCTGAGTTCTAGATGGACATGAATTTGGGGGAGAACACTATCAGTCCACAACACTTGACTTTCCTAATTTCTCTTTGTTGTAGAGAGGAAAGTTAGGGAAGAACAGTGACTTGGGTACGTGTTCATGTACAGAGCATATGTTTATGCCCAGTTAAGTACTGTTAGTGATGCTGCAGCACTGAAGTTGAATCTTTCTTTAAACTCTTCATTTGCTCCTCATCCCATTGTGAGATGATACTGCCTCTGAAATATTCAATTTAAAGCCACCTTACTAGCATTTTCTCAGTGAGGGAAGGCCAGGATTATATACCCACACACCCAGCAAATATACATACATTTATATATTTTCACATACTTTAAATTGCTAAAAATAAAGGTGGACTTGCCCAGAAACTATTAATGTCAATCTCAGTGTCAATTTATGTCCAGTAAAAATGGACATAGAGTATTGAAATGGGAAGACTAGTTTGGGGGCACGACTATGGCTCAATCAGTTGGTCATCCGACTCTTGATTTCAGTTCATGTCATGATCTCAGGGTCATAGACAGAGCCCTGAGTTGGGCTCCATGCTGAGCATGGAGATTCTCTCTTCCCTCTCCCTCTACTCTGTCCCCACTTGTGTGCACACACTCTTAAAAAAAAAAAGATAAAAAAGGAAGATTAGGTTGTTTCTTGGGGTTTATTTTTGTTTCTTTTTGGAACTATGATTGAGAAATCCTATCTATTTGGATCCACGTTTAGGGGAAACAGTAGTAATATAAGATGAAATTATAGGCTAAATTACTATTTTTCAACAGATGGGACACAATTGACATTTTGGGCAGGACAAGATCTCTTTGTGCAGTATTAAACAGTTTTGTGGGACTCTTAGAATTTAGCATTCCCAGACCTCCATGGGCACAAAATGCCAGTTGCACCCTTCCCTATCATATTATATTGATGACTGCCAAAATTAATTAAAGTTGGAATACTGTCCCCACTCTGTTGTTTTATAAGAAGAAAATTTCATAACAATCAAAAATCTTTTAAAAACATAGGGGTGCCTGGCTGGCTCAGTCAGAAGAGAATGTACCTTTTGATATCAGGGTCATGAATTTGAGCCCCACATTGAATATAGAGGTTACTAAGAAAAATAAATAAACTAAAAAAATTTTTTTTTGACCTAAAGCAAAAGGTAAATCATTTTAAAAGGAAAATGCACTATTTTATCTAGTATTCTAACAATAAATATAAGCTCACCTATTTAAATTATAAAAATTATATTCATTGGGGAAAATTTTTGGAAGATGATTTAGTGTAACTATAATCAAATCATTTTAATTAATTAAGTCCTATTTCAAATGAAACTGTAAAACATTTGTATAATCTATGTAATCCCAGCCACTCAGGAAATTTTTTTTGAAGTTATGTAACCTTCATACTATATTCTTTATTATTTTGTTATAAAATTAGTTATTAAGAAAAGAGCCTTTTCTAGAAATAGAATATGATACTTAGGATTTTATATTGCTACATTAAATCACATATCTCATAATTCGGATTAAGAGTTTTTAAAATGTTTTTCTTAAAAAATGTATACAACTTCCTGTTTTTTTTTATTTAGGGAATTATGCAGGTCGAGGAACTACTGGAATGGTTGCCCGTTTCATCCCTTCCCATCTTAATAATAAGTCCTGCAGGGTGACATCTCTGTGTTACAGTGAAGATGGCCAAGAGATTCTTGTTAGTTACTCTTCAGATTATATATATCTTTTTGACCCGAAAGATGATACAGCACGAGAACTTAAGACTCCTTCTGCAGAAGAAAGAAGAGAAGAGGTAAGTTTACTCAAAACCATATTCTTTATTCAGTTCAGAAAACATTAATTCAGTGACTCCTGGGGCCTGAAGGGATTTAAAAAATAGAATTGATTTTCAAGGTATTTATAGTGTTGATTTTGTAGAAGGACTTGGAATATACATGAAAGAACAGGGGCTAATAATTAAGGATAAGGCTCTAGAAGAAAGTGTTGTGAAATATTTTTAAAGAGAAAATATTTAATCGCAAAATGTTTCTTCAACTTTATGGAGGCATAGCAGCAAGCAAGACGTATCAATAGTTCTAACAGTTGTAGAAAAAAACAATTAAAATAATAAAAAGTTGGATATAAAAACTCACAAGAGACTAAATGTTTATGCTTATACACCAATAGGAGTTTTATTTGTTACCATTTATTATTCAGATGGGGACAGCAATCCCCTTCTCTTCTGATCATGCTTCTCTGTCACAGTTAAGAACGAGTAACATACATCCCTAGGTGTATTTTACAAAATACATATAAGTAAGTGAGAAAAAGTTAAGTTAAAGTACACATACATACACATACATATACACACACATAAGGGGAGAGGAGGGAATTGCTGTCCACATATGAATAGTAAATGGTAATAGGTAAAATCCTGTTGGTGAACATAAACATTTAGTCTTAATTGAAGTTTACATATCAAATTTTATATCTATTATATATAGATCTATATACATATTATATATTGAAAACTAGGTGATTCTAATATAGTGAACCATTGGGGTGCCTTGCAGACTCAGTCAGTAGAGCATGTGACCCTTGATCTTGAGGTTGTGGGTTCAAGTCCCACATTGGGTATAGAGAGTACTTAAAAATAAAATAGCAAACCATCTTCTTGTTTATAAAAGGCAAAAACCAGAAATAATATATCCTTGAAATATGCAGCAATAGAAAAATGTTTTTTTTAACCATTTAGCTTCTTCAATATTTTTTTCACTTTGGGTTTTTTTTTTTAATGTCCTGTGTTTAATCACTACTGTTTGGCTTGTAAATATTTTTGAAATTAACTGTTGCTTTACTAATTACTAGTGGCTTTTTGGTATTGGACCAACTCCTATTAGTAAACATATTCTAAAGGTAGTAAAGAACAACAATTTTCTAATTCCTATGATATACAAAACTATATTCAGTTCTTATGACTGCAGGTTTAGAAGGCTATAATATTAGGAAAAAATCAGGATAACTTTATAAATATTTTTGGGATTTTAAATTTCCCAGTGTATTTAAGTGAATTAGAAAATGGACAAAGAAAATGGGATGCTGGCTAATTAAAGCTATTTTTGAGTTTATTGGTCTTACTGAAAACATGAGATCTGCTCTTTCATTTTGTTGCTGCTATGTAATTCCTCTTGAGGTATGTGCTCCAGTGAAGTTACAGTCCAGCTTTCTGACTCTTACATAATGAAAGTTGGAAATGCAGAAACATTTTAAGTGGGCCAACCAGCTTTTATACCATAGAATACATAGCCAAAATATGTTTGCATAATCAGAGTGAATGAGGCTGAGTCATGAACTCTTGGTTATTATCTGAACATGGTTTTCTCAGTATTCTTTGTTGAATTAACTAAATTAAGAAGAATAAATCTGAAAATGGATTAAAAATATAAAAATAAATCATGCTTAGTATAATGAACTAAGCAACTCACAGGAGTATATAGAGAAAGAAATTAGTAGTCAGTCTCCTTCTTAGGCTTACCACCTTTTCTTCAGTGTTTTATGTTAAATCCTTGACAGTAGTGTTCAGACACACTCAAGCCACCAAATATTTATTGAGCACCTACTTTACACTAGGTCCTGTAGAAACTTAAGAAACTCAAGGATGATTATGACAAAGACATGACCTCTCACTCAGGAATTTACAGTTTAGTGGAAATAAAGATATAAATAAATTAATATGTAAAACTTAATAGAATTATATATAAGGGTTATGTTCTATATAAGTAAAAGCAAAGGAAGGAATAATGTATTTTGATTGGAGATGTAAAATGATTGAACAGGATGTTAAAATATTAAAGTTTCACATAATGATTTTTTATGTTTTAATAATATTTTTATATTTTCTTAATTCTTAATAAATATTTTCTTAATTCTTTTTTCTTTAAAGATTTTATTTATTTATTTGACAGAAAGAAAGAGATCACAAGTTGTCAGAGAGGCAGGCAGAGAGAAGGGGAAGCAGGCTCCCTGCTGAGCAGAGAGCCCGATGCGATGCGGGGCTCTATCCCAGGACCCTGAGATCATGACCTAAGCTGAAGGCAGAGGCATAACCCACTGAGCCCCCTAAGCGCCCCCCAGTGATCTTTTAAAACCAAGTCAAATTATGCTACTCTTCTGATCAACACTCCTAAGTGGCTTTCCATCTCCTCAAAGCAAAACCAAGGTCCCGACAGTGGCTTCAAGAGCTTTGATCATGTGGTTTGGTGACTTCTACAGTTCTCTCAGTATTTCTACTGTACTCTACTCTGGCCACCTCTACTGATTTATTCAGGCAGCCTAAGCATGCTTCTCCCTTATGGCTTCTGCATTTACTGTACATGAAATGGTCTTCCCACATATCTGGATTTCATCTTCTCTTACCTATTTTAGATCTTCGCCCTTATCATGTTCTTAGGAAGGCTCTACTTTACCACCCTGTTTAAAGTCCCAGCCCTTAACTCCCTGGTATTGCCTATCTCCTTTGTCTACTTAAATTTTTTTCCCATAACACTTAACACTATCTTTGTATATTTTACTTTTTTATCGTGTTTTGTTTACCTACTTCCACTAGTTTATAAACTCTGTGACCTTGGGATTTTTGTATGATTTATCCATTGATCTTTTCTGAATACCTAGAGTACTGCCTGACACATAGAAGTTGCTCAGAAAAGTCTTTGTTGAATGACTGAATTAATGCTTGTAGCATTTTCTTGAGTATTCTTGAGTAGGTTATTTTGCCTATCTCAAAAACTCAAAAGTTGGATCTGTTTTTAACTTGAAGATCTTGTTCCAGAAATAGTTCCTGAGGTTATAACACTAGCTATTTGCCTGTATAATATAAAATTCCTCTCTGATTACTATGGAGCAGGGCTCTTTTCTACTCTAAATATAGTTCACATACGGAGTGAGGGCCTCTGTTTCTGGAAATGATTATTTATCTAAGATTTTGGACAACTTCCACACGAGGCTATCTCTAATCTTCTGATTATTCCCTGTCACACTTGTGGCTTCCTGTGTAGATTTTGCTATTCTCTGTTGCTTCTAGCCATATTTACATACTTAAGGAATTTGTGAGAGGTTTTTTTTTCCCCCTGTCTTTCTTTCCTGAGGGTATAGAGATTTTTTTTCCCATCTTGCTGCTCAGTATGGTTTCCAGGAAAAAACAGAAAATTTGCAGCTAAGCTGTCACCAAGTTTCTATCAAAATCTGCTTAATTGTCAGGAAAAAAAAATCAATGAATGTTATGTTAAAAAATAAAAACAAAGGGAGTGATCCATAAAAATGAGAGAAAATGTTTGTATATCATGTATTTGATTTATGGTTTGGACTCTAGTAGCCAAAATATATCGAAACCACAGTGAGGTACCACTTTGCACTTACTAGGTCGGCTAAAAATAAAAAAGTCAATAACAGTGTTGATGAAGACATGGAGAAATTAGAGCTTTCACACATTGCTGGTAGGAGTGTAAAGTGCTGCAGCTGCTTTGGAAAACAGTTTGGCAGTTCCTCAAAAGTTAAACATAGAGTTATCATATGATCCAGCGATTCCATTTCTAGATATATACTGAAGAGAATTGAAAACATATGTCCCCACAAAAACTTGCACATATGTTCATAGCAGCATTATTCACAACAGCCAAAAAGTGGAAACAACTCAGTGCTCATAGAGTGTTGGATGAATAAGCAAACATGGTATATCCAAATAATGGAATATTATAGAGTCATTAAAAGAAACAAAATACTGATACATGGTACAACACGGATGAGCTTTGAAAATATTATGCCATATGAAAGAAGCCAGATAGAAAGAGCCACATATTTATATGAAATGTCCAGAATAGGCATATCCCTAGAGACAGAAAGTAGATTAGTGGTTGCCAGGAGCCGAGTGGCGGGAGAAGTGGGGAGCAGCTTCTTACAGCTATAGGATTTCGCTTTGAGGTGATAAAAATGTTCTGAAATTAGTGGTGGTGCAAGCGATTGCACCACTGACATATTTCAGAAGGGTGAATATTATGGTATGTGTGTTATCTCAATAAAAATTTTAAAAATGTAAAAGTTACAGAGAATAATCAAGAGTGTTTAGTGCCATAGACATCAAATGAAATAGGTTGTGAAAGGTGCCATTTGAGTTGGCTTGTGACTATTGATCATTTTATCACTGATGGGTGAACTTAGCAATCACTCATTGGTGACATTAGTGAGAATGAATTCAGTGGAAAGTTGGGAATATAAGGTGGCTACAGTAAACTAAGGGATGAGTGGTAGCTAAAGGTGGAATAAATAATAGATTTCTTTTCAAGAAGCTTGACAATAAAGCTTCAGAAAATGTGGGAAAAGTGTAGCTGGATAGTAGCATAAAATCGAGATGTTTTGTTTGTTCAAAATGGTAAGAAACCTTCAGCATGTTGTAAGGAAGAAATGAGAGAGGAAATGAATGTAGGTATGGGAAAGAGTAATTGTTGAAGTGCTTGGGTAATTGAAGGAATGAAATAAAAAGCACAGTGGAGAGATTAAGCTTAAAATAAATGATACATCTTCTGAGAAAGGTTAGAGGGAATTAGGAAGTTGTAGACTGTAGATAAGTTTGTAGAAGGCAGCTGAAGAAATTAGTGTCATTTCTACAGGACTGACTTTATTTTCTCTGAAGTAGGAGGAAGAGTTATTAGCCAAGAATGAGAGAAACAAGGTAGACTAGAGACCCTGAGGTGAGTAGTGAAGGATTGCAATAGCTAGGGGGACCTGGAGAGTAAATCGTTAATAATAATAAAATAGTGTTAATTCCTCTTGTCAGGTATGTGGTTACTTTACCTAGACTATATGTGTCATTGTAATAGAGAACTCGAGCTCGTTGTGGTTAAATAACTTTCCTGTTGTCAACTGTAAAGTGATATAGGTAGGATTAGAAGTTACATATACATGATTTCAAAGTTATATTCAGAGTCTAGGGTGAAGTTGTTAAGTGTAGGCTGTACCATCAATAGATACCATCAGTATAGGAACTGTCTTTCATATTTTGACCTAGCATCTCTTTTGCATACTCAATAAAGCAAGGACATGGGAAGAATCTGTTAGACTTAAAGCGTGCTTTAAGACTTGAACAAATGAGTTTTCTCTTCATCTTTTAGTTACGACAGCCTCCAGTGAAGCGTTTGAGACTTCGTGGGGATTGGTCAGATACTGGACCCCGAGCAAGGCCTGAGAGTGAACGAGAACGAGATGGTAACTCTACTTTGGTCAGCCTCTTCTAGTATGAAATTTTAAAAAATTAATCTTTTAACTTGTTTCTTTCTTTTTTTTTATTATAAGTGATGCTAAAACAAACATCCTTGTACATATATCTTAACATACTTGTGCAAGTGTATCTGAGGATAAATTCCTAAAAGTGGAATGAGCGACTGGGTCACAGGATAGTGCATTTTAATTTTGATAGCTATCAAATTACCCTCCAAAATAAATGCATTATTTTATGTTCCTACTGGAAGTATAAGAATGCCCATTGCCATATAAAACATTGGATATCATCAAACTTCTGAAATTTTGCCTATTAGATATAAAGAGAAATGAATGAGAAATGAAAACTTTTAATTTCCAACCCAAGAGTTTTATAATAAATAAATTTTTTTTTTCCTTTTCATCAGGTGCCTTTGACAAGCATAAGAAACTACTCTGGGAGCTTTAAGATAGTACACTTTTAAAATAGAATTAATCTGTGTGTATTTTAATAATTGGTCTGTAGCCAAAATCTTACTTTAATGACTTCTGAATTCTTTTAAGATCAAAAGCATATTCCCCAATATATTATCCTTGGTATCATCTTATAATATATATATATACATATAAAGCAACATTATATAAAGGCAATAAAATGGAAAATTCTATTTTCACAGAAAATCCAAGAATAGATGATTTGCATTTTAAATTATATGATTGTAGAATGGAAATGTCAGTTTTGATATCATACTTAATTTGATAATTCTCTTAAAAGAAAATTCATGTATTTGAAGGAGGAAAGGAGTAGAGGGAAGAGACAAATATAATACTTTTTGGGTTCTGTTAATTTTAAATATATGGAATATGCTTCCATTGTGGTGAAAATAAATTGAGTTTAAGGAAATTCAAGTGAGAGGGCAAACCTTTCTTTTAATCGGTTCAGTTTACAATTCATGAGCCCTTCCTAGCTGTGCACTGGTGAAACTAAAGATGTGGGTTGGGGTCAGGGTGGTAGGTGTGGAGGTACCTAAGAATAGACAAAGATGCAGGAGATGTAAATCCTATTCTTGAGGAACTCAAAATACGGATGAGAGTCACTTACATAAACATTCACTATGAAATGTGATGATAGCTCTAACAGATTTATGTACATTCATAGAATTTATTTAGGCAATTTGATTCTTTTTTTAAAATGCTCTCATTTTAAAGGTCTTAAAATCTGGGTTTTTGCATTAGTGAAAGATCCTGACTTACTACTGAATTCACTGATAAGACCTGTATTGTGATAGGTGAGCAAAGTCCCAATGTGTCATTGATGCAGAGAATGTCTGACATGTTATCAAGGTGGTTTGAAGAAGCAAGCGAAGTTGCACAAAGCAATGGAGGGCGAGGAAGATCTCGACCAAGAGGTAATTTTTCTTATTAAAGTTGACCAAAAGCTGGCAAAGATTGTTTCATTGATGTTTGTTTTATTTATATCATTCAATTTATACCATTTTGTATCTATAATAGTCATAGGTTCTTAACTCTATTGTGTGAAGCAGTAGAGGATCAAGGGTATTGGGTATAATTTGTCCCTCCACATTCCAGTAGACCTAGCCCTTATTCTTTTCTTTTCTCAAGGAAAGTAAGAAAGTCTGATATTTCCCTTATATATTGCATTTTTGTATGCATTCTGAGAATGGAAATATATAAAACTCTGTAGATAAGAAGTTTTATATAATGGAATAGTTTCTCCTTTATGTTTCTTAGGTATTGGCTATTAGTTGCCATTTCTAGTGTTAGCTGACCTGTTTTCATATCTTAGTTCACTACTTTCTAGCTTTGGGGTCTTGGACAAGTTGCTTATCTCTGTCAAAATGAGGAGTATAAAAGTTAACTCCTAATTGTTTTAAAAACCCAAAATAAAAAAAATTACATTGAATTTTTCCATTAATGATTCTTATTAACTTTTTAAAAAATTCCTTGGACTATGGATTTGCTTAAGAGCTTTAAATTTAAAACAAGAAATATTTAAATCATGGTGATTAAAAGAGAAAACTTCATATTCTCTGGTAGTTGCATCTTGCAAGACATGAACTGGATTAGTCCATTCCATCTTTCTTTTAATAACATCTTGACTTGAGGGAAAATTGTTATTGTTTATGGACTATTCCTAATTATTCCTTTGCAGATAGCACAAAGCCTAGCATAAGACATAGTAGACACTCAAGCCTTTTTAAATCATGACTGCATCCTGTTAGTTTAGTGGTTAAGACATTATTGCTAATGAAGTAGGAATGAGGAACTTAATCCTATTCTGACCTATTTGTAACTTTACTCTTCCCGATAAAATTTTTCTTAAATATTTACCAAAGACATTATGTTGTAGAATGGAAACATATCAATAAAATTCCTTCTCCTGGGCCCCTGGGTGGCTTAGTTGGTTAAGCGTCTGACTCTTAATTTCGGTTCAGGTCATGATCCTCAGGTTCATGAGACTGAGCCCTGTATAGGGAGGGCTCTGGGCTTGGCGTGGGGCCTACTGAAGATTCTCTTTGTCTCCCCTCCTACCACTGGTGTTGTGCATGCTCTCTCTTTCTCAAATAAGTAAATAAATAAAATCCATTCTCCTATTATCCAGTCATTAAATTAGAATTTTCGTCTTCAAATTAAAGGGACTAGATGTTATTTATAGGCATTTCACAACCTATTATGTAGTTTTGTCTAAATGAAAGTACTAAATTGATCTTGAAAGACTGATTATTTTAACAAAAATGTTCTGTAGATAGATTTTTATCCCTCTTGATTAGCCTATTTGGTCAAAGGGATCAAACCACTGGGTGCTTTTGATATCCTGAAATTATATGTTTCTGTGTGTGTGTACATGCCATGTACAAGTGCACATGTATTTCTTGAACATATCTTTTTCGAGTAACTGGCTATGGAAAGTAGTATTTGAATTTGCATTAACATGTGTTTTTTGAAGGTGGAACAAGCCAGTCAGATGTGTCTGCTCTTCCTGCGGTCCCGCCAAGTACTGATTTGGAAGTGGGGGAAAGTGCAATGGAAGTAGATCCTTCAGCTGAACAGTGTCTTCAGCCTTCTACATCTGCTGCAGTGTCAGCTCAGGCTCATTCGACATCCTCTTCTACAGAAAGCCCTCATTCTGCTTCTTTGCTGTCTTCTCCAGACAATGAACAAAGGCAGTCTGTGGAGGCATCTGGACGCCATACTCATCATCAGTCTGGTGAGGATACTACTCTTTCCATAGGCTGTGGTTCATCTCATGATTTCTGATAATGAATACTTCTTTGTGGGCTGGTTTGAAAGATACTAAATCACATAAACTTATTCTTGCTGGAATAAATCAAAATGACATGTACTATGTGAACATATAACTTAAACACAAACTTCAGGTGTGCCTAACTTGCATGAATTTAACAAATACCAGAATCAAGAGTTTACCTAAGACAAATCTTTAAAAAATATAGGTACCAGCAGATAATGTTTTGACATAGCTTCATGCATTTGACTTAAAGATTACTTTTATATAAAAAGCCATTATAGACAAAGATGTCTTTCTAAACTTACTCGGTTGTATCTATAGTATCAGTTCCTGTATATTTTTTATTGTTTTTCTTCACATCATGAAATACTTGAAATATATCCTTTGTGGTACATTTGATAATATCTCTTGTCAATAACATATACAATTTACCAAAAGATTTATTTCTCCTATATTTACATGAAAAGTCGTTTTAACACGTCCTTGTCTTCTTGGTACTTGATATTAGTGGAAAAAATATCAATTCCTAAATTCTGTTAAAATACTGTTGTCCTTTCAATATCAAAACTTTTCATGTTCAACTGCCCCCTCCCCCACTATGGAATGTACTAGTATTTGTAACAGTAATTTTCAGCAGATATGACTATAATTTACTTGGCATTTTAACTCTGTACATGTAATTATATTAACCACTAAGATTTTATTCAAATTTTCTTTGGGTTCTAAAGAAAGAACATTTTACTTGACAGACATTCTAAAGAGGCATTTTACTTGTCATATAATAAAAAATATTAGCAACTAGAGATACAGCTGGTAGGCCTAAGCTAAAATCTATAAAGATTCCAAACAGCCTAATTGCCAAGCTGTCACTTTATTCTTGCTTCTCTGAAATCTGATACCAGATCACCAAATACAGGGTGTTTTAAATTAGGCATACTTTTATTATATGTCTCATTTTTGGTAATTCATTTCAGTTTCTATGGGAATAGAAGCCAGAGTCAATTATGTAACTATTAAGACTTGTGCAAAATTTATTTGTAATAATAAGCTAAATCTGAGCTTTAAAGGCAAGTTTTCCACTGTCTGATTGACATAGTTAGCATTTCAACTTATGAGAAAGTAAAGAATTCTGTCACTACCTCCCAAACACTCTAAAATATCTTACTTTCTCATAAGTTGAAATGCTATGTCAATATGTGTTTAGAAAACAACTGGAATTAGTTAAGATTCAGTGGAACATGAATATAAGCTAGGGAATCTTGCTAAGTTTTCCTGATAACTTATAATTGATCGGAATCTTTAAGAATATTTCCAAGAATGCTATTATTTTAAAATTCTTTTTTTTAAATCAGTTTTACCTGCTTTAACAAACTTGACTGACTTGGCAACCTTTGCCTATAATTTTTTTAAAGAAGTAAGGAAATATTTTTAACTGGTCTCTACCAATTGAAGGAATTTTGGTTGACTGCACTATGGAAAATCAGAATACTTCCATATTATGAACATAGGGTCAGTATTGAAGAAAATGATTTGATGTTAGATGTAATATCTAAAGATTATGCCTGGAATTGTTTTGACAACAAGCGTTTCATTATCCCAGAGTACATTTTAACAATAAGGACTTAATGAGTTTTTCCTGTTTTGTTTTGCCAATCTCTTCTGCACTTCTAGGTTCAGATAGGTTTATGGGTACCAGGAACTATCCATGTGGTAAAGGGGATGTCATCTTAGAGCCATGATTTTTACTACAAACATACCTCATTTTACTGTGCTTTAGTTTGTGTTTTGCATATATTTGGTTTTTTACACTTTGAAGCTTTGTGACAACTCTGCGTCGAACTAGTCTATTGGCACTATTTTTCCAACAGTGTTTGCTTGCTTCACGTCTGTGTCATATTTTGGTAATTCTCACAATATTTCAAACCTTTTCATTATTAATCATATTTGTTATGGTGATCTGTCATCAGTGCTCTTTGATGTTACTGTTGTCATTGATTTGGGGCACCACAGATGCCACCTACGTAAGACAGTGAACCTGTTCAGTAAACATGTGTATGTTCTGACTGCTCTACTTAACAGCTGTTCCTCTCTCTCTCTCTCCCTCTGCTTGGGCTTCCCTATTCCCTGAGATACAACAATAAGAAATCAGGTCAATTAGTAATCCTAAAACGGTCTCTTAGTGTTCAAGTGAAAGGATAAGTCACATATCTCTCACTTTAAATAAAAAACTAAAAATGACTAAGTTCAGTGAGGAAGGCATGCCTCTATTGCCTTGCATAGAGATGGAATGAAAGCCTGGATCGGCAGGCAGAAAGCTAGGCCTCTTATGCGAAACAACTAGACAATTATGAATGCAAAGGAAAAGTTCTTTAAGGAAATCAAAACTACTCCAGTGAACACACAAACAATAAGTGAAACAGCCTTATCTCTGATGTGGAGAAAGTTTTAGTGACCTGAATAGAAGATCAGACAGCCACAACATTCCCTTAAGCCAAAGCCTAATCCAGAGCAAGACCCTCACTCTCTTCAACTCTGTAAAGGCTCAGAGAGGTTAGGAAGCTGCAGGAGAAAACTTTGAAGCAAGCATTTCCCATTCTGAAAATCCTGGGTCCCTTAAGATTTATGCTAAATCTCCTCTGCCTGTGCTCTAGAAATGGAACAACAAAGCCTGGATGATAACACGTCTGTTTACAACATAGTTCACTGGATATTAAGTCCCCTGTTGAGACCTCAGAAAAAAAAGATTCCTTTCAAAATATTCCTGATCATTCATAGTGTATCCGGTTACACAAGAGCTCTGATGGAGATATACAAGATTAATGTTTTTATGCCTGCTAACACAACATCCACTTTGCAGCCCTCGTATCTAGGAGTCATTTTGACTTTCAAGCTTTCTTACTTAAGAAATTGAAAACCTGGAAAGGATTCCCCATTCTAAGTGACATTAAGAATAGTCATGATTCACGACACCTGGGTGCCTCAGTCAGTTAAGTGTCTGACTCTTGATCTCAGATCAGGTCTTGATCTCAGGGTTGTGAGTTCAAGCCCCACCTTGGGCCCCACACTGGGCATGGAGCCTACTTAAAAAAAAAGAATATTCAAGGTTCATGGGAAGAGGTCAAAATATCAACATGAATAGGACTTTGGAAGAAGTCGATTCCAACCTCGTGGATGACTTTGAGGGATTCAAGACTTCAGTGGAGGAAGTAACTGCAGATGGGGTAGAAATAGCAAGAGAACTAGCATGAGAAGTGGAGCCTGAAGTTGGGACTGAATTGCTGCCATCTCAGGATCAAAATTAAATGGATGAGGAGTTGCTTCTAACAGATGAGCAAAGAAAGTGGTTTCTTGAGATGGAATCTACTTCTGGTGAAGATGCTGTAAACACTGTTGAAATGACAACAAAGGATTTAGGATATTACATAGTTGATGAAGCAGCAGCAGAGTTTTGAGAGGATAGACTCCAATTTTGAAAGTTCTACTGTGAGTAAAATGCTATAAAATAATGTTCCATGCCCCAGAAAAATCGTTAGTGAAAGAATCAGTTGAAGTCACAGCCATCCGAGCCTTCAGCAGCCTGATCAAGTCAGCAGCCAAAAACTTCCAGGCAAGACTCTGCACCAGCAAAAAGGTTATGACTCACTGAAAGCCCAGTGATGGTTAGCTTTATTTTTTTTTAGCAAGAAAGTATTTTTAAATTAAGGTATGTATACTGTTATTTTAGACAGCATGCAGTTGCACTTAATAGACTACAAAAATAGTGTAAGTATAACTTTTATATGCACTAGGAAACCAAAAAATTCATCTGACTTGCCTTATTAGATACTCGCTTTATTGTGGTGCTGTGGAACCAAACCCGCAGAATCTCGGAGGTGTGCCTCTATTGCCTTGCATAGAGATGGAATGAAAAAGTATGCTTCTTGCCCTGCTGTGGGTTCCTCTTTATGTAAATGTTTCCTTTATGTCCCTTGTATTTCCTCTGTCACTTTTGCTGGGGTGAAGGAGAGGGATGATGGGAATGTGAAAACTTGCCTGGCAAAATGCCCTCTGTGAATCAAATTATTTGCTTTCTCTTAGTCTGCAACTGAGTCACGAAGAAAATCACAACCACACGTCTCGCTGGTTGTTTAACACTGCGTCAGAGCAGTCTTTGAACATTGTTGCTCAACAACTAAGACCAAGTGTTTAACACCTTCTTGTCTCTCAGACTTTTATCACTCTCCTTTACCCTCATCCTACCCCCAGCTGATAATTTTCTCATACACAGTATGTGGGGGGAAAGCATTCATTTTCCTACTTCTGGATCCCCTGACGTTCTCGTATCCATGATAGAAACAAGACATATTTGGGGAGAAATTGTATCTGCTCTTGTCAAAGACTAGCCAGTGCAATTACCATCCCTTTCCAAATTCTCAACTTTGCTTCTTCTTGGCATCATTAGTGTTGCCTTTTCTACTGCATTGGTCCTTTCCCACCTCAGACATGCTCTGTTATTACCTCCTTTCTTAAAAAAAATTCTCCCATTGGGATGCTTGGGTGGCTCAGTCAGTTAAGCATCTGCCTACGGTTCAGATCATGATCCCAGAGTCCTGGGATTGAGTCCTGCATCAGGTTTCTTGCTCAGTGGGGAGCCTCCTTTTCCCTCTCCCTCTGCCTGCTGTTCCTCCTGCTTGTGCTCTCCCTCCCTCCCTCCTTTTCTCTCTCTCTGACAAAGAAATAAATCACATCTTAAAAAAAAACTTCCCTTAAGTACCCCACACTCTCCCCCAGCCTGTGTCTTTGCTCCTTTCATAATCAGTCTTCACAAGAGGTGCTCACATCATGTCTCCATTTTCTTACCACCTTCCATCTGTTTGTCAGCCAACTCCTTTTCTGCCTTTCAGCTCTTTTTCCACTGACCCTTTTGGTCAAAGTCACAGTGACTTTTGTTAGTATCTTACTAGATTTTTTTTAACCATTTGCATTTTTTTTTTAAATATTTTATTTATTTACTTCACAGAAAGAGAGAGATCTCAAGTAGGTGGAGAGACAGGCAGAGAGAGAGGGGGAAGCAGGCTCCCTGCTGAGCAGAGAGCCCGATGCGGGGCTCGATCCCAGGACCCTGAGATCATGACCTGAGCCGAAGGCATAGGCTTTAACCCACTGAGCCACCCAGGCGCCCCTAACCATTTGCTTTTAAGATAGTCTGACACTCCTTTCTTGGAACACTTTCCTTTCTTGGCATCTGTGATACCATGTTGCCTATTTATTCTTATTACCAACTCTAGCTGGTTTTCAGTAATCACTGTTGATAGTTCTTGTTCTATTTACTTCTGAATATTTTAGTAGAACTCCTTAGTCTACACTCTTTTCTCTGTTCTGTATCCGTGGGGGACTGCATCAATTCCCAAAGCTGTCAATAGCTCCTCTAAGGTGAAGATTTCCAAGTGTATGTCAACAATCTCGTCTTCCACTTTGAGTTGCAGACTTCTCTGTCCAGCTGCTCATTTGACCCTTCTTTTTGGTTCTTTGGATATCTTGAGCTTAACATGTCCAAACTAAAACTTAATTTAGCCTTATATCCTTCCCGTCTGGTAATCTCTTCCATCTTGGCTGTTTCATATTTTAGTAAATTTAAAGCCACGTGCCCCATTTGCTTATTTTAACAGCTTATATGTTATTCTTGATTCCCTGTTTTCCTTGGTGTTCCACGTTCAGTCCATCAACAAGTCCTGTTGGTTCTGCATCTAAAATAAATTCTTCTTCTTCCAATCTCACTATCATTTGTTGTCTGCTAATCGATCTCCCTGCATTTACTCTCACTCCCTTATCTCTTATTTTCCATGCAGCAGCCAGGTGAGTATTTTACCCTGTTAAATCAGATTATAACTTTACTGTTTAAAACCTCTCAAAGACTTCTAATTGCATTTAGGAGTAGAAATACAAAAAAACTGTAACTTTTTACTCTGGATCTCCAAGAACCTATGTGGTCTGGGTTTTGCCCACCTCTCTAACCTTACTTTGCAGCACTTTCTTAGCTCCCAGTGAGCCTTATACTCTACCTGCAGTAGTTTCCTTTATTTCCTTGAATGTGCCAAGTTCTCTTCTGCCTCTTTGTTTCTGATTCTGAGCCTTTGTACGTACTGTTCTTTGTACCTGAGAAACTCTTCCCCTTGGCTTATCGCAGCCAACTCCTTTTTCCTTGTGTCTCAGTTCAAGTGTCCTCACCACCCTAGCCAGACTCATCCTTGTTTACTAAAATATTATTCTCTTTTATATAGCCCTATTTACTTCCTGAAAAGCACTTATTAAAATTTGTAATTATTTTGAAGTGCCTGGCTAGTTAGTTGGTGGAGCATGCAACTCTTGATCTTGGGGTCGTGAGTTTGAGCCCTATGTTAGGCATAGAAATTACTAAAAAAAAAAAGAAGAAGAAGAAAATTTGTAGTTATTTTGTTCATTTTGGATTGACTTATGACTTCCTCTTTTTAGAATGGGTTTATTTTAATCTAGATTAAAGAATGCGATTAGAGAAGGTTTCTTTGGAATGAATGTGGTTATCAGTACATATAAAATTCACTTTGGAGTCTCACTATGAGAAATGAGTCACCTAAGGGATCCTTGTGTTTTTAATTAAATAGACCACTCAGACCATGAAATTTAGTTTCTTTAAGATAGTATCTGGTATGGCTTATCTGTGAATTCCTGCTTATTTACAAATAATTGTCCAGATTTACAAATTTATGTAAGTCTAGTCAGAATCTTTACAGCTAAATTGAGCTCTATAGAAAAATTGTTGGGAACTAAGAACTCTGTTGCACAGCATAGCAAAGCAAACCTTTCAAAGCCCAAATATCCAGATTACAGGTTCCTTAAAGGGTGCCAGGGTCTATTCAGTCTAGGTAGAAGCAATACATAGATTAGAAACAAGTGGAAATATTAGGTTAATGGTAACTTTGGGGAGACTAAAGAAGAGACCAGAGGAACTTGTAAGTCAGTAAAGGAGTGACAGTTCTAAAAGAAAAATGCATAAGGATCACTTGGACAAGAAACAAGTTGGGATTAGAGGACATATCCATAACAGGCAGATAAAGACCACCAAATTAGATATAGAAATAATCCAGTCTCCAGGACAAAAGACTCTATGTATTAGAGAGGAGGGAGGACATGAGGTTAGAACCAAGTGGACCTTTGTCAAGTCAGCTTTAGTTTATTGTTCTTTCAGTGGGAGTTGACTCATAAGAGAGATTAGCCTGAATTCTTTCAGAGAAAAATAAGAATAGTGTAGGTTGTTTCAGGAGATGGAAGTACAAATCTCCTCTTAGCAATTCCTGATATTCCTCAACATTGTTGAGGGTTTTTTTGTTGTTGTTGTTTTAAAATTCAACCCGAAGTATTCATATGTTCACTTTCCATTTCGGTTCATGTTAACAAAAACTAATTCTCAATGCATTTATTCACATTATAAATTGTATGTTTGCACATTTTTAAAAGGATGTAATGTGTGTGTATCTTACCTGTCTTTAATGTTTCTGACTGTCAGCAGTACTGTTGTTTAGTCTGATTGTTTAGTCTGCTTAGTCTGGTTGGAACTTTTAATTTAATAATTGCCCTTCCTAGTTAGCTGTGTGGTGACTTCTTTCCATAGCCTCATTTTTTGTTTTAACCCAGGGGAGAAAAAGCCACATACAACCAGCCTTAAAAGTAAGCAAACAAATTGTTCTTTAAAAACACTGGAAGCGTCGAATAAATAGTTCATGACATTATCATAACTAAATCTTGATTTTCCAAGTTATAGAGCATCGCTGCTTGCTCTTAGAGCCTGCTACATCACCTCGTGGGTCTAGGTGGAGACTCTTCTATTCCCGTAGAACATTTGGCAACATAAGAGAGAGGGTTTGAAACAACAATAAAGTCAATTGAATTTTCTGTAATTTTTCTGTTTTCTTAGCAAAATTTGACATAGATGTGTAAAATAAACTTTGTGGATGCAAATAATAGCATTATTATATAATGCTAAAAGCATTACTATTGTGCTGTCAATAAATAAGGCGTATGTATATACCTAAGAAGAAGGCACTCTGCCATTGAGCATCATGATTTATTAGTCAGTGAACACTGTTTTGCTTGGTACTGGAGAATTTTCTAGGAGGAACTAGCATTGAGAGACTATGATGATACTTGAACTGTTTCTTAAATCTTAACTGACAGTTGACTGACAGAATAAAAAAATTTTTTTTGACAGAATAAAATTCTTTATAAGTAGAGGTCATGGCAACAAGATGTTAGTATCTCTAACACGATTGATTCGTGAAACAATAAAACAAATTTGCACCCTTATGATCTATGTAAACGAGGCTCAAAGTTGTTTGGTAGTTGGTGTAATTTGCTTCCGGTGTCCCCGAGAGACACAAAATTCCTTGTATCCTCACCATCAAATCAGCAACTGTTGAATCTCTGCCTTGCCTTTGGTTATAATGGATGAAGTTTTTATTTAAAACCAGTCTCAACCCAGTCTCTCGGGGTGCCTGGGTGGCTCAGTCGTTAAGCGTCTGCTTTCAGCTCAGCTCATGATCCCAGGATCCTGGGATCGAGCCGTGCATCGGGCTCCCTGCTCCACTGGAAGCCTGTTCTCCCTCTCTCACTCCCCCTGCTTGTGTTTCCTCTCTCGCTGTGTCACTCTCTGTCAAAAAAAAAAAAAAAAAATTAAAAAAAAATCTTTTAAATAAATTAAAAAACAAAAAACAAAAAAAACCAATCCCTTCTCTTACCCACTGCAGCTTGTCTCTTTTGGTCTACTCAAGGACATCATTCCTCCATTTGCTCACTTCTTTTTATGCATCATCGTTTTTCCTTCCTTCAATTAAACATTGTCCATCAGCATACAAAGATATGTGTTACCTCCCCAAACAAACAAACCTCCTGTGACTCTTTACTTCCCCACCAACAGTCATCCAGTGTCTCTGTTCCTATTAGCAGCAAGTCTTCTGGAAAGAGCATATAAACGTTATGTGTCTACTTCATTACCTTCTCTTTCTCTGGAACCTGTTCCAGTTGGGTTTTGGCCCCTGTGATTTGTGCTGAAACAGCTTTTGTCAAGGTCAGCGATGACTTCCAAGGTGCAAAAGCCAGTGATTAGTTCTCAGTACCTTTTTCATTGTATCAGTGGCATTCAACATAGCTGTTCCCTCCATCCTTCCTGACATACTTCCATCCGAGCCTACAGATTGTGCTCACTCAGTCCTCCAGCCTTCTCACTGGCTGCTTCTTACTCTATCCAGAGATTTCTCTTCCTGTGAAACATTGGAGTATCCCAGAGTTCAGTTTTTAGACTTTTTTATTATCACTTACACTCTGGGTAGCTTCAGGTAACATCACCAGGGACATCCAGTCTGGACTGTTACATTCAGTCCCTGTTCAAGGCCTCCACTGGGATATCTGTTACTTCTCCTCTTCCCTCTGCTACTTGTTCCCCCCCTTTTCCCTGTCACAATAAATGACAGCTCTTACGTTTCTTGTTATGTGGGCCAAAAACTCTGGGACCGTGCTACATCTCAACCATCAGCTAATTTTTCTACCGTCATCTCTAATTCATATTCCACCCCCAGACACACTTCCTCCTCTGAGCACTTGCACTTGCTCTTCTCCCCACCTGGGACACTTCCTCCAGATACCCATGTGGTTTACTCTCTCAGTGCTTGAGGTCTTTGTCCAAAAATCACCTTGTGAGAGAAGCCTTCTTTAATGACCATACAGAAAACAGCAACCCGTTCTCTACTACCTCTGTCCCCCTTCCCTTAACCTCTTCAGTTTGCTTCACAGCAATTGTCCCTGTTTGACACAAACACATACATGTATATTACATATATGTGTGTGTGTGAGTTCACTGATGTCTTTCTTCCTTTTCAGAACCTAATCTCCACATGAGTAGGGACTATTTTGTTCAAAGTTTTATTTCTCCCCAGAGCCAAAAACCATGCCTCATATATACCCAAATATATCTGCAGAATTCTGTTATATTTCTACTTTTATCTATGTCTGTTGCGCTAAGAAAATGTTAAGGATTATGTAAATATTTTTAGCTTAAAGAAAGTAAATGACAATTCCAATATAAAGAGAAATTTTTTAGCTGAAAAATGTGTAACTTTGACTTTTAAAGAGTTCTTCATTAATAAATTCCAAGAATTGTTTACAAATGCATAAATTTTTCATAATTTGAATTGTAATTATATGATTGACGTTAGTAATTTGTATATAGATTAGATAACATGTTTTTCAATTATCCTTGGTATCATTTTGTTATAAAAAGATGAGATTAGTGAAGAAAGGAACATTCATTTTAAAATGTTTTGTTTATGGAAGACTTTATTTTCATTCTATTTAGTTACTTAAATGTTCTTAGAGAACTATTTATGTATAATTCATTATAGTTAAACAGAAGCATTTGAATATGTCAGTGTGTGTAGTTTATCTTCTAACTTAACGATCACTCATTTTTTTATAAGTAATTTGTTTCTGGTATTCCTCCAGTAGTCATGTATTTTATTTATATCCTTCTCTCTTTAGTATGTAATCAAATTCTTACTATTTCCTATTTTATTGCTATCTTTTCACCTTTCTTTTCCTATCTGTGTCAGAATTTTTACGGGGGCCTGAGATAGCTTTGCTCCGCAAGCGCCTACAACAACTGAGGCTTAAGAGGGCTGAACAGCAGAGGCAGCAAGAGCTAGCTGCGTGCGCCCAGCGACAGCCTTCCACTTCTGATCAATCTTCTCACGAGGGCTCTTCACAGGACCCTCAGGCTTCAGGTTATTAATGTCAAGTGTCCTCAAGCAGCTGGTAGAGTTGGTGTTTTAACACTGCTACTGTGTAACAAGATGCTTCCCTTTTCCCCTTCCAAAAGAGCTGATGGCGCTTGCAGCTTTATTCCTCCCTCCCTTTCTTGCATATAGTGGTGTTCATCATCCCATGGCTAGAGGGACAGGTTCTGGCAGCAGTATTTGCCAGAAAGATGAATATAAAATTACTATCCATTATTTTACTTGTAATATTTCTGGGAGAGGGCAGATGTTTATTACTTTTATAGCTAATGAACTACTTTCTAATAATCTAGTGAATTCAGAGCCTGCTTTGATATTTTTATTGAAATTTCTTATTTGGTGAATTGATATCTATGCTTATGGCCCCTAGTTCTTCTTTTTCTTCTTCTTTTGTTTTTCCTTTGAAAATTGATCAGTATTCCTGGGAAAGTAGTGTGATACTAGATTTTAGAATTATAGTGTTGTTTGGCCATACCAGCATGCTGACTCAGTTATCCTCTTCTGTAATTACTTGAAAATTTTCAGTATTTGCTTACTTATTCCTTGTATACGCAGTCAGCTTTCTGATATATACGGTTGCAGAAATACCCCAGCGTCTCATGTTCCTGTTCTTATGCTATAGAACTCTGATAAGACAGTGATGATCAGTGCCACTCTTTTTTTCTTTGAGCGTTTTAATGGCCTAGATCATTTATGGCCAGCAAGCTCATGATGCTCAGCAAACATTTGTTGACGGAATTAATGAAAGATATAGCATAAAATAATTTGTCAATTTAATTCTTTCAAGATGGTATTATTAGGTACTACATATCCTATTCTATAGGTACTACATAGTAAGTGCTACAAATCTTTATTTAGGAACTAGAGTGTAGCTGGGTTCTCATACAAATGAGATTATGAGAATTTGATGTACTACTTTGTTTTGCCACCCTAAGGAGTGATGAGTTGGAGTATTTATTAGTTACTTTGAGAACTCTGAATTAACTACTTGGAATTTGTATATTGGTAGAACTGAACAACCTCCGCTTTATAAATATCTGCTCCACTATGTGCTGATAACAAAAGCACATTATTTACTATCGTGGTGAATAAAAGATTTAAATAACTATAATATAGATGTGATGTTTGGAATAAATTCTGGACTTGATTTTTAATTCAATGTTATATTAGCGGAAGGAATATCAGCCAAGCAAAGATGTCTCTGCCCATTTTTTTTCCCTATACTTAAAACTAACTGGAGAGTTTGGTTAAATTATAGTCACGACATTTAATAATAAGACATTTTGCTATGATTTTGTGCTATATACAAAACTCTAGCTTATGTGTTTCAAAAGGAAAAGATATGCAACATAAACAAATAAGAAGGAAGTTAAAAATGGACCTGCATATATACATATTTTAAAATACTGAAATTAGCAGATAACAAACCAAGTATTAAAGTGAATTTGAGTACAAAATATAAAACTGTCGACATTTATAAATTGTAGACCATTAGAAAAATATTTTATTTATTTATTTATTTATTTATTAGAGAGCAAGACTGAGAATGAGAGGAGAGAAGGTCAGAGAGAGAAGCAGACTTCCCGCAGAGCCGGGAGTCCGATATGGGACTCGATCCCGGGACTCCGGGATCATGACCTGAGCCGAAGGCAGTCGCTCAACCAACTGAGCCACCCAGGCGCCCTAGAAAAATATTTTTAAACTCAGCCTTTCATATCTAGCTTACCAATTTGAGTTGAACCAGGTTCTTTTTTTATAGCCACAAAGCTTTAGAGTGATTATGTTGCCCCATTTGGAGGTTGAGAAATGTGTTACCTTTATTTTGTTTTTAAAAACATATTGGGACCCCTGAGATTGTCTACATGGCCAGTAGTACAGACTTCTAGTGCTAAACGTCAATGTGTGTTGTTCCCTTCACCTACAAGGTGAAGTACTTACTGTATATCCTGTGCTTTTAACATAGCATTCATATGAGACCCTAATACGTCTAGTTTGTGACATGTCCTGGGTTCATTTCATAATGCTGCTTTTATTCTGTCCTCAATTGTGACAAGAACATAATTTAGCAATTAAGTAAGAAAAAGTTAAATCATGCACAGTTGGTTACAAAGAACAACCAATAAAATCTATATATTTTGTCCATTTAGTAAATCTTGGATATGAGGAAAAATGAGTAGGCTTAATGCAAAATTTATCTTTTCAGAACACACAAATTATAAAAACACGGAATAGGAATTAAATTTATGAAATTCAACAGGGAGATAGGTTTTATTTGAATAATAAAACATGTTTTTAAACTTAATGAGTAAGTATAATATTATCTGTGTATTATGGACATTAATTGATCTACCATAGCTAACCTCTAAAAATTTCATTTTTCAAAGTCAGAATATATTACTTTAAAATATTTTTACTTTTTAAAGCTAAAAACAAAATTTTAAGCTAAGAAACAAAAATTTTTTCCTAGGCTTTTAGAAAATACATCATAACTTATTTCTAGGCTTTCAGTGATTTTTTTTAATCATAAAGAAATGAATTTGCCTTCATCAGATTACTGCTCACATACTAGACTGGTTGAGGTCTTGTCCTGCTCCTATGACTAGATGAGCTTGGACAGATCATTTGGTTGCTTTATGTCTCAGTTTCCCAATTATTGATTTATTTAGAAAGTCTGGCCTGCCATAATTTACAGATAGCATAAGGTCGGGGTAGACAATACTGTATAAAATTTTTATAGTCCTAAGTAGAGCACCACACATAATAATGTACTATCTTAATTATGGCATCTTTTTCTTACTACCTCAAAATTACCTCCTATCTCAGCCATATACAGTTGACAGCATTCGGGGCTTTGAATGAGCTGTAAAGACAAATGCTGTAAACAGCTATGGCAGAGGTAGTCAGCATGTTGCGGATTTTAAACCCAACTCTTTTTTTCCATTTCAGGTCCCCCTGAAGTCATGGGCTGCTGGCTCCTGCTCAGAGCGACAACCCCCTGTGGAGTCCGCTCTACTGGCTCGACCACCACAGAGCCCCACTGGAGCATGGAGCCAGCCTAGAGAGGGTCAGGTAGGAACTGTTTTTTCACTTTATGGCACGGTTTTGCTGATTGAAAAAGAAAAAAGTAATTTTTATACCCCAAAAGGGTATAAAACATTGGTGATTATTTTTGAAAAAGGGCTTTTCAAAACTGAGCCATATTGGAAAAAATCAGCACTTACCCGATCCTGTGCAAGCAGGCTCTGTACAACATCCAATTCCCCGCTGTCCCATGATGACAGTCACACGCAGCATTTCTCACTCGGATGCTTTTGATCCTGTTTCTAGTGTTTATAGCATAAGTAGTTAGTAAATCAGATGTGATGTTGATCTAGTTCTTTAGTCCTTAGCTACCTTTAAGAACAGACTCCTGAGCGCTTCTGACGTGGAAATGTGCTCCGTAGTTTTCAGGAGAGCTTCCAAGCACTATTTTTCATTCAATATCATGTTTCTGAAAAACATTAGTTGACTCTTCCTATGTGCTGAGTAGTTTACATTGGATCATCTCATTAAGTCTTCACCAGAACAGTATGTGGTAGATACTATGATTACCCCATTTTATAGATGGAGAAACTGAGACATAAAGACCTTAAATGGCTTGTCCAGGAGTACAGTATAACTGAGTAGAAAAGCCAAACTCAATCCCAGAAGTCTGGCTGACGAGCACTTGTTATTTACCTTTAAGACTATAATTCCTTATTTTGTCTACAATTGAAAAAATTCTGATGAGAAAATTTAGAAAATTCTAAAGAGTTTTTCAAAACCAAAACACAATTTTTTTTTTTTTTTTAATATACAGAAATTGACCCCGAGACACCTTGAGCTCAGCACTGACTGAGTTTTTGGCTAAAGTTTATCTCTACCTTAAAAACGATGTTGTTAATTCTAAACACTTCCAATAAGCGGACCAACCATATCGCATTTTGCAATACGTTATCAGTAGACCATATGGTCTGATTTTTACTTTGTAATGGTGCTTTCTGGAAGATGTTTTACAGGGAAAAGGAGTAGAGCACGCAGACAGCTGAAGCGGTCAGCATTGAACTAATTTTATTGTGTTAATATTTGGAAATATTTCTGTAAGTTAGAAGTTACAGGTATTGTATTTATGAATATCTCGTGGTGTAAAAATATGTTACTTCAGATATTTATGTGACAGGAAAATAATCCTTCCAAAAACATTTGTATTGTACCCAAGATTAAAAATAGAACAGAAGGAATGATAGAAGGATTTCTTCTTAAAGTTTGGTTTTTCAAGATGGGAGGAACAACAAATAATTCCCTAGATACATACAGTTGTGACAGGCTGTAAAACCAATATGGAAACCCTTTTTGTTTAATACTATCTTTCTATTTTAACATAAGCTTTGTTAATATTTTGAATCATTAAAAGAGATTGAAAATACATAATTCTGAGGCAATGACAGCATTCTAAATCCTTCATTGATGTGTTTTTTAAAGACATATTCTTTCCTAAACTCTAAAAAGTTAAATAAGATCCGCTTTATTTTAAAAAGATTTGTACATTACAAGTATTTATTGAAAATTAAATATTCGATAAAAGATTACCTGGAGAGTTGGTAATTTTCTGAGGGCTCTTAATTATAAATGAGAAAACAATGAAATGTATAACAAATACAAAGAGACAAAAAATATTTCATAAGACACTTTCTGGGAGAATTTTCCATTATTTATTTCACTATGACTCAAGTTTTTGTTATGTTTTTCTTTACTGTAGGGAATATAATTTTGGTTTTCTCTAAAGACCAACTTACCTGTTCTTGAAAAACACCATAGGTAGGAATGTTGTATCTAACTCTAAAATGGATAAATGAGAAGTTTTATAAAGGAAAGTAAAGCACAGATAGATTCAGGAAGTGATTGAAATACTATCATTCTTTTTTGTGTGTGTTGTACAGATTTGTTGAACCGAATGTTGGGATGAAGCGATGATAAGTAAGGATAAGTCAGAGCTGTTATTCAGATGATGATCATGCTTTATCAAAATCTAGTAATACAAAAGTCCCTGAGCAAATAGGTTGTATCAGAAGGTAGACAATTTAAAGTTGATAGGAGTGATCCCAGTAGCAAGATTCAGACTTTTAAATGTAGAAATTAAAGTAATCAAGTGATATAAAATTGCTAAGGATCCAGGATATATTGTAAAACTTTTCTTAGCTATCAAGTTAAGAACACAATTCAAAATATTTTACCTACTTTTGGGGGAATAAGGCCATCATAAGTAGAACTGGTGATTATCCAAAAGTGCAAGGTTTTTGTTTTATTAATATTTGCTAAGAACTGGAGCACAGGATATTAGAAACCAGGAATTATTCTTACATTTAGGAAAGAGCTGTGCTTATTATCCACATATTCCCTTTTCATATTGCCCTACTGGGACACTGAAACTCAAGCCAGGACTTGGTAGCCACGTCCTTCTATTCCCCAGTGCCTTGCTTAAGTTACTAAGTCCCTAGGATGACTAGGAAGAAAGGAGAAGCTTAGATCTAAAAATGTCACATAGCTAATTATTGTCAGAGCCAGGTTTAGAATCAAAACTCGTTAACCCCAAACCAGTGCTCTTTCCATTTTATCATGCTGCCTTTCTTTATATCTCTGTTTTCCAAACAATAGAATGCATTTATAGGACAATTTCTTAGAAACTCAGTGTATCAAAAGGATAAAGGAAAGCACGAAGCTCAGACTATTAAGCCCACTCCTTTCCTCTCTTTTTCTTTTTCCACCAGTCCCCTAAAGAAACCTAAGCCTTCAACAGGGTACAGTTTTAATATGCATAACATATCTTAGAGTTTTAAAACTTTTCTGTTTCTATAATGGCAATTACTTCATTGGATTTTTCTCTTGTAAACCATTTTCTTTGTCTGACATCTTGAGCTCCTATTTTCAGCTCAAGGCGCAATGACCAATATCTACCAAAGTGTAGCAAGCATTTCATTTCATGCTTTGAGTGCTCCAGTCCAGAATAAAAGCCATCTCTAAGGAGCTGGAAAGGGGTTTGAGAAGGGGAAGGAGTCTTCTGTTTAGTGAAGGAGATACTCTCGTTTTATTTTATCTACCTTGACGTGTGCTAAATTTGAATTTGATAAAAGGTATGTGCATGGAAGTAGAAGAATATTTTCTTAACTCATTCTCAACGTTGCTAAATGCTTGCGTGAAATAACCTATCTTAAGCACATGGCCCTGCTTACTCACTGCTGGGGAAATCTACCACAGTCCTTCTGTTCCCTACCCTTAGACATTTGTTTCTTAAGCTTAGAGTTGATCATGACATTGCTGTGCAGTTTTCTGCTGCTTACTTTTAAGTTGAAATCTCATTTTTGTTTCAGATTCTCCTTCTTCTGTGGTTAACAAACAGCTCGGATCCATGTCACTTGACGAGCAACAGGGTGCGTGCAACAGGAGATGCGCTATGCCCATCCATCCATAGTTTTATTGCAATGCATAAACCAAGCTCTCTCTCACTTCATAGCATTTCATTTTGATTATGGTCTAGTAGTCAATATTTTATGGGCTAAATTACCATAGGTAGTATTGTGTACAAAGGTCCTCCTTGGCCTGTACAAATTATTTTCTATGTAAACTAAGTTAATTTCTACCTTTGGCCCCTTATACCAACTTTAAATTAGCTTTTTATAATATTGCAATGGATATAAGCTATATCCATTTTTAAAACTATAGGTATCATAAAATTGTGTAGAATTGTGAATGTGAGGTTACCATATTACCTAGTGGCTGATTTAGAAAAGGTTATATTATGCAGTAATAGTCTATATTACCAGATGGCTATCATAATGATACTTGGTTTTATGTCTTACTTATCCAGGGGTCAAACTCCTGATAGCTTTAACTATAAGGAATACAATTGTGAACTCAGAGATAAGCTTTGGAGCCATCAATTGGAAGGGAAAACAGCTTCCACTAGTAGTTGCACTTGCACTTTTTATAGTAGGAGAGGAATGAAATCAACCTGAAGGCTGTGAACATAGCCTCATCAGGTAGACAGGATACTTATTTATCAGGCTTTATTATTAGCAGAGCAAATACAGCACAAAAATGGATTGATAGAGGAGTACAAACTAAACAAAAAGGCTTTTAGAATTAGGACAAACAGCTTTATTATTGCCCCTTAAAATTCCCTGGCCATTTCTAAATGTATTATGACACAGTGGGTAAAAAAAAAAGTTGATACTAAGTTATCAAGAATAACTTAAATAATATTCACTTTTCTCTAGTTAAAAAGACGGATGATTGTTTAATAGACTTTATAAATATTTTTCAAAAAATTGGAAAAAATATAACTCAGCCCTAAGGCCGTAAGCTTTAGTTGGCTGAAAGTTTACACCTGTAGGATGACTCATTTGCCAATAGTATTTGGGAAATTAAATACTGCTTAAGTAGTGCGAAATAGATCTAATTTTAGCTATCTTCTTGAACATTTTCAGAAACTAATTTTAAAATAAATTCCTTCTGATCTTAAATTATTCTCTATAGCCCTGAGATGACAAGTGTTGCTGGAGGTTTTTCTGTTCTTGAGAATGAATGAATGATGAATGAGTTGGTAAATGAATTTGAGAACTAAGAAATTAAGCCTGTTTTATTTATATATATTTATTGTAGAGATATTAACAGTGATGAGTAATTCCGTTAAGGTAAAGTACAATTATATCATATTGTAATATATTGTGCTATTGTTTAAAACTGCTCTGTAATCAAATAACCTTTTTTTGAAGGATATATGAATGTAAATAGTGTATCACTACCAGAGAGTTTATAGCCAGATTCATATTCTGTTCATTACATAGAATAATTTCCATAGATTACATTGAATATTTTATTCAATTTAAGTTGGTGCTTAATTTACTTATGATATAGGATATGGCAGAAAGAGATGAGTAAAGGATAACACTCAGATTTTGGGATCAAAGCCTCGGTGAATGATGATGCCACTTAACTAGGGTAGACTTGTTTGGAGGCAGAAATCAAGAGGTTCTCTGTTTTTCTGGTGTAAACTATGGTATGCCTTTTAGTCATGTCAGTAGAAATGTTATATAGGAGGGCAAATATTGAGTGGGCTTGGCAGAAGCTGCATCGTAATCATCAATGAACTGTATAATAAGTCCTCTGAGGAGAAATATTTTAAAGGTGAATAGTATATCCAAAAGAATTAAATCCTGAGCTTTTTTTTTACATGCCTTTTTGTTTAACAGGATTACATCTTTTAAAGTACTGGGGACTTCTACATCCCAAGCTTGTATTACCTAAAAATAACTTTATAAAGATTAGAGAAACCGCCCACCACTGTCTTTCTCACCTGGACTAAGGGAATCACTTCTTACCTGGGCTCCTTGTATCCACTCAGTTGATATAGCCTGTTCCCCACCAATAGCCAGAGTGAATTTTTAAAAACATAATCATGTCCTTCATCTACTTAAAACTTTTTAATTGTATCCCTTTGTGCTTCAAAGCAACCTAAACCCATACCTTGGTTTACAGAGCCCTACATGACCTCCTGGCCCTTGTCTCCCCGGCCTTATCTCAGACCACCCCCTCCCTCACTTACTCAGCTCTTAACAAACAGGTTTGCTTTTAGTCCTTTTAATACTCCATGCTTCTTTCCTTCTCAAAAGCCTTATATATGCTATTCCCTCTCCCCAAATCCTTTTCTCTACAGCAACTTCTACTCATCAAATCCCAGTTAGAAATTTCTTTCTCAAAAATAACATGACATTTTAATTTGAAGTAATTCTCCCATCTTTTTCTCTTTGTGACCTGCTGTTTTCCTTCATTGCATTTGTCAGAATTTGTGATCACACATTTAAGGGTTTGTTCGATGCCTATATTCTCTAAATATTGCTTTCATTCACTATTACACATAGTGCCCACCTAACACCATATCTGTTACACGTTAAAACAAATATCTGTTAAATGAGGGAGTAAGCATTGGGATGCCATAGACATTATTTCAGCTTGGGAGAAGCAGAACCAGATTTATGTATTGGAAAGAAGATTTTGGCAGGATCATAGATAGTTCATTGGAAGGAGGTGAGATTAAAAACTGCAAGACTATGTAAGAGGCTGTTGTAGTAGTCTAGATGAGAGATGGTAAGGAGTCCCAGCTAAGGCAATAGTGGTGGGAAATGAGAAGAGTGGACAGATTTTTTAAATACTTAAGAGAGAGAATTAATGGCACTTTGAGACTGAGTAGTTAAAAATGAATGAGGGAACCATATCCAGGTGTCTTGATGGTAATAGTGATACCATCAACCAAGGTAGGGATCTCAGGAGAAACAGCTGGTTATGGGGAAGGGGAAAGATACATGAGATTTTCTTGATATGTTGAGTTTGGAGTACCTTGAGATATCCAAATGGAGAAATGTTATAGACAGTTGGATGGATATATGTTTCTGGGGGGATCACTGGAGGGGCCTGAAGTGGAGATAAACATTAAGAATAATCAATTTATAGATAGCAGTTGAAACCAGGGGAGCGGATGAGACTGTCTTGGAAAAGAGGATACAGTGAAAGGGGAGAGTCTACACTACAAGAGCAAGCAGAGAAAAGGATCTAGCTAAGGAGACAGAAAAGGAATGAGCAGAGAAATTGGCAGGGCAGAAAGAACGCAAAGTCGGGAAAAGAAAAATTCAAGGAGGAGCTGCTCAGCAGTGACACGTGAAGGAACAATGTCAGATATGAAAAGGACTGACAAATGTTTTTCGACTTTGGTAATATGTTGGTTATCCATTGCTGAGGCCTTGCAATTTCATTGGTACGGTGGAGGCAGAAGCCAGATAGCAGTGGTTGGAGAAGAAAGATTTTTTTTTTAAAGGTGGAAATATTGGGGGAAAAAAAAGGTGGAAATATTGGTATGTAGATGATCTTCCAATAACCTCAATTAAAAAAAAAGTAGAGCACAGATAGTATCTGGGAGAGGGGTTGTAGTTTCAAAACAACTTTTTTTTTTAAAGATTTTTATTTATTTATTAGAGAGTGAGAGACTGAGAATGAGAGGGGAGAAAGTCAGAGGGAGAAGCAGACTTCCCGCAGAGCCGGGAGTCCGATATGGGACTCGATCCCGGGACTCCGGGATCATGACCTGAGCCAAAGGCAGTTGCTCAACCAACTGACCCATCCAGGCGCCCCAAAACAGCTTTTTAAAGTTTACATTCTTTTCTTCATTGATTTGTATACATTAGTTTATTTTTTGTGTGTGTGTTTTTTCTTTTTTTTTTTTTTTAAGATTTTATTTATTTATTTGACACAGGGAGAGAGATCACAAGTAGGCAGAGAGGCAGGCAGAGAGAGAGGGGGAATCAGGCTCCCCGCTGAGCAGAGAGCCCGATGTGGGGCTCGATCCCAGGACCCTGAGATCATGACCTGAGCCGAAGGTAGAGGCTTAACCCACTGAGCCACCCAGGCACCCCGTATACATTACTTTAAAAAGACTTTTTAAATACATGAAAGACTGAACCTAAGGCTTTTGTGCATTGTGTTATTTAGTTATTATAACATTTCTCTGAATTAGAGATTGTATAAGAAGAGTAAGAGATAGAAAGATAACCAACTACTTGCTAAGGTCACACAGCCAGTGAGTTAAGGAGCTGGGATTCACACTCACATCTGTTAGAGCCAGTAATCACTCTGCTAACCATATCCCCAGGAGCAAAGGGTGTATACAAAACTGAGCATGCTTATCAAATAAGAAAGACTCCTTGTGGAAGAAGTTAAAGGTATAGGGGATAGCTGAAGTCCTCAGATAATGCTCTTATTTCAAGTTTTAATTTTGTCAAGACTCTTATTCTCCATTTTATCCTGTAGAATGGGAAAAGTACATTTAATAAGTTTTCTTTCTGAATATATCTCTCTGGATTGTTTAACCATATTTTAATTTTCTTATTCATACTTTTAAAGAGACACTTAGATTTTTTGAATTGATAATTCAGTTTTATTTTACCTGACCGTGTTCATCTCACAAGTCCTCTGGTACTTTGACATGTTGTTTCATTTCCCACAGTAGTTCATAGCTTTCTTTATTGGGGATAAAAATGTTACTAATCAAAACTTGAAAATTGAGGCACCTGGCTGGCTCAGTCAGTAGAGCACATGACTCTTGATCTCAGGGTCGTAAGTTCAAGTCCCACACTGGGTGTAGAGGTTACTTAAAAATAAAATCTTTAAATAAGAATTTTTTTTTTAATTGTAATGGACTTGCTTCACTGAAAAATTTGTTTTCTTTCAATGTTTATATACATGTTATTGAATTGGTTGATTACAGTCACTGTTTTATCTTACATTTTTGACAAAAGCACATTAGATAAACATATATTTAGTCTAAACCTTCAGAGTCATAAATGAAAGCTGCCTGGTTGCCTCAGTGGTTAATTTCTTTTTTCAAAATACTTTTTAAAGAAACAAACTATCAAAGAAATAAGTCCACAACATGCACATTGTTTTTATTCTGTTGTAAAAACACTTTCCAATATTCTGCAAATATAGGGCTTTGCACACATGCGTTATCAGCCTTTCCATGCTAATTAGAAACTTCTTTTGAGTAAGCACAATGATAAGTGTCCTGCATTTTGTTTAGTTTGAACAGTGTCTTAATGAGTGATTCTGGTGTTTCTTTTTATTTAGATCTCTAATTATGTTGTGCCTACTCTATTATAAGGGAAATAATCCTCTTCTGGCAATATATTTCTTGTGCCCACTTATATTATGAAAACAAACACATTTTTTTTCCCGTTAAAATACTTAGGTCAGCGATTTTCCCCTATTAAAACAACAACAAAAGAAACCTATGACCTTAACTTTTAATCTTTGACAGGGTATAAGAAAATCATTCTGCCTGAGTTTTAAATTTTGGCCATGACTAAAGCAAGTTGCTTTATATTCATTACAGTGATAATCATTAAGTGGAAGTTGATAATGCTGTTACATATGAAACTTATGCCTATGGGCAATTGTGTGTCTGTCAGACACTCTAATTTATAGCCTTAGAAATATAAATATTAACTCTCCATTGTATATATTGTACAAAACAGGCTTCTTTTGATATTGATACAATGTTAACTTAGAGAATGAACCTTGTGGATTACCAGGATCCAGTGAAACAGCTCCTACTAACTCCACTAGGGTAAATGGGAAATGGGAAAGTTGGACCTGTCAGATATCAAGTATGCATTCCCCTAAGGTCACCAAATTAAAATTTCATTTTAATATCTTTTTTTTTAAAGATTTTATTTATTTATTAGAGAAAGAGAGAGAGAGTGAGAGAGAGCATGAGAGGGGAGAAGGTCAGAGTAAGAAGCAGACTCCCCGTGGAGCTGGGAGCCCGATGCAGGACTTGATCCTGGAATGCCGGGATCATGACCTGAGCCGAAGGCAGTCGCTTAACCAACTGAGCCACCCATGCGCCCTCATTTTAATAATATCTTGACAATACTACCTCAAGTAATATTTTAGATCACCATTAAGTGTACTTTGACATACCTAATTTTTATTAAATAAATATCTAGTTATTGAAGCCTGTTCTGTTAATGGGAAGTATAAATTCAGTATTCATCACACTGGAATATATCTGTAAATACTGTATCTTAAATTCTAGAGAAAAAATAAGTTAGTGAAGTTAGAGTTCATTCTTGATGTTTTGTATTACTTAGAGCTAATTATCACTTCATTGCTTAGAATGGAGCAACTAGTCCTCCTTTCCCCAACTACCAAGTCTACATTCTTCCCATTAGTGATATATTTGATCTTTTTGAGGTTAAACCCTATTTCATTTTTATTGCTTATGTTCACTTGTTCACTGTCATCCTAACCAAATCAGTATCTGCCTATATATCCAGTTAAATTATTTTCTAACTCTGAATTGTGTATGATACAAATAACTGGCATTTGTTGAGTTTTTAGTGTGTGGCTAGCCTTGTGTTAAAAATTTTACATGCAATATCTCATTTGTTCTAATATAGTGAGTAGTAATATTCTCATTTTACTGATGAAGAAACCAAGACTCCAAGAAATATGTAAGGATAAGAGAAATAAGTGATGGAGCCATATTTATATGTCTCTGTCATTAATTCAACTCATATTAATTCAACTCATTATCTGTTTTTACCTGTGGCAAGTACTGGGTTTGGCATTAGGATGCATGAATGAATAAAGCTAATGCTCCCTGTGCTTGGAACATGGCATGGTTAACACTAACAGTGTTAATAATAACAGTAGAGTTTATTAACCATAATGATAATCGCAGAGATACTTAAACTGTATATTCTTTGTACCAAACATTACTTTGAGCATTATTTATATGTTAATTTACTTAATCCACACCACAACCTTATACAGTAGGTACTGTTATTCTCATTTTCCAGATGAGGAAACTGAGGCAAAGAGAGGTTAAGAAACTTGCCTGAGATCACATACTGTAAGTGTGGTTCAAACCGAAGCCTGGCGCTGCCATCTGTGATCTTAACTGCTATGCTTTGTTTGCCTCATCTAACAATAAAGACAGATGGTAAAAAAATAAATGTAAGTGTGATGGGTGTTATAAAAGAGGAAATAACAAGGTTCTTTGGGAAACATGTAAGTCAGTCTTCATCTCTTCTGGTAGGGGGGCCAAGTGAGACATCCATGAGGATGAGACATCTAAGCTGAGGTCTGAAAGATGAGCTTGAGTAAATTAGGAGAAAGGAACATTTGTACAGGGAAGCAGGAATAGCATGTGGAGAGGCTCTGAGATAATCATGTTAGCAAGACCGTAAGGATCCCAATGTGGTTGGAGTGTGCGTGTAGCTTCAAGAGATGGGTGGAGCCCAGATTGAGAAGGACCTTTGGGACAGTTTTAAGGTTTTGGAAAAAGTAAAGTATGGGAGGGGATGCAGTGAAAGAGGTGGGAATCACAGGCTTGTTTTTGAATATGTTGATTTTGAGTTATCTATGTGAGACACCCATGTGGAAAAGTCTGTTGGGCAGTTGATTGTATAGATACGAAGCTTAGAAAAGATGTCAGGGGTACTTTCAAGGTCATGAGTTCAAGCCCTTTGTTGGGCCTGGATCCTACTTTAAAAAAAAAAAAAAAGGCAGGAAAGAAATCCTTTAAAATAAAAGAAAGATGTAAGAGCTTGAGAAATAAATTGGAAATTTTCTACACATAATGGTAATTGTGGTCATAAAAGTAGATGAAATTGACAAGGATGAATATAAAAAGTGAGGGCAGGAAGTACAATATCTAAAACATCTCAAAGAAAATCAGAAAAATTTCCAAATTGAAGATTTTGCTAGAGGAGAGCTGGTAAAGGAGATGAAGGAGCAGCCACAGAGGTCAGAGGTAGGGTAGATCAGTGCAGTGTCAGGAGATGAAGGCAAGAGAAACTGAAATACAGGAGAACTGTGTAGGTGAGTATTGCTGACAAGTCAAATAAATAGTTCCCGGAAATTCTCCACTAAATTACCATGGAGGAGATTGATCAAATTAGTGAGAGCAGTTTCACAGGCTGATAGAGACAGAGGCCACAGTAGACCAGGAAGTGAAGAAATGGGAGAGGAGAAATAAAAGCATTTCAAAACGATAAGCAGGGAGGACAGTTGGTAGAGGGGAGAGTGATTAAAGAGAGTGTTCTCCGAAGCTGTCTCATTTGTTCATTTTCATTCGGAAGCGCATTTTAACATATCTATTTGTTTAGTATATGACAGACAGGTTTGTTTGTTTTTTTAGAAGATAATATACCTGGGGAAACAGGAAAAGAGAGATACTGGATGAGAATTTTGGCAGAGCTTATGTGCCACACAGGGTGGGCATCTTTACCTGTTTTCTTCCTGTCTGTTCTCCCTCAAGACTGAATAGGAAATAGGAATAGAGACTTTTGTGCAGAGAGCTATAAGACTCACCGGTCTGCAGCAGGCGAAAGAGAGCCTTGGTAGTGTTAGGTGAAGTGACAACTACATTTCAATCCATAAATTCTAAATGTCACTGGGAATATGAAACCAGGCAGGTCTGAATCTGTATGTATCCCCAACCCATGCTTAAGTTCAATTTACATGTCTGTGTTATGTGATGAAGAAAGTTCTTGGATTAAAATTGGTCTAATTGACATAAAGATTGAGTTTTGATTGCCAGGAAGAAAATTTGGACAGAATATTATTTCAAAAAGATTTTATAGGAGGAATTTCCTAAGAAATACCAGTATTAAAGTTGTGCTTTGGTTTTAGCTTTCATAACATAAAGTCAGATTGCACTAGTAAGAACACTAATTTTTAGAATTAAATGCTGTGTCTTGCAGTCTTGTGTTTGGTAGAGAGGGGTTTTCTGTGAAGAATCTACTCCTAAAAATAGTTTCTCCACTTTGAATCAGAATCGCCTCCTTATACAACAGATTGGAAGAACTGAGTATTCAGTAATCTGAGGTCGGCAGAAAAGTTACAGATTCCTGATCTATAAAAATGGAAGTTTTTCATTGTTCTAGAAACTATATTTGAGAAATTTGCCTTTTCTTCTGTGTAATCCAAATCGGGGAGCAAAGTTTGGGAAGATAGTTGAACCTTATCATTGATGTGTCTACATTTTTTCAGAGAATTCAGACAAAGTTTCCTTTTAGATATTTGGTGTTTTTTTTTAACTTTTGATTTAGTGGAACGGGAAGTGTCAATAGGTCATTGCATAATAGAAAATACTTTCAGTAAAGAATACACTATTTCTGTGTTATCTCTAGTTTACCTAAGCTATTATGAGTGATTAGTGTATGATTATACAATTGTTGGGTAGAGTGATTCTAAACAAAATATTGTGGCATATTCTCATTCATTATCTTCATTTAGAATATTCTTTAAATTTTTTTTTTAAGATTTTATTTATTTATTTGAGAGAGGAGAGAGATCACAAGTAGGCAGAGAGGCAGGCAGAGAGAGAGGGAGAAGCAGGCTCCCTACTGAGCAGAGAGCCTGACGTGGGGCTCGATCTTAGGACCCTGAGATCATGACCTGAGCCGAAGGCAGAGGCTTTAACCCACTGAGCCACCCAGGTGCCCCTAGAATATTCTTTAAATTTACATATTGGATAGGTCTCCAGGGATATTCCTAGCTAAAAGTCCAAAAACAATCCATATCAATATTTAAATGATATGCAAACCTAGTTACCAAGATAGTGTATTTTGTACTACTATTAGCACACTTGATTTTTTATATGTCTTTGAGCATGTTTTTTTAGAACCACAGCGATTATAATTTCATAATGTCAATGCACAGATTAAATGATTTGAATACATATGCATCATCAAAAACAAAAATGTATTTGTGGTTTATATGTGGAAGGCTCAGAAAGTATCTAAAGTTCAGAGAAGTTCCTTTCAAATTATATTCCAGACCGTTCTGAAGTTTCTGAGTCAGTACACTAACCTGAAAAGGGTCTTATACCATATTTAGAGAGGATCTTTTAAATTTGGTCTTAATCTTAAAACTTTAGCAGTGTTGAACAAATTAAAAGTGGTTCCCGCCCCCCACTACACTGCCCTTGTGCTGAGAACACCACAATTTAATTTTATTCTCCTATAATGTTTTTAAAGGAAGGAGAAATAGTTCAATCTCTAAGGACACTGTGAGAAGATACAGTGTAGTTTTCCAATACTCTGGGGCCAAAGTGATAGTTTGGGCTACCAGAACTTTTATCAGTTATATTAATATTGCTGATATGAATTAGACATCATTTCTGAGAAATAACACCACCAACAATTGATATTTCTTAACTGAAATATTTAAGCAATCTTAACTTTCTGCTTTGTATTCAAGTTATTTCCAAGACAATATAGCAAGTAGGAACTTCATATAGAAGGAAGCCTAGACGACTAAAGTAAAAAAACCTAGCTCAGAATCACCAGTTTCATCATCCATAAAATGGACATAAGGATATATGCTATAAAGGTTTAGACAAGGATACATGTATCTCCTAGGACATAGTAATGCCTAATACAATTTAGTTATTATTATGATGGTGCTTTTTTATATAAAGTCACTTGTTTAGGTGGAGTTCTAACCCCAAAGGCTCTTAAATTAAAACTTCTGCTGTTAAGCAAGAAATATCTTATATATTTCTGTGCCTTGTATAAGTAAGGCTTTGAATAATACAGTTTTTAGATTGTGTTTGCTAATCCAGCTTCTAACAAATAGAGCAAGTTAAGCAAAATTTACTATTTTTTTAAAGATTTTATTTATTTATTTGACACAGAGAGAGATCACAAGTAGGCAGAGAGGCAGGCACAAAGAGAAGGGGAAGCAGGCTCCCCGCTGAGCGGAGAACCCGATGTGGGGCTCGATCCCAGGACCCTGAGATCATGACCTAAGCCGAAGGCAGAGGCTTTAATCCACCCACTGAGCCACCCAGGCGCCCCAAGTTAGACAAAATTTAAATGGTTACAAATATTTTTTCAACTACAGTAAAAATGAAACATTTATTTTTTTAGTTTTTTAAAGTAGATTTTTGTAGACATTTCTAGCTTAAAATACGTATTTTTATCCGAAAAAAATGTGAATTAATTCACTAGTAAGCCAAAAATCTACATTTCCGAGAAAACTCATCGTGACAGTATGTATATGATCATGGAAAGGAATATTAAATTAGAAAGAGTTGTCTGAAACAAACCAGGAAATGAACCCTAAACCTCGGATAGATATTAATGCCTCAAGTTCTGCATTGTGTGGTGTTTCTACCAGAGGTGCTCGTTATTTGTGTACAGTCTTTAAGGAGTGAACTAGACTAGGGGGTCTGAAGTTTGTTTAGCTAACGGAAGAGTGCATTCTGTTTATACAGCAATGGGCCAATTTTACCTAGGGCTGGTAAATTCATTAACAACCTAAATGTACAAATTCTATCAACTATGGTTATTTTATAAATTAAATGAGTACCACTATGTTTTACATGATTGAAAATATGTAGATTATATTCATGAGAGATCAAGTAATAACTTTGTAATAGATACCATAAGGAAGAAGGTTTTAATTAACATTGATCATCTTAGGAAGCTTCTTGCTTTCCAGAAGGGTGGTGTTGTATACATTTAAGTAAGATATTTTCTACACCATTTTGACCTCTGAACAGCTCTTGTTTACTGTATTCCTATAATTATAGCATTCAAGTCTCTCTCTTTAATTTTACTCAGAAGAGAATATTTTGATAGAGCATTTAAATGGCTTTTTAAAACTTCTGCTTCTGTAACTGAGGTGGATGTAAGAAATTCAGTCCTATTCTCTCACACCTGCTTTTGTTTTCTATTCCTTCTTTTCTTTAAAAGAAAAATAAATAGCAAAGCACTTTATATACTGTTGTGAGAGATAATGAAAGAACCAGCCCCAGCTCTACCTCTTGGTTTCCTGGATCATTATCAGTCTTCCAGCTGTCTGTCCTCATCAGTTGTAGGTGCCTAAAGATGACTGTGATTTGGGCAGCAGTGGGACAGAAATTTCAGCAACATAATTAAGAATAAGGGAAAACTATGTGTGGACATAGGATTAACAGCAAATTTTTTAAAGATGGTCAAGGGTGGGACAGATGTTTTGAAAATCCCACTCTTGGTAATTTTATGTAAGCTAAATGTCTGTTAATTCAGTTATTTTATCAAAATGCCGTTTGATAAAATACCTTCTGTAAAACACTGAATGTAATACTGAATCTTTGAAAGTTGTGTGATGGCTTGTTAATTTATTTCCAGCAGCTGTTTATATCAGTGACATAGTCATAACAAAAGTAGTATAAGAACCAAAGTGTTTTTGCCATTTGGGAGGCCAGCTTTATAATTCACTGATGCTTTTATTTTCAAATATCAACTAATATCATAGGAGAGGATTTCTCATGAGTTATAATTAAAGACCTAAGAGCTGGTAGTCCTGAGTTTTGTTATAAGCTTGACTTCTCATCCCTTGGACAGAATCCTTTTCCCTTTCTACTACAGCTCTGTATTTGAAGTCTTGTTAATTGCCCTCTTATAGGATAGAAGGTTAGAGCAGAGGTTCTATGAGATTCTCATTAATTTTAATAAGTGCTCCAGTGTCTTCAAAGAGGGATGCAAACAGATACAAGTCCTTCATTGCAATATGAAGTGAACCAAATAACCAAAAAGCCCGAGTAATTTTGGTTTTATGAAGTTGTTACTGCCTTTGTTGTTATTTTCCAAGGCAGAAGGCTTATTTCTAGTACTGTTATATCAGTTCTTGAACTGGTATCAGGAAAACAGTTATATCACAGAAGAGTATTCTTTCTGCAAGCAACTGGCAGAAATGTTACATGTTTGATTATATAGCAGTTTGTATTTTCTATATATGTTAATGTTTCCCCAAGCTATTAATCACCATAAAAAAAATTTTAAAGCTCTATTTTGTCTTTGAATATCCATGTACTTTTGCTGGGGGGCGGTGGGGACATGTGGGAAAGGATGATTTTGGAGTGGTCTCTATCAATTTCTGTAGAATTTCTTGATTTTTATTTGCCATTTTACAAAGATTTAATATGTTGCGATAGATCAACTGTAGACTCTTAAGGTGAAATTACCATTTCCATAATTTAGGAAACAAATTCCTTGCAAGATCAGTCAGGAGAGGAAGAGGAAATATACCAAAACCTATGGTCTTGTAGCAGAGAGTTTCATAAATATCAAGAACACATTGTTTTCTTTTCCTCCCCTCCCAATAGAGTGTGAGCTCTACTCCCTTTCTAGATTATATGTTTATGAATTTGAAGGAACAGAAAGAATTTGATAGCCTTCAGTTGTTGCAAAATTTTTACTCAACGACTTCTTTCAGAGCCCCAGCATCTTACTTCTCAGTATTTCTGAAGGAGCCAATGTTAGTAATTCTTGATGCTCTACCACATAAAGAATAAAATTGTGAGCATTCCATTAAGTGAAAGTACCAGATTATAATATATCTCATTGCTTTTTAGTATTCTCTGATTTCCTAATGACTAAATACGGTTCTCAAATCAAATGGAATCATGTACACAAAGCTAGAATTTGATGCAATGCCACTTTGAAATAGTGTTTCTACAACACTTGCTTTTGAACTTTAAGTGAGAACCATAACAGATGTGAGAAAGAATTATGACAAGGACAACCTAATGTAAGTTTTGTAAATTTTAGGAAATGTCATCTTTTTATTGGTTTCAGAGACTTTTTCAAATGTTTTAAACACAATTTTCAGATAACAATAATGAAAAGCTGAGCCCCAAACCAGGGACAGGTGAACCAGTTTTAAGTTTGCACTACAGCACAGAAGGAACAACTACAAGCACAATAAAACTGAACTTTACAGATGAATGGTAAGTTAATATTTTTGTAAAGCTGTTCTTAGCCATTTTGTAGGATTGTATTAGATATTATTTTTAGTACTTCATCATCTTTGTGTTTTGTTTTGCTGTAATGCATTGGTTCTCAAATTCAGTGTACTTCAGGATGGCTTGAAGAGGTTGTTAAAACACAGATTACTGGGCCACACTCTTGGTTAAGTTTGAGGTGGGATCAGAGAATTTGCATTTCTAAAAACTTCCCAAGAGACGCTGATGTCGTTGGTCCTGGAATAGTTCTTCTCATAGAAAATGCAAAAGATAAAAAAAATAATTAATCAGCAATAGACCATTAATACCAAAAAATAAACCTAACATTTTGGGGCTTTTTTCAGTCTTGGTCCTATGTACAGGTGTGTGTATATGTGTGTGTGTGTGTGTATATATACACACATATATACATGTATGTATGTATGTATGATTTAGGGTTTTAAAATATAACTTTAATCATATTGAACATATTGTATTCTCTCCTTCATTTATTTGGCCTAACTCTGTAATAAATATTTCCACATTTCTACTTAATTTTCATAAATATGAATTTACTAGCTGTGTAATATACCATCGTTAAACTTACCATAGTTAATCATTTCCCTTTCATCAGGCAGTGAATTTGTTTACCTTTTTTTAAAATGATGAATATCTTTGTTTACAAGTTTTTTCCTACCTTTAAGATTATTGATTTGAGATGTATTTTTAGAAGTGAATTTGATCTAGCTCAAAGGATATTGCCAAATTATTTTTAAAGGGCTCTTCTGTCACTACATTTCTCCCAGCAACATAGGAGAGCACACACATGTTGCAGTCCCCAGGCAGTGTTCAATATCAGTATATTCATTTATTGTTAACGTTTGTATTTGATCTTAAAATAATTGTCATTTTTATTTAATTGATTACTAGTAAGGTTGAACTTTATATTTTGTCTAGGTTCTCTTTAATGACATTTCTGATTATACTTAGGGTTCATTAATCTAGTTAAATCTTGTAAATCTTATATTTTAAAAAAATCAAGTTATGTGAGCTTCTTAAATTCTTTCACATTGTCTCATGGCCTTTTGCTTAAGACAGCATCCAAAATTTTGTATTTAAATTTATTGCTATATTAATATGATTTAATATAGAGATAATATATTTATTTTAATATATAAACAATTACATATTAATATAATTATATGATTAATGTGTAATAATTATATTAATCATCTTTTAACCAATATATTAATTATTTGTATAATTAATATATTATATTAATATATTCCATTATATATTATTATATATTATATGCTGGTATAATATATAAATAATATGTAGTTATATATTATTTACTAATATATAATTATATGTGGATATGTGATATTATTTATTTATTCCAATGCACTGGTTTCCATTTGTGTTTATATGTGTATGTATTTTACATTAAAATCTTTGATTAAGTAGTGTTTTCAGATATTATTGAAATCCTTCTATGTTCCTGAGACTATTCTAGATACTGGGAATACATCAGTGAAAAAAACTGGCAAAAAAATCCTGTCCTATTGGAACTTACATTCTAGGGGAAGGCAGACAATAAACAGAGTAAATAAGCGAATTGTATAGTATGGTAGGAGGTACTAAGTGCTATGGAAGAAAATAGAGCAAGTAAGGGGTGATTGAGAGACCTAGGGCAAGGGTAGGCATCATTGAGAAGATGGCATTTGGACAAAAATTTGAAGGGTATGAAGGAGTGAGCCATGCATAAATCTGAGAGAAAAACATTATAGGCAGAGAGAAAGCTAGTTCAAAGGCTCTGAAACAGGAACAGTGTACATTTAAGGAACTTTAAGAAAACCAGTGTAGCTGGAGTGGAGTGACCAAAGGAAAAAATGCTGGCAAAGAAGGTCAGCCAGGGAGGTAAGTGAGGAGTGTATTTAAAGGGATAGGGGATGTCTCTGATGGCTGTATAGAGAATAGGCCATAGGTAGAAGTCAGGTGGCCAGCGGAAAGACTTTGACAGTAAGCAAGGTGAGAAGTGGTGAGGGAGGTGGAGATGGTAAGATGAAATTGGATTCTAGATACATATTTGAAGGCGGAACAGTCAGTAGAATTTCTAATTTCTTTATGAGCCCTAGTGTTTGAACTCAACTTCTTATAATCATGTGTGATATCTGTGCCCCTTTTTCTTAATACCTAATTTAAGATCATAGAAGATTGTTAATTCTTTATGTCTTTCCTATTCTACTCTCATGTTTCTGTATAGAAAAGGCTAATTTTTTATAAAGAATCCCACCGGAGCATTTTTTTAGCAAAGATCTTTAGTGCCACTGTTCTTTTGAATGCTACTTTTCCTTCTCTAAAAACTGACCATGAATTACATTCTCTCATTTATTAGTTTCTTATTTCTTCATCAAAAAGTAATTAGCTTTTTTTTCTGATTATGAAAGAAAAAAGAAAAAAACAGTAAAAGGAGAATTCAGGAAGACGGTCTTTTTCATCTCTGCCAGTATGGTGTCTTGCTTTTATTTTAGTTTCTTTGATGACAGGTAAGGCAATAGAGCGCACTAAGAGCTTAGATGTTAAACTTGACAAGCCATTGAACCTCTCTGAATCCCAGTGTTTTCATCTGAAAACGGGCATGTTTAAGAGAACCTGCTTCAGAGTTTTGGTGGGAAGATTTAATGAGATCGCGCAGGAAAGTACACAGCACTTATCACATTGACGGGCACGTGATAGGCCCAAGTGACAGCTTTACGTTATCATCTTCTGTAAATTGCCTTTCATATCCTTTGCCCATTTTTCTACTGCAATGTTTATCTTTTTCTTATTGATTTATAAGAACTGTTTATTAGAGAATTAAGTGAGGATGATACCATTTGTCTTTCATTTGTTGCAGATATTTTTTCCCAGTTTGTTGTTTGTCTTTCAGTTTTCTTATGGTAGTTTTGCTTTATGGTTTTGGCCTCTGAGCTCATGCTTAGAAAAGCCTGTCCTTCCCAGGATTGGGAGAAAGCTTCTTCTTATTTTCCTCTTATATTTCTGTGATTTTATATCAAAAATATGTGTTTAGTCCTTCTATAATTATTCTGCCATAAAGTATGATGTAGAGCTGTAGCTTAATTTTTCCACATGACTGTTCCTTTGTCCTAGTACCATTTATTGATCAATTTATTCTTTTTTCTGTGATTTAAAATGCCATATTAACATATGCTAAATATATTTACTTGGTTACATTGTCTTTTCCACTAATGGCTCTGTTTTCCTACATCAGTACCATGTTTCAATTATCGTAACTTTTATACACTGAGCATTTTATTTATGTCTGTATCATAGCTTTCTTAATGGAAAAAAAAAGATTTATATATCACATTGGCTTCTCTTTACCAAAATTGCTATATATTTCTTTCTGGTTAAAAAGAAATAACATGGTTTGTTAAAAAAAAAATCAGAATCTAGAGAAAAGTATGGAAAAACTCACTTGCAATAATCCTACTGAGATGACACATAAGGTTGGTGCACATCTTTTCTGACATTATTCCCTGCATATATGCCCATGTAGATCTGCATTCTTTTAAAAAACATATCCTATTAAACATGGATGCCCTTTAAAAAAAATCAAATTGACTTCTACACTTAGCCTAAAAGAGTTTTTATAAAATTTTGGCTCAAAGTCCATGATAATTTGCATTATTTCTTGAGTCACTGCTATATGTCTGTAATTAACAGTTTTTAATGTACTGTAACTCTTAACCTTTTTTTTGTTGTTCACAATTATTCTAAATCTAAGGAATTATTGCATTTCTATGAATTTACTTTTAATATTAGATTGTTGTACATTTCCCTCTATTTTCTTTCCATTCAATCTCCACTTACACATATGCCATGACTTATCACAGGATATTCATTGAAAATTATTTAAATCCATCTAGTATTCTGCTCTAGCCAAAAATGTTGACAGAATTATAGTCATTATCAGGTAAGTATTAAAACTAAAACATGAAACATTATCCTAGCCTTCTACAAAACCATACTGCTCAATCACCTGCCATATTTGAACAACAACCCAGAAGTCGAAGTGATCCATAGAGGGCAGTTCAAGGACCAAAGAACTATCCGGGTCCCTTTTCATGTATTAATTTAAAAGTAGCCTAGAGCAACAAAGTCTGAAAGGATATATGATCAAAGTCTGTAAAAGAGGAGAATTGGGATGTGGTGAACCATCTATGGTGAGGACAAGAAGGGAATCTATGTAATTAAAATTCAACAGAAATGTATAGAAATATATACCTGATTACAGAAGTATCAAAACCATGAAGAAGTCGTGGTCCTTTTGTATTTTTAAATCTCTTTTTTAAGGTTAAAGAAGATTAGAATAACCACCTTGATCTTTGAAAGTGGTGTTTTACAAGTACTATTAAAATAATAAATCCTATATTTTATTTGTGGTGTGAGTTTTTTATTGTTTCTCTAATTGTAAAATATAAAAATCATCCTAAAAGTTCATATTTATTAACTTCTTGGTGGAACCACTTATTTTGTTTTGATGGTAGGAGCAGTACTGCCTCAAGTTCTAGAGGGAATGGGAGCCACTGCAAATCTGAGGGTCAGGAGGGACCCTTGGCCCCAGAGAGCTCTGTGCAACCACCGGGAGACAGTGACACAAGTAAGGTGTTGTTTTCCTTTTGTTATTACGAAACCCTGGTGTTGGATGTCCACCTACTTTACTGTTCCTTCGGTGCAGCAGTTCTGTTTCTTGTTTTTAATAAATTCCTTTTGCCTCAGTAGTCCAGACGTTACTATTGATGAACAGTTAGCAAATGCAAATGTCAGGGGCCTTACACATTTAAGATGGGGAGTCACAGTGAAGCATGGTGTCTCTCTGGTGCAATCATTGCACTGAAAATATGTGAAATGTAAATATTAGTTTGAATGATCTCTACCATTTTTATACTTAGCAGCAAAATCCAAAGTTTCTGCCTTGATTTTTTTCAAAGACTATGGGTGGCTTGTAAAGGTGGAGAAAAAGGAATAAAATTTGAATGGGTTATAAGTGAATCTTATTTCATACAGGAAATGCCTAATTTAGGACTTTTTGGAATGCTTTCCTAGAATATTTTCCATGACCATTGTATGAAAGTTAGTGTCTAGTACAGAGCCTGGAACAGGTTTTCAATAAATACTTGGTAAACAAAGGAATAAATGAATTCTACTTCTTATTAAATGAATGGATACATTCATTTACATACATGTTTACATACATATATATGTTTACATACGCACATACATCTTACTCAATGTAACAGAGTTTATAATAAATATGTGTAAAACAACTGTCTGGTAAGCAGATGTGCAGCCCAGAGCAAAAAAGACTGATCCCTACTGGTCTTGGAGTTAAATCCAAGAAATACATATTTTCAGTGGCCAAAACTGAATTTATAGTAGGGTCAACTTAACGATTTGTTCGTGATAGTTGAGATTATACCAAATGTACGATAAAGGGATAGAAAAATACTCAGTTTTAGGTTTCAATTTTGTGAAGTTTAGCAAAAAGGCAAACCAAGTAATGTCAGTTGTGGAGGGTAATCTAAAGCAAAAATTTTACATGAAAACTTCATGAAGGTCCATGCATGGGCTTTGGGAGGAGGCAGGGGGTTGGATTGCTCATCCATCCTTGACAGCATTTGTAGAGTTTGGTGTGTACATATATATTTGCATTATATTGAGGGAGGTTATATCTGAATGTCAGGAGATTCTGTGATGCAAAAAGGATTTGGAGCTGCTCATACAGAGGAAAGCTAGAGTTTTCAATTGGTGTTTATTTTTATTTTAAAAAAGTTGGATTTAATGATAATTTGGTTTATTTATTTCCCAGAAGCTCTTGAAGAATCATCAGAGAATGTGGCAACATATCAGGAAGGTACATCTGCTGAAAACACAGTTCAGAACCATACAGATATAGGTGAGTTGTCCTGTTCCCTTAAGATAATTGCTTCATGTTGGAAAATAAGCTGTAATTTATCTTAATCTCTCCTGAGTTAGAGGCCATTTCCAAATAGATGTGTTATGGAATTCTCTTCCTATAGGGAGAGCTTCAAGTTAGATTAAACAATGTTGCTGACATGACCAACTGTTTCTACTTTATTTTCTGACAGCACAATCAGATAAATTCACATCTGAGCCATTGGATTCCAGCTCAGGAGAAAAAAATGACTTCAATATTGATAGCTCTTGTGGGGTTCCAGAAGAATCCACTTTGTCTGAACAAGGCAAGGAACCAGGAACTTCAGATCAAACTAGCACTGAAGGTGCTACCAGTCAAAACCCCGCCAATCCTGAGCCTCAATCACAAACAGAAGCCATCGGGCCTTTGGCTCATGAGGAAACAGCCAGGGACTCTGCTCTCCAGGACACAGATGACAGTGATGACGACCCAGTCCTGATCCCAGGTGCAAGGTATCGAGCCGGACCTGGTGACAGGTTGGTAAATTTTAATTAAAACCAACTATAAAAAGTACAATTCATAGGACTTTGAAGTCACATAAAGGAGTCTCTCCATTTTTTTTACAGCTGCTTTCTCTAAGGGTGTCTCAGTCATATAAACTCAGAGTTTTTTAAACTGTAAATGATTTTATGTATTACATTTTTTGAGCAAACTGCATTAAGAGGAGAATAAAAAGTCTCATTGCTCTGTATCTCCAACATTGAGACTTGCTCCTCAATTTACAGATCCAGAGAAAGGAATGTTGAGAACGACCAACAGGTTATGTATGAAGTCAGGGTTATATTTAGCCATGAGATCGCCCTGTAGACAGCCTGGCCTTTATCAGTTTTGTTTTGTTTAATGTTCAGTTTTTTTAAATGTTCTGCTTTTCTATTGACCCTGGGTCAAGGTAGTATAATAGTACTTCTCTTTGAGAACCTCATGTTTTTCTGAGATTTTTACTAAATGACTCAGTTCAGGAAATGAAAAATTATACCAAATAAACATAACTACAATATAGAATTGCTCACATGTTCATATACTTTTCTCATTTTTTATTTTGTGTGATCGTATGAATATCTTATTTTTTAGTAGATAAAATAAATCTTTCAAAGCATATTGCGTTCCATACTTTTCAAAAGCTGTTTCTGCAGATAATGCTATCATATCTCATTATAAGCTCTCTTTTTCCAGAGAATAAAATTTTATCTTTAAGTTCCTAGCTTATACAGTTGTGAAGAACCATTTCACATATTTCCGTGTTCAACATACTACTGTTTATAAAATACTCTGACATTTCTGTCAAGTGAAAAATATAATAGAGAGAGAATACAGCATTGCCATTCTTTAGTGGTAAATTAATGATCAAGAACATTATGACGTGGCTTTGAATCCTGGCTTTACTGCTTAGCTGTAGTTCCTCATTTAAATTACTCAATGTTTTTGTAAGGTTTAGTTTCCTTATCTATAAAATGAGGCTATGACTATCTAGAATTGTTATAAGAATTTTCAAAAATCCATCAGTCATTCAGTCCTAGGACCTGTCCACCTTGGAAACGCTAAATAAGTGATAGCTGTGTTAAGTACCCAAGATGTCTGCGTGGCTACCCAGACTCTACCAATTACAATGAGAGTGGCTTTTGAGATAAAGACGGACAGAAGACAGCGAAAATCCCAAACGATACCGTTTGCAGTTCAGCAAAACTACCTTTTGTAACTAGGATAGTTCCTTTACTTTTATTTAGTTATATATCCTTAGTTGTAAATCTTCCTTTAGTTATATTTAGTCAGAATGTTTATTTGGCAATGGCATTGTTTTTAAATGTAAAGGAAGTGATCCCTCCCAGTTTTTGTACTTAGAGATTAATCAAACATCTTCTCTACCTGCCACACATTAGTCTTTAGCATTCTTAGTCTCTATTTTAGACAAGGAAAACTTAGTTTCATTTCTTTCCAGACTGAGAAGGATATCATCACCACTTTATACAGATAAGGTTAGCAAACAGCATAATTTGAAAATCAAATTGATGGTTTCTAAAAGCCAGGGTGGAGAGTTAGAGTCTATAATTATTTTAAGCTTGTATGTTTATGGCCTTCTATTTATATAAGTGAACATATGTCCTTGCTTTTTTCTGTACTTATGTAGCTAAAAGTGATACTAAGTTCATAATTGACAATAAAATTTAAGCATACGCTTTCTAGTAAAGTAGACCATGTATATCACTTACCAGGTTTATTTTTTTAAATAAGAAATTAAATACTTGCCAAAAAAATCATAATTATTTAACATCTTCTATCCAAACTAATTATCACACTTTTATACCAAGCCTACTTTATAGCTGAGGAAACTAAGGTGCTAAGCAGAGTTTTTGTATATTCTAGACCTAAAAAGGTTTTTTGTTGGTTGACTGGTTTTTAAACACTGTAGTCTAACATCAGTGAGAAGGGAGGATTTGGTGGAGAGAGTGGGTCCTAGAGAACCTAAAACTTCTTGGAGTACATTATCCTTAGTTTGGAGATATTACCAGAAACTATAATATCTTTCTATTGAGCTTTATCATTTATTTTTCATTTTCATAATACTTAGATGATTTATGTTTTAGGGATTCGCCTAGGATTTGGATCTGCCACAAAGTTAGCACCGAGAGCCTCATTGTTCCAAGAGACCCAGGTGCTGAACTAGACCAGCAAAATCTTTTAGAGGCAAGGAAATCAGGGACAGTGGCCTAGAGCTGACCCCACTCCACACATGTACTCTTGAGTTCATACTGTCAAGATTAGATCCAGATCTGAAACCTCCTCTAGGTCTGCATTGGCTTCCCTGATTTTTAAAAATTATTATTACATATTATTTAATATTCTGTATATTCAGTTCAGGAATATAGCCTTAGTTTGTCCCATGTTATTTTGTTTTATTCTGTAGAACATAGTAGTGAACTTACTGAAGAATAATAGAAGAATAATAAAATTCTTAGCCTTTAAGAAACTTAATCACTTGTTGAAGAGGTGAGGACAAATCCATAAGCCATTTATAAGAATGGGAAGAAACAGTTTTAATAAATAAATGAAATACAATGTTACATATATACATAAATGTACACACTAAGGTGATGCTAAAGGATTATAGTAACTCATAACTACAGTCAGTTTTCTTTGAAATATGCATTATTCTTTTCTAACAATTTTGGTGAAAAATCTTCCTTCTGATTTTTTTCTAAATAATTTTTATAGTTCCTTAACACCATCTTGATTAAATCTTGAACTACTATGTAAGGTAGATTTTTTAATATTTCTGTACCTTTCTAAGGATCCTTCATCCTTGAGAAAATTGCCCATTTATCTTCTCTATTTGGAGAATGGGTGTTTTGACTTTTATTCTTAAGAGAGAAAGTTTTAAGATATTTTGCTTCTTAGGAACATGAAAAGAATAATTTACCAGCTTATAAGTAGGCATATGATTTCTGAGAATTTCTGTTTCCAAAGAGACAAAAGTTTTCAAAGCTCTGTTGTAAAAATCATACCATTTGGTTCTTAGTATCTAAGGATACATTTCGTACTTCAGTGACGGGCCCAACTAAGAAGATGCATGTCTTGAAGTTCCTTTGTTGCTGCCACTTGAGAGAAGCCCAGTCGAGATTAGTTTGGTTGGAGTAAAGAAATGGTCCTAAAATTAAAAATGGTAAAAGTATACACTTAGATCTCTACTTTAATGTGTATAAAGAATTACGTAGTGGATCTCATAAATTTTTTTGTCCCAAATTTAATTTTTGAAGTGAAAGCTAAAAAGTTTATAACTAAACCATTTTGACACACATTTAATAAAAATATCAAAAATAGTTCTTTGCAATGCAAAGTAATGATTTCTTTATAAAGATTTGCATTTGTAATTGGTTAGGTAAATATGACTTGGATTTTACTTTTGGGCTGAGATCAAGCATGAGAAAATAAAAGGTCTTAACAACTAACATAGATGTTTTAAAATGGAATGCTCTTCTCATTAACGATAGCTAGTCTGCGTACAGACTAGCTGTACAACTGGGACTCTGTATAGCAGAGGTCAGCCGACTTTTTCCTAAAAAGCCAGAGGGTAGTTATTTAAGCTTTGCTGGCCAAGAGGCAAAATGGAGGTTCTTCTGTAGGTATTTGTATAACCATTTAAAATGTAACTGTTTACAAATGTAAAAACTATTCTTTGCCTACTGGCTATTACAAAAACAAGCAACTGGCCAGATTTGTCCCAAGAGCCATAGTTTGCTGATTCCTATTCTATAGCAAATCTTAAAAGAAGCACAAGTATAGTCTATGGTAAAATGCCTCTTTTGCCTCTTTTACTGGTGGATATCCAGAGTTTAAAACAATGAAATGAATCTTTAAATCACCACATATTTGATCCCCTTTAACTTTGTCTAGGGCAGGAGCATAGAACATTAAATGGAAACTAAATTGAAGAATAATTAAACAAACACATACTTTCCAATCATGGTATTAAAAAAACAGTAAATAAAAGTAGTGTGTGTATCCTTTGATGATTTTATATACTGGATTTAGAAATATAAACGTGTGCTCTTGGAATGAAAGGAACATGGTCAGGTTTTCTATTTATATGGTCTTCACATAAATTGTTTCCACAGTGCCAAATCAGTCTTACGGTTGGTTCATGGTATGATGGACGGCCTGCCTGGCAGCTCTTTCTTTTGTCAAACCCAAGAGGTTTTTTGCTCTGTGAGAAGCACCTAAGTGAGCTTCCTGAAGAAGTTCTCACTCAGTCTTGAAAGTTTTTAGTTATGGACTCAGTCAAGATGCTCTAAAAATTTTTTCCATAAATCTTAGAGATATTACCGGTTAGCCACTCTTTTAAAAGGTATTTTTTACGTGCATAGAAATGTGGTTCTGTTTACGTACTCTGGACTCTGTGGAACACAGCCTTGATTTGTAAAGTCAAAATTCTTCGTGTGTTCTAAATTTGCCACCATCTCTTTAGTCATCATCGCAATCACTCTCAGTATTTCTAATGCTTCAAGTGTATTCTTTATTGAAGAAAATTGCAGAGAAAAAGAAGTAACCATAGAGAAAGAACTGAACTCCTAGAGAGTTAAAAGCTCGGTTAGTCTTTGCTTGCTTGCTCTACAGTCTATGGTTACGACAAATGAGTCAGCTCAGGGCTTAATTATTTTTTTCTGAAAGAGCAGCACAGCCCTGGGGAGCATAATGTAGGTGTTGGTGGGGACGGTGGGGGTGTTGTGAGTCAGTGCAGTTTTCTACACTCTGTAACCGCTTAGGTTCCAACCTATTTAAAGATAAAAGGGATGAAGTGCAAAGTCTTCCTTCTACTCTATCTGCAGTGAGTGTTTCTGTTTCTTTAATTTCCTCATATACATTTAGTTGAATGACATATTCTCCCATAAGACCTTAAATCACAAAGGAAAGCAAAAGTTTTCTTAGCTTTAGGTGATTAATGGTAAAAGTGGTAACCTTAATGCTTTAAATATTTGGTTCTTTGAAGTCTTTGTGAGTGACTTTAGTTATTGTGTTCCCTTCACTAGATTTAATATCAGAGGAACAACAATAGGTGATAGAATAATGAGGTAATTCAGTATGTTCCTTCATTATTTTATTTTTTCTTTATGATGAATTTGCTAGGTCCTCTTTTTCCACAGCTAACCACCTTTCCTATTAACAGTTAATACGTCTAAACTTACTGAACTCTAAGTGCTAAGCATTGTAAAGCAGGTTGCTTTTCACAAACTCTATTTAGCTGCATGCACTGCATGGGAATAGAATGAAAAGAAAGTTCCTGTGTGCAGATGTAACTGATGTTCACTTCAAGTGTGTCATATGATACAGTAACTATAATCTGAAATGCTGTACTTTAAATTATTGGTTACTCCATTGTGAATATTTTGTTGAAGAATGTAACTTACTTTTTTTTTTTTTAACTTGATTGGGCTACCAATTAGCAATAGCAACTTTTTGTTATTATTCAAGTGTAGTCCTTTTCTTTGAGATCAAGAAGTAAAATGGACTTGAGTCTAATTCTGTGCATAAAATTCTGATTTTTGAAAGAAAAGTTTTCTTATAAATAGTTTAATAACAGTGTCACACATCAAGATGATATGTAACTCTCAGACATTTCTGTAATTTGAAGACTAACAGTAGGGTACGTTTTTAAATACAACTTTAAAGTGAACTTCAATCCCATTATTCATACTCCAAACCCAGTTTACTGACAAAAATCAATCTTGTCCCTAATTCCAATGACACATGTCTGTTATTTTCCATTCATTAGTTCCTAAAACAAAGGGGATTATAAAACATAAAATGAGATTTGTTTCAAGGCTTTTGACTTTCTGGTTTATACCTTTTGTCCCAACTACTCAAAGCCAGTTTCTGCTTTCATAACTATGAACTAATAAACTACGATAAAGCAGAAAATGTGACACTTTCCTTCCCTCAGTGCTAATGAGATTAGACTCCTTTTCTACCTCACTTATTTCTTTCCTACATGGAGACCATCTGGGGCAATGTCTCAGTGAAGGCAGCTGTTCCTGACACCAAGCACATGTTTGGTCTGCCTCCCCTTTTAGTGATTGGGGATGCTCGAAGAATGTAGAGTTCTGCTTAGATAAAATAAAAAAAAATACTAAATTAGAGACACAAAATTATTACACGTTGTTATCTGTACTGCTCCTGTGCCAGTCTTCATTAGGGACTGTCCCGTGGTGTTGTGTGAATCTTACTGTAATCTGCTGAGATTCTGAATGAGAGGTGCCGTATTTAATCTCTTTCTTTTAACAATAAATAAAATGGCAGTCATCCCTACTCTTCACTCAATTGCTGTTACCTCATTGTCTCTCACCTGGTCTCTTATTTCAACGGTCCTCCAACTGCTTCCAGTCTGTTCTCATCACAGCCAAGGGCTCTCCAGGGCCTGTGATAAGAGAAAAACTCCAGCTCCTTTGCCTGGTATGTAAGGCATTCTCTGTTGTGGCTGCTGCCAGGAATTGCTGAACCTCTCTACAGCAGACCTATTTGGAGTGTCTCTGAATACACTTAATGCCTCTTGTTGCTCTGCTCACTCTGTGCCCTCTACCTGAAATGCCCCTTTATCACCATCACTGTCCTGTTGGCCACCTCATCTCAACATTCATCTTAAGCTGCTGCTTTTTAAAACCTTTCCTGGCCCATACACTTCATAGCCCCGAGTAGGACTGCACATTTCTTTTGTGTGCCCTCGCATACATCTGGTACGCTGCCTGTAACTCTTCACGGTGTATGCATATGTCTGCGTGGCCCTAACAGAAGATGGAGGCACCTCTAAGTCCAACCTAATAATGCATACATGCATATGTAAATAAGAGTTGGCAAAGGAGACATCTTTTTATCTATAACTCTAGTAACTAAGTTTTTATCTGTATTTCCTTAGATGATCTGGCTTTTTTCTTCCTTTGATTTCGTGAACTTGAAATAAATGAAAAGTTGTGAATTATGGTTGACCCTTGAAGAAGAGTTTGAACTGTGTAGATCCACTTACGTGCAGATTTTCTTATAATACTATGAATTTAGAGTACCTTAAATTTTCTCTTCATTATGATTTTTAAAAAATTTTTTAAAAAGATTTTTATTAGAGAGAGGTAGAGAGAGAGCTCAAGCACAAGCAGAGGGAGGGGCAGAGGGGGAGGGAGAGACAAACTCCCCACTGAGTAGGGAGCCCAAACAACAACATGGGGCTTGGTTCCAGCAATCCTGAGATCATGACCTGAGGTGAAGGCAGATGCTTAACCAACTGAGCCACCTGGGCGCACCCCCTCCCCACACTTAGAATTTTCTTAATAACATTTTCTTTTCTCTAGCTTAATACTTTATTATGTGTAGACAATATATAATACATACAACATACAAAATGTGTTACTTGCCTATTTATGCTATCAGTAAGGCTGCTGGTCAGTGGTAGGCTATTAGTAAGTTTTTAGAGAGTTAAAAGCTAAATGCAGATTTTCAACTGCACGAGAATGTGGAGGGGTCCATGTCACCAATTCCCACATTGTTCAAACATCAACTGTATTGTTTCAGAGGCCCCCCAACATTCCCACATATTTGTTGACTCCCTAAAAAGACTCACAAAACTGAGATTCATTCATTCATTCATTCATTCATTTTTAAAGATTTTCTTTATTTATTTGACAGAGAGAGATCACAAGTAGACAGGCAGGCAGAGAGAGAGGGGGAAGCAGGCTCCCCGCCAAGCAGAGAGCCCGATGTGGTGCTCAATCCCAGGACCCTGAGATCATGACCTGAGCTGAAGGCAGGGGCTTTAACCCACTGAACCACCCGGGAGCCCCTGAGATCATTCATAATTATGACAAAGGAAGAGACACATCAGACAGAGTCTAGAAGAGTCTAAGCATAAGCTTCCAACATTCTCCCTCCCAACATTGGCCTCCTTCCTTCAGCAATAAAATGCAGTAACACTTGTGTAATGTTTCTGTCCAGAGAAGCCTGCTTAAGATTCAAAATCCAGCGCTTTTATTGGGGGCCAGTTGTGTAGACACCCTCCACATCCAACTACAACTACTTAAATTCCAGACCCAGAAGGAAAGTAAGTGTTCACATTGTTTATTACAGATGATCTGGACAAGGAGGTACATCAGGATTCAGTGTCCCAGACAGGCAGAATAATGTAGGGAACATCCTGCAAGTCGAGTTCCCAGATGCTAGCCAAGGGCCAGCCTTGGAAAGAGATCCTTCTAAAGATAGCAGCATCAGGTCCGCTGTCCCTTAGGTTTACTAATACATTTTGAGGGAAAAATACATTCCCCACCCCTACGTGCACACACAGCCCATGTCCATGTCTTTTTTTTCTGCTCCCAGAGTTGTCAAGGATTTATTGACCACAAAGAAAGTGTGCACATGAGCACTTCCCGAGCTGAGTAGCCTGGGATTGAGGGCCAGCTGGGCTGGCCGCTCTTTCCACAATGGCATTGTGGTTCTTGCAGGAAGCATTGTGAGCAATCTCAGAACAGTAAGACCTCCTGCAGGGCAGGAGTGCTTCCAGCTCCTTGACGGTGTGGACTAGGAACCTCCAGAGAGCTCTTGGCAGCATGTGCTGTTTCCTTGTTTGCCCTAAGTGCTCTGATACTTTACAGTGGTATCACAAAATTTGAGAAATACTGCACTGTGTAAACCTCTTTTTGGATTCACAAAACTAGCATAATAAAGCTGCTCAGAAAACTTGCAACCAAAAAACTGTTTAGCTTTGCTTAATCCATTACTTTCCACATCTCACAAACCCATTTCATGGAACACTTACAAAAATCTCACAGTTTGTGGGCGCCTGGGTTAAAGTGTCAGTGGGTTAAAGCCTCTGCCTTTGGCTCAGGTCATGATCTCAGGATCCTGGGATTGAGCCCCACATCGGGCTCTTTGTTCGGCGGGGAGCCTGCTTCCCCCTCTCTGTCTGTCTGCCTCTGCCTACTTGTGATCTCTCTGTCAAATAAATAAATAAAATCTTTAAAAAAAAAATCTCACAGTTTGGAAAGTGCTCTTCCAGTTTACATTCTAAATTGTGAATATCAAGTTCACTAGTTACCTAGACTGGAAGAGTCTTTCACCCCTGCACCGTAAAGAATTTCTTCCTATAGGTTAACTCAGAATTCACCTACTGTAATTCTAGTCATGTCCTTATGTTCTGTCCTTAGTACAATATCCTTTTAGACTAGCCTCCTTTGGCTAACTGAATTACTCCTTAAGTCATTTAATTCCAGGTTAAATAAATCATTCATCTCCCAGTCTTTGATTAAACCATTTTTTCTACCCTAAAATTTCTTTGTTCCCCCAAAGGCATTTTAATAACACCAGTAATATCAATTATTTTGTACCACTCTAACTATATATAATGGTGGGGTTTTTTGGGGGGGTTTGGTTTGGTTTTAGGTAGGTTTCATGCCCAGTGGGGAGCCTATTGTGGGCTTTGAACTCAGGATCTTGAGATCAAGACCTGAGCCAAGATTAAGAGTTGGACACTTAACCGACTGAGCTACCCAGGCGCCCCTGTAATGTAATGAGCTACCCAGGTGTTTTATAAGAGGATTTACTGTATTGAAAACAATAGGCAAATAATTCATATTTTATATTTTTAGTGCTGTTTAATTTCTTCTATTTTAGCCTGGTTCTCTAGTTACTAAATGTGCCAATTTATTTTTTAAAAATAGGGCTTATAGACTATTTCTGATTTTTATAACTTCCTAATTTGAGCTTGGAATTATCTTAAATTCTGCTGACCATTTAGAAACAATTTTCTAGAGTATGCAGTGTTAAAAATAAAATACAAAGACTCAGGGAAGAGGGACGGGATCAAAATGCAAAGTCAGGAATCTAGGTATTTATTTTCTTAGGTCGTGTTAGATTCATTCTCATTTTTTTTCTATTAAATGCTGTCTCCCAAATGAATAGTTGATACCTTGAGATGTTTTTGTTTTTCCTTTGACGTTTCTGGATTATCAGTTTCGTATTTATTATTTTATCCATTCAACAAACCTGTATGAACCCAACACTGTGGTAGAAGCTGGTGATATAAGGATAAGGACAACCCAGCTCCATTAGTTCCTGGTTCAGTGGGATTCACAGACATACAGAAGTAATTTTAATATAGTAATTGCAGCAGTAGAGTTTTTCACAGGCACTGGCATCATTAAGGTCTCTTAATCTAAGGAGGGGGAGAATTCTATTTTTTTAAATCTTGGTTTGTGACACACTATCACTGATACATGTTTGGTTCCTTTTATTTATTCATTTATTTAATAATAAATAAATATCCATAAACCCACCACCCAACCCCAAACTGAAAGACTACCAATAACTTAGATCTATGTATACCCCTCTCCATTCTGTCCCCCGACCCACCTTACAGGGGCAACCACTCTTCTGAATGTTGTGTTTATTGTGCCCTGCTTTAAACAAAAAGTTATCACAAATATAAATGCCAAAATAATACATCATGTAATTTGTTTTACCCACTTTTAAACGTGATAAAAAAGCATATCGTCTGAATGTGGCATTAGGACTTGCTGTTTCTTTCTCATTCAACATTATGTTAAGATTCATCCACGTTGTTATGTGTAGCTGATGCTCAATCAATTTTTTGCTATATAATAATCTATTATATGACTGCTCCATCATTTATCCCTTTTTCTGTTAATGGGCATTTAAGTTTGCAGTTTTTGCTATTATTAATAGTGCTTGTTTGAATATTATGAAACATGTCTCCTTGGGCTTTTCTGGGATATGTACCTAGGAATGGAATGTTTAATTTTACAAGATAATCTAAAATTGTTTTCCAAAGTGGGAGTGTAAATTAGTACAGTCACTAAGTAATCACATTGATCCACAACTTGGTTTTGTCACTTTTTTTATTTTGCTAATTGATTTGGTGTACAGGCGTATCTCATGGTTTTGATTTTCATTTCTGTATTTATAAAATGAGATTATGTATCTCTCATTTGTTTTTTGGCTGTTCTGGTTTTCT
>CM052814.1:48500740-48522150 GCA_028533885.1 Nasua narica
GTTTATTCCTAGGTATCTTATGGTTTTGGGTGCGATTGTAAATGGAATCGACTCCTTAATTTCTCTTTCTTCTGTTTTGCTGTTGGTATATGGGAATGCAACTGATTTCTGTGCATTAATTTTATGTCCTGACACATGATTGAATTCCTGTATGAGTTCTAGCAGTCTTGGAGTGGAGTCTTTTGGGTTTTCCACATAAAGTATCATATCATCTGTAAAGAGTGAGAGTTTGACTTCTTCTTTGCCAATTTGGATGCCTGCAAATATTTTTTCTGGTTTGTGATTTTTTTTTTAAGCTGTCTTTTGAGGATTCTTAATTTTAATGTAGTTTAATTTTATCATTCTTTAATGCATATCAGTTCCTTTTATTTAAGAAATTCTTACATTGGAATTCTAAAACTGGAAAATTTTCTTTTGAAGTTGTCTTTTGACAATTTAAGATATTAATCCATCTGGAATTGATTTTTTATTTATGATGTATATGTGTGCCCATTTAGATAGCCTTGTTTTCCATGTTCATTTATTAAATGTTGAATTTCCGCAGAGAGCTGCTGTGCTACCCATCATATTACAGCGTTCCATATAAACACAGGTCTGTTTTTGAGCTCTCTCTTTCGTTCCATTGGACAATTGTTTGTCTGTTCATCAATACCATACTCTTATAATTACTCTAGCTATAATAATCTTAATATCTTCCAAGTCTCTTCAAGTCTCTTCTCTTTATTTTTCTTTAGAAGGGACTTGGCTGTTCTTTGTCCTTTGGTCATTGTTTTATGATCAACATTTTAAGTTCCATACATGAGTCATCAGAATATAATTATAGTTGTAATAAACCTGTAAATAAATTTGAAGAATTGATTATCCTCACAATATTATCTCTACATTTACTTAAATCTCTTAAAAATATCTTTCATTAACATGTTATTATTTCCTATAGACAGGGATGTATTTATAGACATTTTCATCTTCATTGCTGCTGTAAATGCATTTTTTTTTTAAACGTATTCTCTCAATAGTTTGTTGCTGGTGTTTGGAAATTCATTTGGCTTGTATAATGATCTTATAGCCATCCAAATATTTTTCTGTTATATCTATTAATTGGCATGTAAATTCCTTTTTTTTAAAAAAAAAAGATCATTTATTCATTTATTCATTTATTCATTTATTTGAGAGACAGAGAAAGTGAGAGAGATCATGAGAGGAGAGAAGGTTAGAGGAAGAAGCAGACTCCCCGTGGAGCTGGGAGCCCAATGTGGGACTCGATCCCGGAACTCAAGGATCACGACCTGAGGCGAAGGCAGTTGCTCAACCAAATGAGCCACCCAGGCACCCCTCCTTTTTTTTTTTTTTTTTTTTTTAATTTAGACAGTCATATCATTGCAAATAGGAGTTTTCTTTCCTCCTTTTCACTCTTATTGCTTACTGTGTATTGGTTAATGAGTCACATTTACTTGATAGTAATAGTCACACCTTGCTCTTGATTTTGAAAAGAATGTCTGTGTGAGTTTATTTAGGTTTGTGTTTTAGGATTTTTGTAGGTACCTCCTATCAGGTTAGGGGGTTCCCTGCTGCCCTAGCCCTAGTTTACTAACAGGTTTATCATGAATGAATATTGATTGAATTAGGTACATTTTCTTAATCTATAGTAGATAACACTTGGAAATGTCCTAATATTAAACAGTCTTTCGGAGCACCTGGGTGGCTCAGTCAGTTAAACGTCTGCCTTTGGCTCAGGTCACGATCCCAGGGTCCTGGGATGGAGTCCCCCATTAGGCTCCTTGCTCAGCCTGATGTCTCAATAAAGAAAATCTTAAAAAAAAAAAAAACAAAAACCAGTCTTTTGGGTGTGTCTTATGACCCAGAATGTAGTCTGTTTTGGTGAATGTTCAACTTGAGAAGAATGTGTATTCTGTTGCTCTAGGTTGAAGTAGTCAGTCGATGTCCGTTATACCCAGTTGATCAGTGGTGGTGTTGAGGTGTTGAGTTCAAGTGTGTCCTTATGGTCTGCCTCCTGGATCTGCCCCTTTCCGAGACAAGGGTGTTGAAGTCTCCAGCTGTAATACTGGATTTGTCTGTTTCTCCTTGCATTTCAATCAATTTTTGCCTCATGTGTTTTGACTATCTCTGGCTAGGCACATATGCCTTAACGATTGTGTGGGGGGAATTGACTCTTTTGACGTTATGTAATGCTCTTCTTAATCTCTGATAACTTTGCTTACTTTGAAGTCTGCTGTGTCCAAAAGAAATATAGTTATTCTTGCTTTCTTTTGTTTAGTGTTAGCATGGTATCTTTTTCTCCATACATTCACTTTTAATCTATATAAGTCTTTATTTTTAAGTGGATTTCTTATAGACAACAGATAGTTGGGTCATTTTTTTTTTAAAGATTTATTTATTTATTTATTTATTTGAGAGAGAGAGAGAGAGAGAGAGAATGAGAGGGGAGAAGGTCAGAGGGAGAAGCAGACTTCCCGCAGAGCCGGGAGCCCAACATGGGACTCGATCCCAGGACTCCGGGATCATGACCTGAGCAGAAGGCAGTTGCCCAACCAACTGAGCCACCCAGGCGCCCTGGGTCATATTTTTTGATCCACCTTGATAATCTGTCTTTTAATTGGTGTATTTAGAACACTGACATGCAAAACAATTATTGAAACAATTGGATTAATGTCTACCGTATTCTTTACTGTTCTCCATTTGTTCTTTGTTCCTGTTTTTGTCTTTTCCTTTTTTTCTGCCTTTTGTGGTTTTACTTCAGCATTTTATATGATTCCATTTTATTCTCCTTAGCATATCAGCTGTACTTCTTTTTTAAATTGTTTTCATTGGTTGCCCTAGAGTTTACAATGTACTTTTATAATTAATCCAGTCCACTCTCAAATAATACTATACCACTTCCCAGGGAGTGTGAATATCATGATAACAAAACCCTGCTTCCTTCTTCCTGTCTCTTGTATCATTGCTGTCATTCATTTCACTTTAACGTAAACATACATAAGCATATATACACATAAAATACATACGTAATGAAATACATTATTGCTATTATTATTTTGAACAACTATTATCTATAGTTATATATAGATATATAGATAAACTAAGGTTAAGAAAAATGAAATTTTTTCTTTTATCTTCACTTATTCCTTCTTTGGTGTTATCCCTTTGTTTATGTAGATCCATGTGTCTGATTCATAATTTTTTCTTCTCTACAAAGAACTTCTAACATTTTTTGCAAGGCAGGTCTATTAGCAACAAATTCCTTTTCTTTTTGTTTGAGAAAGTCTTTATTTCTCATTCACTGAAGAAGGATAATTTTGCAGGGTACAGAATTCTGGGTTGGTGATCCCCCCCCCCTTCTCAGCGTTTTAAGTATTTCACTTCATCCTCTTCTTGCTTCATAGTTTCTGAGAGGAAGTTGGATGTGATTCTTATCTTTGTTCCTCCTTAGGTAAGATGTTTGTTTTCCTCTGGCTTCTTTCAGGATTTTTTTTAATCTTTGCTTTTCTGTATTTTTAAAATGATATGCCTAGGTTGTAGGATTTTTGTATTGGTTTGGTTTGGTTTGTTTTTTTTTTTGGTATTTATCCTGCTTGGTGTCCTCTAGGCTTCCTGGACCTATGATTTGGTGTCTGACATTAATTTGGGGAAATTCTTAGTCATTTTTATTTCAAATTTTTCTTTTCTTTTTTCTTTACTTTCCTTTCTTTTTCCTTTCCTTTCCCTCCCCTTCCCTTTCCTTTCCTTTTTGCTCCTTCTGGGATTTCCATTATGCTTATGTTACATTTATTGTAGTTATCCCACAGTCCTTGAATATTCTGTTTTTTGGGCTTTTTTCCAGTTTTTATTTTCTTTGCTTTTTGATTTTCAAGGATTCATTAATATATCTTCTAGGTCAAGGACTTTTTTTCAGCCATGTCCAGTCTATTAATAATCCTGTCAAAAGCATTCTTCAGTTCTGTTACAGGTAGGGTTGTTTTTGTTATTGTTGTTTTTTGTATTTTATTTGTTTATATCTGGCAATTGTTTTTGCTTCTTTCTTAGGATTTCCAGTGCTCTGCTTACATTGCCCATCTGTTCTCACATGTTGTGTACTTTATCTGTTAGTGCCCTTTAATCAATCATAGTTACATTAATTATAGTTGTTTTAAATTCCTGGTCTGTTAATTCCAACTTGCTCTGTCTCTTCAAATTGTGTTTCCTTTGGTGTGCCTAGTAGTTTGTTTGTTTTTACTAGCTATATATGATGTACCATGTAAAAGGATTGCTCTAAATAAACTAGTAATGTGGTGGTCAGGCATGGGGGAGGGGAAGCATTCTACAGTCTTAAGATTAGGTCTCGGTCTTTTAGTGAGCCTATGTCTCTAGCCTTTAGGAGTGTTGCTCAGGTTTTTTGTTTGTTTGTTTTCTTTCCCTTTAGGTGGGATATGCCAGAGTGGGCTGTAGTTGGCTATTTCCCTCCCCTAGGTTAGTTAGGCTTTGATTATTTATTATAGTAATAACCCCAGTAGGGGTTATTAACCCCAGGAAGTTTGGCTCTAGTTAACTAGTTTCTCCTAAGAGCAGACCTTACGAAAAAGAATAGAGTGCTCTGGCATTTTTCAAAATGGTTCCTTTTCCCCTCTCTGAGCCAGAAACTCAAGGGGATTCTTCTCCAATATTTTGTGTGGCAATCTGTTCTGGCTCCTGGAAATAAATCTGAAAATACTGTGGGAAGGGCCCCTCGGACTGGGTTCCCCTGGAATTTTTAATTCTCAAAGCTATCTACACTGAGCCTCCAGCAGTTCCTCAATCACAGTTCGGCGTTCTTACCCCCACGTCTGTTGTGCTAAGCTGTGACTCCTCGCCTGTTCGTCTCCGATCTCAAGGGGGCAGTTTGCCCTGTGTCTTCCTCTCTCTTACGGATCCAGGAAGAAGTGTTGATTTTTCAGTCTGTTCAGCTTTTTGTCCGTTGGGAGTGAGGATTTTCAACCTCCTTACATGTAAAACTGGGTTAAACAATCTTTGTATTCGTGGGATAAACCAAACTTGATCATGATGTATTATCTTTTTGATATATTGTTGTATTTGATTTGTTTGATATTTTGTGAAGGGTTTTTGTATCTATATTTGGAATAAGTTTTCTTATATTTTCATGATCCTGTTTTTAGTAAAAAGTTACACTAGCATTATAGAATAAGTAGGGAAAAATATCTCCTATTTCCAGAGTTTGTATAAGATTGGAATGATCTTTTCTTTAAAAGTTTAGTAGATCTTACCTATTAAGCCATCTAGACCTCGTGTTTTCTTTTGGAGATGGTTTTTAAGTACTGTTTTACTTCTTTAATAGCTATAGGACTGTTTGCCCTATTTCTTTCTTTAGTCAGTGTTAGGAAGTTTTTGAAAAATGTGTCCATTCATCTAAGTTTGCAAATTTATTATACTATTTTTATTGTTTAGTTCTACTGTCTTGAGTTATAACAACCTTTTTATTCCTAACATTATTTGAACTCCCTTAATTTTTTCTTCATCATGGCAGAACTCTATGTTGTTACTTTTTTTGTTTTTTATTTCTGCTTTCTCTCAATTTCCTTTCTTCTATTTTCTTTGAAATTATTTTGTGGTTTATCATTTTTTCCTAACTTCTTAAATTGGATACATTTAGCTTTTTCAATAACATCTAACTTGGTGTTAGATGCATTCTTTGAAATTTATAGAAATTGACTTTGTGGACTTGTACATGTCAAATTTGTAAATACTTTATGGGCCCTTGAAAAGAATATTATTCTAGTTTTTAATGTGGAATTTTATATGTTGCCAGTAGATCAAGACTGTTGTGTTGTGAAAATTATTTATGATTTTGATGTTTGTGTGTTTGTTTTTGTCAGCTTGACATATAAAATAGGGAGAGAGGCATGTTGGAATCTTCACTATAATGGTGGATTTGTCTAATTCTTTCAGTTAGGTCATTTTCTTTTTTTTTTTTTTTTTAATTTATTTACTTGACATAGAGAGAGAGATTACAAATAGGCAGAGAGGCAGGCAGAGAGAGAGGAGAAAGCAGGCTCCCCGCCGAGCAGAGAGCCCGATGCGGGGCTCGATCCCAGGCCCTGAGATCATGACCCGAGCCGAAGGCAGAGGCTTTAACCCACTGAGCCACCCAGGTGCCCCTAGGTCATTTTCTTTTTAAATGCATTTTGAGGCTATTTTTATTGAGTGCATATATGTTAAATCGTTACATCTTTCTGGTAAATTGAACTTAATTATGTATGTAGTAATCCTGTCTAAATGCTGCTTTTTTATTTTACTCCGTTTAGCCTGACATTAAAGTAACCAAGCAACCTTTCATTGGATTAGTATTTACATAATATCTTTTTGCTTGAAACCTTTCCTTGTCCTCATGCTTTCAGTGTGTCTTACACAATCTCTTTTCTCAATTGATGCATTTTAGTCTGTTTAAATTTACTATCATTATGGCTATATTTAAACTTGTTTCCAACTTATTCTGATTATCCTCTTACCACTTCTTGTTTGGTTTTGTTTTTTACTCTCTTGTTTTTTAATAAGGATTGATTTAAGTTTTTTTTTTTTCTAGTTGTGCTTTTCTATTATTTTTTTTCTCCATTGGGTTGGAGTTTATACTCCTTATTACTGTGATTTTATTGTTTACTTCTGAAATCTTATGCTTATTTAACTTTATAATGTCTTTTATGACTTTTAAACTGGGTGCCAAACTATCATAGCCAAAGCTATCATAAAAGAATGAATAATATTCTCCAAAACAACTTTGCAAGTGGAAGGCTTTTAATAAATACTTGTTTGCTGATAGGTATTCTTCATATGTATGTATCATTTTAATGTTCATTTTCAATGACCTATAGTTTTTCAGTTTTTCCTATGAAATATCGTTTTAAGAAAGGTGTTTCAGTATATTCATTTTAAGCTTATGCTGTTAACTGAGTTGGACATAACCTGATTGTATATGTAGGTATAATATATAGTTATTTTTATTTTCTAATTTCAAATTTGTACATTTGAAGCTTTTTCTCTTAGATAATTTTCCTACAATGGGATAGTGGTAGGTGCCCTAATCTTGGATCAGATCTCTATAATACAAATCACATAACTTGAGATCTAGATTTTATTTATTTATTTATTTCCCCCAAATTTTTATTTAAATTCTAGTTAATTATATAGTGTAATATTGACTTCAGAAATAGAATTCAGTGGTCCATCACTTACATATAACACCCAGTGCTCATCATAACAAGTGTCCTCTTAATGCCCACCACCCATTTAGCTCATCCACCTCCTCTCCAACCACCCTGTTTGTTCTCTATCATTAAGAGTCTCTTATGGTTTGTTTCCCCCCCCTTTCCCCTTCCCATATGTTCATCTGTTTTGTTTCTTAAATTCCGTGTGAGTGAAATCATATGATATTTGTCTTTCTCTGACCAACTTATTTCACTTAGTACAATACACTCTAGCTCTGTCCACATCATTGCAAATGGCAAGATTTCATTCCTTTTAATAGCTGAGTGGTAGAGATCTAGATTTTACAATTAGAATGGTTAAGCGAAACAAACATTAAGCAGTAAAGTAGACCATATTCTACAGCTAACTTTTAAATGAACATTTTTGACTTGTTACTATCCTCACTAGTTCTTAATTATTATCACCATTTTAAGTATTCAGCTTTAATTTTGTCCACATATCTTGTTTTAAATAACTTGAGCTTCTATCTAAATTCTTAATGGAGTGCCTGGGTAGCTCAGTGGGTTAAAGCCTCTGCCTTCGGCTCACGTCATGATCTCAGGGTCCTGGGTTCGAGCCCCACATTGGGCTTCCTGCTCAGCGGGGAACCTGCTTCCCCCTTTCTCTCTGCCTACTTGTGATCTCTCTAGGTCAAATAAATAAATAAAGTCTTTTTAAAAAATAAATAATAAATAAATTCTTAATTTGTCATATAGTTTCTTTCCCTATTTACAGCTCCTGAGGCCTGTGGTTTGTCAGCAAGGTCATTTCTGTTTCCTCTACTACCTGATACTCTGCTTTCTTAACAAAAGAGTTTTTTTGTTAGTTAGTTAGTTAGTTAGTTTGTTTGTTTAAAGATTTTATTTATTTGGCAGAGACACACAGCCAGAGAAGGAACACAAGCAGGGGGAGCAGTAGAGGGAGAAGCAGGCTTCCAGTCCACCAGGGAGCCCGATGCGGGGCTCGATCCCAGGACACTGAGATCATGACCTAAGCCAAAGGCAGTCGCCTAACGACTGCTAGCCACCCAGGCGCCCCACAAGAGTTTTTTCCTTTATTGGTTTTTTGCTAATCACATATTTGTATCTGATTCAGAGTATCTTCTCTTCTACTTCAGAAAAAAGATCCAACTATGTTTCTTTCGAGAGCATTTAAACTCTTAATACTTCTCATTATCACTTCCGAATCAGAAAGAGAAAATCAGAGTAAACTGAACATGTCACCTTTTTGCATGGAAGTTTCTAACTTCCTAATTTAAAATTTTATGTGTATTTTGGATATACAAAGCATTGGATAAAGTTTTTAAAACCCTTTAAATAAACCTGTATAACTTATAGTATCCTGTTTTATGGAAAAGAAGTTGCCTTTTTATTACGAAAGTAGGAGTATACCATTGTTGTATAATTGTTTAAAAAAGTGTTCCTGGTATTTGCTGTCTGGCTTTCTAGACCCTTCCTATGTATACATAGGGCTTTTCCACTAAGAATTATTTTTAACCTATATTGCAGATTTGGCAGTATAATGCCAACATTTTTCATGTAGTTGATTATGATTTACTGTTTTTATTTTTTTTTTTTAAGATTTTATTTTTAAGGAATCTCTACTTCCAAAGTGGGGCTCGAATTCACAATCCCAAGATTGAGTCTCATGCTCCACCAACTGAGTCAGCCAGATGCCCCCCTTCCTTATCTTTTTTAATGGTGGTATAAATATCGCAGCATATGGATGTAACATAATTTAATTACTCTGTCCTTTCCATGTAAACAATGAAATTATTTCCAGTCTTTCTGAAAGTACACAACAGAAGTCTCACTACAGTGAAGATTTATATTATACACATGTGTATATAACCTAAATATAAAATATGTAATATTTGTCTTATTTAAGCTTTGTGTAGCATGCATTTTTTACAAGTAAAATTGCTATACCAAAGCAAATACATTATTTTTAATTTTGGGGGCACTTGGGTACTTCAGTCAGTTAAGTGTCTGACTCTTGGTTTTGGCTCAAGTTACGATCTCTGGGTCATGGGAGTGAGCCCCATGTTGGGCTTCATGCTCAGCACAGAGTCTGCTTGAGATCCTCTCTCTCTTCCTCTCTCCCAAATAAATAAATAAATAAATAAAATCCTAAAAAAAAAAAAAAAAGATTCTTTTTTGTTTTTTACATAATCTCTACATCCAATGTGGGGCTTGAACTCACAACCCCCAAGATCAAGAATCACATGTTCTACTGACTAGCCAGCCAGGTGCTCCAGCATATACATATTTTAAATTTTAATAGATGTTATTTAATTTCTAGTGAACTGGAACTCAGTATATTGCTGGTGGGAATGTAAATTGGTGTAACCACTTTGGAAAATTGTTTGAAAGTATCTATTAAAGCTGAACATATGCACTTGCTGTGGTCCTGCTATTTTCCTTCTAGGTATATACCCAGCAGAAACATGGACATATGTTTGCCAAGGACATGGACAGATGTTGATAGTAGCAGTAACTCAGTAGTCAAAAACTGAACAACCCAATGTCCACCGACAGTTGGATGGATACATAAATTATAATGTATTTATACAAAGTAGTATTCTACAGCAAACGGGATGAATTAACTACAACTAAATAAAACAACATGGATGAATCTTATAAAATAATGTTGAGTTAAGCTAGACACAAAAACAGATATCCTCTGATTCCATTTAATTAGTGTTCACAAACTTGCAAAAGTAATTCATACTGTTAGAAGTCAGAATAATGGTTTTCTTTAAGGGGAGAGCAGTGATGGGAATGAAGCACTAGGAGAATTCTGAAATTTTGGTTATGCCCCATTTCTTAGTACTGGTGCTGGTTCATGGGCTTGTTTTGTTTGTGAAAATTCATTGTGCTACACACTTGTGATATTATGCCTTCCTGTGTACATATTCTGCTTCATTGGAAAGTTTGCAGTAAAGGAGTTTACTTTTTTTAATATAGAATCACTTTCAAACTCCTACCAGTGTTTGTTTTCCTATACTCTTGCCACTCTGATAGACATTAACATCTTTTTAATGTTGTAGACCTATAAAGAGGTAATTTGTTGTTTTATTTTTATCTTATTATAGTGAGGCTCAGCATCCTTTTATATATTTACTGACTGTTCATATCTTCTATAGTTTCCCTACTCTTGTCTTTTGCCTATTTTTCTGTTATAGTGTTCGTTTTCCTTACTGATTTGTAGACTTTTTTGGTCTATTATATATCAAAATATAATTTTTTAAATAATAAATTCATTCTAACAAACTTTTTAAGTATATCATGTGTGTTAGGAAAAGTTTCTTCTAATAATTAAATCAGTCTTAAAAGAACCCATTATTCTTCAATCTCTAGCTCTATAACCAAGTCTGTTCTTAGAGTAAAATCTGCCTCGTTAGCTCCAAATCTGTACTCTTATATGGAGTCCATGTAGAATCTATTTGAAAGTCCCTGTTTTGTTGTACACGTAGAAATATCCTCTTTTTCTTGACTAAATGTGTTCTTTGCTGGGAACATCTTTACAAGATCTCAAAACAAGTTTATCCACTGCTGTTATATGTTACCCTTAATTTCTTTTGTTTTTTCTTTATGCCTCTGCATTTCCTCATATGGAGAAGAGAAATGATATTAAACAGGATTTGTTTTGTTTGTAGTAAATTACCTATTAATTTTGTCTATCTTATGTTTTTATAAAATAGCCCTTTAAAAACCAGTGTGCCAAAAAAACAAACAAACAAAAAAAAAACCAGTGTGCCGCATGCTATTTCCTTTACTTTCTCAACCAGTACCAAATTTCTAAGTGATCTCTTCACTAAAATATTTTGTTTTAGTAACTCAACTAGTCTGATGTAGTCTCACTTGTTGTGTCTGCCTTTTTATGCTTTGGTTGGGGATGCCCTATTGAGATAATGTTTAAATATTTTTTAGACTATACTGTATTTTAATGTTCCTCATTTTGATTCTGTAGTGGCCTGTGAATGTTTTTTAAATTTATTTTTGTTTTTTTCTTTTAATATGTAATTCATAGACGCTCTGCTGTTGCCCGCATTCAGGAGTTCTTCAGGCGGAGAAAAGAAAGAAAAGAAATGGAAGAATTGGATACTTTGAACATTAGAAGGCCACTAGTAAAGATGGTTTATAAGGGCCATCGCAACTCCAGGACAATGGTACCAAACACTCATGGCACTCTTTGGAGAAATTGCACATTCATAATAAGAATATTTTCCATAATGATAATCTTCATATATTGCCAGTGGGATTCCAGTATAACATTACTGTACCTTAACAGTTACTTCTTTGCCCAAACATGGTTGTTTGAGTCCTAGAATATATTGCCAAAGACCATTATTGTTCACAAGAAAATTCTGCCCTACTAAGGAAATGTTGTAGATGTTTAAAATTTTTAGCTGGTATAAGTAACAATTGCTTCTTTTTGCTCTCTCACACTTGCTGTCTCCCTGTCTTTGTGTGTGTGTGTGTGTGTATCTGTCTCATTTTAGCACTCTTTGTTGATTTGGAGAGAAAGATTTAGATATATGAAATCCAGGCTCATTGCAAAATGTAGTCTGATTACTTTTTAACAACTCTTCTTAAGATTGACAAGTGAAGATTTGTTTTAGTCACTTTGTCTCTAGACCTTCTGTCCTCATCTATGAAATAAGAATAGACCAGATGATCTCTAAGATCTTTTCAAATTTTATAATTCACAAGTCTTATACACCCAGTATTTTAATTATTTACTAAGAGGATCTGTAAGACGATTAGCATGTTAAAACTTAACTCTAAACTATTCATATTTAGAAGGTGTTGTTTTCATATATTCATTGAATCATCCAAACTAAAGAATCAGTTTTAATCTGTTTTGTTTAGAGTTAAGGGTAAAAGTTACTTTGGAGGGGGACGCCTGGCTGGCTCAGTGCGTAGAGCGTGCAATTCTTGATCTAGGGATCCTGAGTTCAAGCACACGTTGGGTATAGAGCTTACTTTAAAAAAAAAGTTACTTAAAAAATAAATAAATAAATAAATAAAAAGTTACTTTGGGATAGGGAACTACTTTGCTCTCTCTATAGATATCATTGGTGGTAACAATTTAATCATTCTAAACAAAACGCTAACTATTAATAATCAGTGTATATTTCTTCTATTTTGCTGGTTAAAATTCTGTATGAAAATATTAGGGGTAGGAATGAAAAAAGAAAAGAAGTTAAGTAAATATAACAGTAACTCTAAATAACAACAAAACTGTCTCCCCTCTTTGGTTTGGCAAAAATAACAAAGTAGCAGCTGCCGATGAAATGATTGAAAAAAGTCCTGAACTACAAAGATTTTGTGTGGCTCATTGATATACATCCGTTGAAAAATGTCATCCTAACCATTCCGGTGTATCCTATTCCTTTGTCTCATTGCTTCATAAAAGTAAATATGTTTATATCCTTCCTTCTCAATTGTGAGAGAATAGGTAATAAAAAGATTGGTACTTTTTGTTCTTTTAGCATAAAGCAAAATACAAAAGGGAACCATTCATTTTTTTCTATAATTTGTTTTTATTATAAAGCTAAAATGGAATCATTTTTGGAAAGTTCAACAACATGTAGACATAGAAGTTTCCATTATACTTTTCCAAACCCAGAAATCACATTCATTCATTTAGCAGTTACTAATTCAGCACCTACTGTTGCCAAGTACTATTTAAGGCCCTAAAAATATAACAGTGAACAGAACATAATCTCTATTTTCATGTGGAACTTTTCATTACTTACTGTTGTATCATGCTTGCTGATATATCTCCATCACTTAAAAATAATAGAAGACAAAGACTCTCTTCTATTTGTTATTTTCTAAGCCAATTAATAAATATTTTCAATTGCAGAATAGAATTTTTGCTTTAATAACTTTGAATTTTCTTATAATTTTCTTTTTTAAACCCTTAGATAAAAGAAGCCAATTTCTGGGGTGCTAATTTTGTAATGAGTGGTTCTGACTGTGGCCATATCTTCATCTGGGATCGTCATACTGCTGAGCACTTAATGCTTCTGGAAGCTGATAATCATGTGGTAAACTGCCTGCAGCCACATCCGTTTGACCCAAGTAAGATGGCCTTTTATAGAAATCAGTACATCAGCTCCAGTTTTGTTCTAGTTGTTAATACAAGAATAATGCAAATTATCCTAGAAGGCAGTCATGAGAGCCCATTATGACTCTCACCGGGTTTAAAACAAAAACCCCTTTTGGCAGAAAGTATGGGGAAGTAGATTAAAGAGTTTATTCTCTAATATTTCTTCTAAGTTTTACCAGTTGCAAGAGGTTTGGCTGACTACACTGCACTCCTTATCCAAACTGAACCTCCAAGCCTTGTTAGTCTTCACATGTCCGAGGTAATTTACCAGAACAAAGGAGCTTGGCTTGTTCTTGCCTTCCATTTGATGTTGCCCATGCTCCGAAAAGAGCAGTGGATAAGAAAGAAATTTGAGTGATTGCAAGTTGGTCTTAAAATTATGTTCTAGGGTGACTTTTAAGAATTCTTTTAAATAATATTCTCAGGTAACAATTAAATGCATCAATACAGTTTCCATGCCAGCTCAGTTTGCTGTACGTGTGTGTGTGTGTGTACACATATATACACACACACACCTATACACATGCATAACGTATGTATGCATGTCTTAATGGCATGATTTATGCTTTATATTAATATGCAACATTTTATTTCTAGTTCTAGCCTCATCTGGCATAGATTATGACATAAAGATCTGGTCACCACTAGAAGAGTCAAGGATTTTTAACCGAAAACTTGCTGATGAAGTAAGATTTTTTATTTATAATTATTATAAAGCATATGTCACTTTGTTCCTGAAATGCTTTCTTAAGAAGACTTAAAGCAGCTCATTATTTTTTTTTTACTTTTTTTTTTTTTTAAGATTTTATTTATCTGGCAGAGCGACAGCAAGAGCAGGAACACAAGCAGGGGGAGTAGGGGAAGGAGAAGCAGGCCTTCCCCTCACCCCCAGCAGGGAGCCTAACGTAGGGCTTGAAATCAGGACCCTGATTTCATGAGTTCATGAACTGAGCCGAAGGCAGAGGCTTAATGATTGATCCACCCAGGGGCCCCAAAGCAGCTCATTATTAATTGGTAACATAAGCAAGTTCATTCAGTTAAGGAGGTCAAATTTTAAGAAAAATTAAGATTAAAAGATGCCTAATATAATGCCTAGAGAGCTAAAAATCAAATATTATTTTGCTTATTGTAATATTGATTATTGGTAATACCAGGTTATTTTAGTTTAAGAAAAACAGATTGACTGTTTTTGTGCTTATTGCAATGAAGAATCATTTAGAAAACCTTCTGTCCAGGGCCTGTGGGTGGCTCCGTCGTTAAGCATCTGTCTTCAGCTCAGATCATGATCCCAGGGTTCTGTGATCGAGCCCCACATCGGGCTCCCTGCTCAGCGGGGAGTCTGTTCTCCCTCTCCCTCTGCCTGCCGCTCTTACTACTTGTGATCTCTCTCTCTCACAAATAAATAAATAAAATCTTAAAAGAACAAACAAACCCTTCTGTCCTCTTAAGAAAATGAGTCAAAAGGGGACGCCTGGTTGGCTCAGTTGGTTGGGCAGCTGCCTTTGGCTCAGGTCATGGTCCCAGCGTCTTGGGATCGAGTCCCGCATCGGGCTCCTTGCTCCGCAGGGAGCCTGCTCCTCTCTCTGCCTCTGCCTGCCTCTCTGCCTGCTTGTGTTCTCACTCTGTTAAATGAATAAATAAAATCTTTAAAAAAAAAAAAAAAGAAAATGAGTCAAAAGACTCATAATCACAGCCAAATAAGTAGCAGAACAAATGCCTGGAGAATCTTTTCCTTTATTGTCACATTTTAAGATTTCTTGAGCTCCTTGTTAAACCACAGTTTAAACTGGGCTCTGTGAAGCTCTAGGTTTTTTGTGGGATTGGGAGAAAGGGAGGTAGATGATACAAAAGCTGAATTCTGGGTTTTTCCTCCCCAACTTTAGCTAGGGTTTTTATCTGTGGGTTTTCCTATAAGATTTCTTATGAAAATGCGGGTTCATGGCATCAGTCAGCTCAAGCTGATGCTGCACCCTCTTAAAAATATAAAATAAGGGTCCATTGCTAAAAAATGTTATAAGTTAGAAAACCAGTACTCTAGACCAAGGTTGACCATTCACAGCACAATTCCCACATCTGCTTTCTAATAGACATTTATAAACTTTGCATATATCAGACACAGCGCTGAATTTTAAAAAACAGCCCTTCCCTCAGAGGGAAGTGTATAAAGACTGGTGGGATAGACAGACAATGAACAGCCAGCCAGAATGTAGAGAGGCAGGCACAGTGTTCTGGAAGCCCTTACAGAGAAGCAGCGTGCTTGTCAATAGAGTAGATGGATGGGGGAGTCTTCAGAGGTAGTGTAAATTGGACTGAGTTCACCAGGCAGACAGGGGGCTAAGGAGCCCTTGAGATGAAGGATCGGCAATTTCCAGGGTGTCCTAAGGTAAGTGAACCAACCGTTGGTGAGTGGATAAGAAAGCAGCTCCTTTGGGCAAGACCGTAAAGGGCCTTGGGGGTGCCCTGCTGGGCTAAAAATGTGTTTGAACTCACTGGGGAGCCATTGACCAGATTAGCCCCTTTGCCTTCCTGTCATCCTTTCTTCTCTTTGTTCCTTTTTTCCTTTGCCATGAACTTTGCTGTTTCCCCTTTGCCCATGACTACACACAAGATCCTTAGGTGTTTATGGATATTCATTTAGTCTTGTCTTGGTACATAAGACACAAGTCATTAGTAACTCCTATCCAAAAGTTTATTTTTCAAGATTACTTTGCCTCAGTCAAGGTTAACATTTTCTTGAGGGACCTGAGGGACCCCAGGGAAATAATTTACCACCACTGTGTCACTAAATGTATCAGCTCTACCATAGGGGAAAAGAAGGAGCAGACACAGGTAGACTGCTCTGGGAAACAAATCACAGGTAAAAAATAAATTGAACTCTTGAATGCTTTAAGTAGCCTCAAAGTTTGGCCTTTGTCTTTCTGCCAGTTGAAGGAGTAGTGTTCTGGGATGTCACTCCCTCAGTTGCAAGTTAATTACCTGGCACCGAGTGGCCTTATGGTGGAAACATACACAGTGTACATAGAAAGAATGAAGTAATTCCTCCTTGGCCCTGCTAAGTTTTTACTATTCTCCTAATCTTCAAGGAAGAAGTACAGTTACACCATGGTCTTGATGTGGTTGTTTCACTTGCCTCGTAGGTTATAACTCGAAACGAACTCATGCTGGAAGAGACCAGAAACACCATCACGGTGCCAGCCTCTTTCATGTTGAGGATGTTGGCTTCGCTGAATCATATCAGAGCTGGTAAGAACTGTCAGTGTATTATTAACACCATTGTTATGTTATTATTTCAGGTCTGCTTTAAAGTGATTTGTACAATTTCTTTTGACCATGAAATGAAGGCAATGTAACTTCTGAGCTAGGAGTTCTGTAAACTCTTGATCTTAGTAACTAACTTCCTTATGAACCAAATGTATTGGTAAGTGTCAGAATGAAAAGACAAAGTCCCCTGAAAACTTCTCTCAGCTGTGCTTCTCTTCTCGGCGGGGAGGATCATATCGTAAACTTAAGATCTGGTAGAGTAAGTACCCTATAGTAGTAGATGTGGTCAAAATGAACCCTAGCTCAGACATAAATGTAACGTGCTACTGCAAGGGTTGAAACACAAACCCTTAGTTAAGTTTTTTAAGTATTTTTTGTTTTCAGTGATACACTGTGAGGTTCAGTGCCCAAGAAACACAAAATGCATATATTATAACCAATATATAACAAATATATATAGTACTAATATAATCAAAAAGGAAGTGCATAATCTGTTTATAATAATAGAAAAGATCCGGTATTCATTATAAACAAAATACATTTACAAACAAGAGTATTTTTTGTTCTTCACTGATTTCATAAATTTCTAGTAACTATGATGTATCAGGCACCATACTAGTCATTTCACAAATTTTTCCCAATTAGCTCCAAACCTTTACAATGTTGGTTATTTGTAATAACTCGCCCCAGGTCACACAACTGATGAAGGGTAAAGCCTGAATGTGAAACTGGCTTCCAAGCCCTTACTTCCCTTTGACCTTGGGAAGCTCACTCGCTGGGATATATTCAGATTGTGAATGTGACGTGCAGTCCTCTGGGTGATCTGAGCTCAAACTGCTTTTCAGGCTCATTCTCAGCATTCTCTCCTTCAACGTCCAGTCCATCCACTCTGGCCCTCTTTGATTTGGGGACACATCAAAGTCTTTTCTGTCTCAGGATCTTTATCATCATGCTCTCCCCTTCCATCCTCATTCCTTGTTAGGATAACTTCTGCTTATTCTTCAGGTCTCTGTAGGCCATGGATTAAATGTCACTTCCTCAGAGAGAGGAAGGAAGAGAGAGGAAGTATACCAGGCAAGGTAAAGGGTAGGTAGCATTTTTCAAAGTCCTGGAGGAGAAAGTAATGGAGCACATCTAAAGAATTAAAAGAAAGCCCATAGGAGGTGGGGAGAAAATATCCAAATTGTTAATATTAACCTCTGTCAGGAAAGAATGGAAATTTCAGATGGAATGTAAACAGAAAAGGTTAGCAGTCCAACAAAATATTTTTGCAGTAACTTTTGGGTTCCTGTGTTGTTAATCACTGTAACACGTAAAATTCATCCTTTTAGATTCGGATTTGAGGAGGCAGCATTTTCTAGAACAAGAAAAACATTTGCTGATTAGGATTCCTAAAACTCACTTATTCTTGTAAAGAGTTTATCTGGTGAATGGCTCTTCCTGAGTTTTTCTGTAGAAAACCATTCCTCTCGCATTCGTGCAGTCTGTTTTACACAGCTGCTGCTGTGCCCGAGGTTTGCTAGCCCACTGCCACTCCCCTCCTCCTTTGGTTTTAGCTTTGGATAAGTTTTAAAGCAGGAAGATTCCTTCTCTTCCAGTTCTTTTTGCTGTTGTTCAAAAAGAGATCATTTCTAACTGGGCTTCTCTTATGTAAAAGACCGGAGAGAAAAAGGTACACGAAAGTTGCTTTTATCTTTTAAGATACCCAGTTATCCACCCCTGTCCTCTCCTTCCCTCCTGGTCGCCAGTAGTCCAAGTATGATCACGTTCAAGTGCGCGTTTGAGGAGAGTTAGGAGCGGACTGTGATCACGCAGGCGAGGCTGCCGCGGAACAGTCCAGCCCCTCGGTCACCCCACAGGGCTTCCTGGGAAGTCAGGGAATAGATTCGGGGCAGCACCTTCCCGGTGGAGCTGTGAGTTTTAATGAAGGCTGCACTTCACATCCCCTGTCGGGCTTTTTAAGCTACAAAGACTTGGGTCCAACCCCCTGAAGATTTTCACTCATTTTATCTAAATAGGGCTTGAGCTTCTGCATTTTCCGAAAAGCAACGGAAATCATTCTCATGAATACTTCATTAAAGACTATGGAGTCTAACTGTGGTGTTTCTCTGTCCCAAATGTGGGACGAAGCAGATCAGGTAGAAGCTGGTGGCCTGGTGGCTCGAGGTGGTGAAAAGATCCAGGAGCAGGGCAGGGGGGCCACAGGACAGGCTGTCTGCCCCAAGACCAAGGGTGGGGGCTGTTTGTAAAGTGAGGAGATGAAGGGGCTTGGCTACGGATGGACTTTTCCCTTTTTTGATAACTGCGTGTGGTTGTAAGTAACCCACCGGTTGGTTAGGGCCTGTGGCTTTTTCTGAGGTGGGTCTCCTGATGTAGAAGCGACTCTGATTTTCAGTCTTCATTTAAAAGAAGAAAGTTTCTCAGATTGCCTGCATCTGTAACTGCCAACCAGAGGACTGGTGCCAGCATTGAGCTGCTTTGCAGTTTTCCTGCCTCAGAGGGGTAGCACCTCATGAACAGAAGATTTCATTTAATTTATTCTTAGAAGCTGGGTTTCCATTCTGAGAGAGAGGGCTCTGCAGCAGTTGGTTGAGAGGGGTTTGAGAAAAGAACAGTTCTTCTGCCCTCTTCCTCATTCTGGAAGCCACTGTCACTTATTCACTGACCTAGCTTAGACCCTCTTAGTCCTCACTTGTCTCCTTAGGACTTGCTTTGGACCCTGCAGAATCCTAATGTCTATCCTAAACTCCCTGACTTAAAGGCTGAGACAATTCTTGTTAACCCTCCACTTCCCCATTTTCATTCATAGAGTGACAAAAGGAATTTAGGTAAGAACCCAACACACTTTGACATAGTCTGACCTGCTTCCTCATGCTTCCAAGGCGTCAGGAATAGTTGTATCCAGGATTCCCATTCATGGTAATCTTCTTAAGCTGATAGCAACTTCATGTTTTATTCTCTCATGAAAGTTTATCACCCAATAAAAAGAATGTCATCTCTTTTATACTACCATTCATTAGGTAGCCTTTTACTAATCAGCAATTCTTCCACTGCATTTAGATTCTTTGGTGATATACGAAGAATATGGTCTATCCAAATCTTGGATTTGGATATGGTCTATCCAAATCTTGTTTTTTTCCCCCACTTATTTTGCACATGTGTACTGAACACTTAGGTGATAATGAAAATAGCTAAAATTTGTATAATTCAGTTTGTAAGTCATATTCACATACATTATCTCATTAGTTTAGCTTTGAAATGGGGTCAGCACAGAGGGGTTTAGTCCCATTCAGTTGGACAATAAACATAGTTCTCGTCTGTCTACTGCTCTTGCTTTTGTTGACTTAGAATCCACTGGAGAGTTTAAGCCTCTCTAGGTAATAAAATTTCAGGATTCAGTCCTCACACTGTTGACAGTGCGACTCAACCGTTCCCGTGTTTAATTCGTATTTTCCCCGTTGCCTTGGGGAAATGCTTGTGGGGCAGAACGGGCTCCATCCCTGTGGTGGCAGTGGTTTGATACCCTTGCCTCCTCCATGTGCCCTCATGTGACACATCTTAGTAAAACATATTTGCTTATTCTGTGAACTGCCATTGAACATCCTGCACTAGGCTCTGAGGTAGAAGATAAAAAGGAAAAACTCCTCCCCTCCCAGGAGCTCAGCCTGAAGTCCGGTCTGTACGAAGATGCCTGCAGTTAGAACCATAATCGCACAGTAGACACACACAGCCTGCTGTGTGGAGGAAGGAGTTCATCATTCCGCAGGCTAGATGTTTGAAAAAGCCTGGCAAACATTTCACCAAGGGGTAATAGTTGCAGTGAGATGAGTCAGCAGAACCTCTATAGCCGGAACGCTGGGCAAGTGTCCCAGGCAGAGGACGGGCAAGTGTAAATGGTGAAAGCTGGGGACAGCATGCTGTGTTCACTCACCAGTTTGTAATTGTTTTCACTCTCGTAATCTAGAGAAGCTCCTTGAAGGCAGAGACCACATGTCTGTTTTGGCTACCGTTGTATCCTTAGCACAACACCTGGAACATAGATATTTAATGTAAAAAATCTTTTTATAAACAAATACACATCCTCAAGAATGGTCCCCGGGTTCCCCCACACTTTCCCTCCGTCTCTCTGGTGGCACGACACACCTCCTTAGGCTCCTGGACTCCAAGGAACACAGTTTGAAAACCACGGCAATAGACCGTGATAGATCTAGATCCCTAGGGTTTTTCTTTTTAATTGTTATATTTTAGAATGACTGCATATTGAATTATAGTGCTCTGTTTACTTTGCTTTTAGCAGCAAAAAATAACTTATCTACACACAGAAGTGAACTGATTTTTACATGATGTGTTGAACTGTACACATTTTAATCAGTTTTAAATAAAAGGTATTGAAAGTTATTTCAATTATAATGCTAAAAGCATTTCTTTTTTTGTGGGTTTCATATATGTTTTCCAGACCGGTTGGAGGGCGACAGATCAGAAGGCTCTGGTCAGGAGAATGAAAATGAGGATGAGGAATAACCAACTCTTATTGGCAAGCACTTAGATGTTCTGAAATTTGTATAAGACATTTATTATATTTTTTCCTTTACAGAGCTTCAGTGCAATTTTAAGGTTATGGTGTTTTGGAGTTTTTCCCTTTTTCGGGATAACCTAACATTGGTTTGGAATGATTGTGTGCATGAATTTGGGAGAGTGTGTAAAACAAAACTAGCAAAATGTTTCAAAAACTTTTTGCCATGTGTGAGGAGTGCTAGAAAATGCAAAGTGCAATATTTTCCCTAACCTTCAGATATGAG
>CM052814.1:48531984-48582557 GCA_028533885.1 Nasua narica
GGGGCTATGACAAGGAGCTTTCTGTTGGGAGGATTCTTCTTCAGTCTGAATTTCCATCATTGTTAAAATACGTTGTGCTAAATAAACATTTAAAACTTGAAAATGTAGAGTTCTTGGGGGATCAAAAAAGAACTGAAAAATATAGCCCCCAAAAGAGTGGGGAAACAAAGGCAGAGAGGCAGGGGTCCTACCAGAGAGAGCCGGGCAGAGCAGGGGTGTGGGGACCCGGGCTGAGACCCTGGCCCGACGCTGGGCGAATGTTGGGCCCGGCCTTGTGTCATCCTGGCCTCCAGCCGGCAACCCTTCAAGGCCTTAGTGCTCCGGGAGTGAGGAAGACAGGGCCGCCCGGGCTCCTCCCGCTGTTCGGAGCGGGCTGCCAAGGCCGTCGCTGCCTGGCCTGCGGGAGGAGCGCTCCTCGGGCCAGCCTCAGCACGTGGGGAAGCGCACCAGGTCGCGCTCCACAGCGACCGGGGTCCGGGGCAGGCTACCGAGTCCCTCAGCACCTTCGGGTCCGTGAAGCGGGGTTCACGCTACTTGACGGAGCTGCGTGAGGACGAGGGGACGGGTGGCACGGTGCTTGGCACCCAGCAGGTGCTAAATCAGGGGCAGTCGTTCCTAACAAGGCACAGCTGACACAGGATCAGGATCTGGGTGACCCCACAGGCCGTGCCCTCACTCCTTCTGCCTGGACACCTACTTCTCGCTCTTCGGGTTTCACTATCACTCTCCGAGAAGCTGTTCTGAGGCTCCTCCCCAAATACTCCCCAGAGGGCCTCCCCTTCCACAGCCCCCCTCCCAGTTACAGTCTATCCCTAGGGCAGAAGCAGGTGGGATGACGGACCGTCTTCCCCGGTCCCCAGAAAGCTCCAGGAGGGCAGCTCGCCACCTGCCTCTCGGACCTAGCACAGGGTCTGGCCAAATCAACCTTTATTGCGTGAATGAGTGAACATCACAATGCTTCTGGACGCCCGCTGGTTGTCTGGGAAAGGGGAAATAGCCCGGGGAGGGACCCAGAGACCTTCCTCTCCTTCAAATCCCACAAGGGACTCAGGGCAAGAGGGGCCGGCATGACCAGTGGTTCAACCCACCGGCTGACAGGTGATAGAACATTCTCGGAATAGTCTGCCTCCGGGGAAAACTGTCTACGAGGGAAGGCCGGGTCTTGGTCTCAGCCCTTGGCCTACCCCGGAGTTACACAACACAGGGGGAGGCCGGGAGAAACAGGTCAAGGCAGAGATGAGTTTTCATGAGCTCCCGGCAGCAGAGATGGCGTGAGCCCCCCGCTGCCGCCACCCCAGCTCGTGGGTAAAGCCAACCCCAGGATGGAGAGCAGAGGCCTCTGCCCACCGGCCCCTCACCAGGGCCGTGAGAGGCGCCCGGCGGGGACCTCGACATCACAGACAGCGGCCGGAAGGAGGCGCCCTGGGCCACAGGATCCTCTGGGGGGGGGGTGTGGAAGCATCCGTGCAGAGAGGTGCTTCTTCCGGGAGACCGCGTGTCTCCAGGGCAGGGCCCAGGGCACGCCAGGATGGTGACAAGGGGGAGTGATCTCGGTGAGACTGCTGCTGATAGAGGGAGGACTCCCCCAGTTCACAGACAGGGGGGCTCCCAGGCTTAGAAAGAGATGAAGCATCTCGCCCAAGAGAACACAGCGCGGAAAAGGCCCGTCAGACACGGACAGTCAGGCAATGGGGATGTGACAACAACCCTGTGTGGGGAGAACGGACCTGAAGTCCCCGAGTTATACAGGGGGAAACCAAGGCACGGAAACGCTGGCAGGTGGGAGGCTTACCTGAGTCCTGGGAGCAGCTGAAGCCGGTGTCCCCCGTGCTGCTGCTGTTCCCGAGGGGCTGTCCGCCTGCCATGAGGGCCGTGAGGTGCGGGGACAGGCCCAGGTCTGAAAGGTAAAGTCGGCACCGTCGGCACAGCCCAGGTCCCACCGAGGTGGCCACGGACCCTCCATATTCGGTTGTCCCCTCCGGCCTCACGGCCGCCGCCCCCATCCTCTCTGTCCCTGCCAAACCGGGCTCTCATCCCACTGTGGGATTGGAAGTCCCCAGCTGCCCTTTCCCCTCTTTGCCCCTTGTTCCTAGCCCGGGGGGTCTGCACTGGGACAGGATTCCCCGGGCCCCCCAAGAGGAAGCTCTCACAACAACACCACATGCCAACAAGGCAGGTGGGAGGGAAAACGTGGAGCAATGGTCGTAGGAGATGACCTCCCAGTTCAACATGGGATGTGGGTGCAGCACGACCTCCCGAGATCCCACTCCAATACTGGAAAGGAATCTTCAAGAGGTGCAAACTGCCAAGTGGGAGAGAATGCCTGTAAGCCAGAAGGTGAGGACGGGGGGCCCGACCCAGGGAGCAGAGGCCAGCAGCTGGGGAGGCCTGGGCGGAGGCCGGTTCTCACCCAGTGCCCCCAAAAGCTCAGGAACTGGAGGCCCAGGAGCCTCCGCAGCAGGTGGGGCTGGACAGAAAGTCTCTACAGGCAGTGGTGGGTCCCCCCACTTCCCAGCCCAGGCTCAGGCGTTCGGCCCCCTTGCTGGCAGGAGGGGATGACCCCGAGGACTGGCCTCAGAGCCCCTGCCACGGATAAACCACAGGCGCGGTGACAGGCCCCAGAGTTAGTGGTGGGACACCCCCGGCCCCTCAGCTCCCTCAGCCTGGCCAGGAGAGTGAGAACCCTTTCCCGGGGCGGTCGACCGGCGTGGGTGCCACAGTCAACGGGCCTCCCGCGCCCCCACACGGGGCCTGCGCCCGCTCACAGACCCTCGCCACCAACACGGAGGGCGGCCAAGTCACTAGACACTCAGGGAGAGGCGTTAGCTTGAAAGAGATGAAGGAATACCGAAGAAAGAGAAAAAAATGCATCTGAGAAGTAGCAATGGAGAGAGCTTAAGAATTAAAAGAAAAAAAAGTTCTCATGAGTCCCCTGAGAAAGTTGAGAGAATAATGACTCCACGAACACAAGAGCCAGAGGCTCTGGAGACCACGGAGGTCACGAGAAGGAGCTCTTAGCAACGAAAACTGCGGCACAGGAGGGCAAACCCCTCTGGCCTCAGGAGGAAGGTCCGTGCCCGGACTGAAGGAGCCCCCACATTGTCCTGCGGCCCACCCGCAGACCGGATAGGGCTCTGTCCTTTACTCCCAGCCTAAGCCTTCTGAGGGCACGAGGGGACGGGCAGCGGGCTTTCCTTCCTTCCCTGGAAGGAAGTCGAGAGGAGTCGAGAAGGGCGGGCTTCTCTCCGAAACACCCCTCCGTGAACTTGGGGAATCGGAGCTGTTGGTGGGGAGGACCGGGGCCACAGAAGACCCCACACGCGCTCGTGCCCGTCCTGGGCCTCGGCCTCGGCATGTGACCGCGTCTCGGCAGGGAGCCCGGCCCAGGGATGGGCCCGTGGGGGGCCGGGCCCCGCTGACCGGGACGACCGGGGCCGCGGTGGTTTGGGACACGTCTCTGGGGCCGCGGCGAGAGCCAGAATACGGCCTGGTCTCTAGCAGCGTGACCAGCTGTCTAAGCCAGACCACTGTGGCTGGGTGGAAGGTCTGGAAACGGCTGCCCGGCGGCCCTGCTCCGTCCTGTGTTTATCCAGCACTCACCACTCGACCGTGGGCGCAGTTACCCTGGGGTTTTTCACACAGAACAATAACATATCTACTGGCTTGGGCCCAATCCACGCTCTGTTACAAAAAAAAAAAAGGCACAAAGTTGACAGGCCTCGGGGACCTGGTCAAGCCTGGGGTGAATCGGGCACGTGGAAGTCGCCGGAAGGCCTCTAGGTGGCACCAAGAAAGGACGGTGCAAAAGCAGGTGGGAACTCAAAGGCCCCAGGGTGGCCTTCCCTCCCTCCGGCCCAGACCTCTCCAAGGGGCCCTGCAGCAAGGTACCTCTCCCGAGTGTGTCCGCAGCCTTCTCTCCAGACGACCACTCGAAAGGCGCTAACCCAGTTCCAGGAGCTTCGAGCATCCGGTGGCAGGCATTTGTGGCAGCTGCCTTCCCACGGTGCCCAGGCCACCCTCCCAGCCCGGAGTGGGGTGGGCCCTGGGCTCTCTGCCCTGTCTGGGGCGGGGGGCTGAGGGAGCCGGTGGGAGAGCTGCGGGAAGGACCGCTCGCCCTCTCTCCTGAAGGCCCCCGATCGCCCGCAGCCGCCTGTCAGCTCTGGCCTCGCATCAGCTCACCTCCCGTCACTAGAAGTCAATGTCAGTGCCGGGGCTGACCCATCCGCCATGAGGTGGCACAGCCTGACAAGGTCCGGGTAGCCCAGACATCTGCACTCCTCGGGGAGCCCCGCGGGAATCTATCAATAAGCCCTCACAGACAGGAGGCACTAGGGAAAACCCAAGCCTTTGTACCTCTTCGGCTTGGGGCTAACAGAGCGAGAGAACCCAGACCCAATGATTATGGTGGGCCACAGCTCCCGGGCCTGGGAAGGCCCCCTGAGCATCGGTCCCCACACTCTTCAAAAGCATCCGGCAAGACTGCTTTTCCCTCCGGGGAGAGACCAGCAGCTGCCTTGGACTCGCCAACCAAACCCCAGCTGGCGTTTCCCGCCCCTTCTCCCGGCCCCACGACCTCGGCCAGCGCCCTCACAGGTGATCTGCACGGAAAACCTCAGCCAAAAGCAGAGGTTCCTTCTCGTGCTAGCTATCCTCTCCTCCTCCGCCCTCTTTCCTCGTTCTTTTTCTTTCCCCATTCCTAACTTCCATGGAATATAAAGCAGGTCATAGTTTTTTGCCTAGAAGACAAGTGATTTTACAAAAGGTGGATGAGCTCATCAGAGAAATGAAACCAGACCCTGGATGCGGACCTGGCTCACGAGGCGTACTTGGAAACACGGACCGGAGAGGGGCAGGGGTTGGGCATCTCAGTGGCTAAAATACTAGGGTACGGAGAGAATCTTCTCCTCTGATCAAAATAAAAAGTCTCTCTCTTGGGATGCCTGGGTGGCTCAGTCGTTAAGCATCTGCCTTCAGCTCAGGTCGTGATCCCAGGGTCCTGGGATAGAGCCCCGCATGGCGGGGGGGAAGCCTGTTTCTCCCTCCCCCACTCCTCCTCCTTGTGTTCCCTCTCTTGCTCTATCTCTGTCAAATAAATAAATAAAATCTTAAAAAAAAACAAATAGTGGAAACATCTCTTTAGAAAAAAAAAAAGTTCCTCTCTTGATCTTGGGGCTGTGAGTTCAAGCCCCGTGCTGGGCATAGAGCCTACTTTAAAAAAAAAAAGAACAAATAGTCTCTGACTTCCTTTCTCTCTCAAGAAGGAACACTCCATCAGCCCATGAAATAAATCAGCGATGCTAGTTTGTTGTTGCCTCACAGAAAACCTCTCCTATCGCCGCTACCACTGAGCATTCACAGTAATTATGAGCTATTTCTTTCCACCCTCTGGAGTGGAAGATCGAGGACCTCGCCACGCTGTAATCTGAACTAGCTTTTCCCAGCTGATCTAAGTGCCCTCCAAATCTCTCTTCCAACAGCTCCTCCAGGTGATAATGTCCCTCAAACATGACCCCAAAAATCTAGCTAATAACACGGTACTAACCGACGGAGGCAAAATCCAGCAATGCTAAAAATATTGGGTGAAGCTGATGGGGAGGCTATTCACACAGCCTCAGAGGATCTCTCCCCACTGTGTGTCTTAATTATGATGGAAACGACAGTGATTTTACAGGGCGGAAACCCGGCAGATACCCCTGGACTGTATGGACCGAACTGTATGCGTCCCCCCGGAATTCATACACCCTAACCCCCAATGTGACGGCATCTAGAAACAAGGCTTTTAGGAGGTAATGGGGAGTAGACGACGTCATGAGGGTGGGGTCCTCAGAAGAAGAGGCCACGGGGCTCGCTCTGTCCTGTCTCCCCACCTCCCCACCCGGCGAGCCCGCGGCAGGAAGACGGCTAGGAAGAGCGCCCTCCCCAGAACCCAGCCGGGCGGCTCCCTGATCTGACCGGAGAAGTCCGTGTCTGGGGTGCGAGCCCTGAGTCTGTGGTCTTCTGGGACAGCAGCCTGAGCTAAGACATTAAACATCAAGGTCTCATAAGACATGTGCGCCCTGATGTGACCGCTACAGAGACCACGGCGCCCAGAGGCATTCCTGCCCCAAGCGTACGACCACACTCCGATCCTGAGAACGCCTCAGCGAAACACACCCGGAGGGGCCTTCTGCGAAATGCCTGACCGGTACCCCCCAGAGCGTCACTGTCACGGCAGCCAAGGGAAGCACGGAGACTTGTCGAGGCCTGAACAAGACAAAGGGGGCCGTGACATGAGTGAACTGGTTCCTGGTACAGAAAAAGGATGGGAATGGGACAGTGGGTGAAATCCAAATCAAGTGTCTGGTTAAGAGCACTGCACCCATATTCATGTCTTAGTTTTGGCAACTACTGGGGTTCGGCCAGCCGTTAACACCAGGAGAGGCAGAGTGGATGGGGTTCTCCGTACCCACTTCCCAGCTCTTCTCCAAGTCTAAATTATTTCAAAATAAAAAAGGGTTAAAAAAATAAACCAATCTCTATCTGGAGTCATTCCTCCGGGTCTCACCCAAGGTGAGAGGATTGTCGCCAGAAACTTGTTAGCTCTCAAACCAATTACCAGAGGGAGGAGCAGCTTTACACACAGGAGACGGTGACATTTCAAAGGGGGGGCGGGGGGCTGGGGTTTGGCGCTGCCACATTGTGAATCACCAGCGACGCTGGGAGGAAGCTGCCGGCCAACAGCGACGGCCCACAGGGGAGCGTGTTCGGGGCTGTGCAGCTGAGGCCGGGTGGGAGCGCCCGCGAGTGCAAAGTGCTTTCCAGAACACTGAAAGGAAAGGACGGGCCAGGAGCAGAGGGCAGCCCAGCTGGGCTAACAGAAAACACGTTTCTGAACTCGGGGGTCTCCTGCCTTGGGGTGCGGAGCTTGCAAAAGGGTCCTGGGAAAGACAGGCGATGCTCTGGAATGTTCCTTCCCCGATGGACACCTGGGCTTGGAGCCCCGAGAGCTCACCCGCGGGCTCTACCCGCCTGAGGGGGCACCCCCTTCCCGGCACGTTCCCACGTTACCTGTGATCCTGTTGGAAATGCTGAAAAGCCTGGAGGTCCTCTGCCGCTGCACGAACGGCTCCCGGTAGTACCGGTCCCCAAAGCACATGCCCAGCAGCTCCTTGCGAACCGTCTTGTTCCAGAGCCCGTAGATCAGGGGGTGGCAGATGGCGCTGGTGAAGGACAGCCACGTGGCCCAGGTCTCCAGGGTCGGGGAGACGGAGTTCTTCCCCCAGAGGGCCTCGGAGGTGATGACAAGCATGTAGGGGCCCCAGGTGACCATGAAGGCACCGAGGACCACCAGGATGGTGAGGAGGGCTTTGCACTGGTTGGCCGAGTAGACCACGCCCTGCAAGGCGTTCCTCCTGCTGCCGGAGGACGACGTGGAGGTGCTGGAGTTCTTCCTCCCGTTCCTCTGGGCGTCCTCGTCCACGAGGACCACCGTGCCGCAGTGCACCTTGCGAGCCTTGACCCTGGCCACCCGGAAGATGAAGCCGTAGCACACCAGCATGACCAGAAAGGGGAACAGGGCGCACCAGATCTGCCAGAAGGCCGTGTAGCCAGGCTCCCGGTGCCACGCCGCCACACACATCCACTTGAACTCGTCGAACTCCACTGACGACCAACCAAACAGAGGGGGCAGGCAGCCGACGAGGGAGTGAAGCCAGATGTAGGCCAGCGCCATCACGGCCCGGTTCCCCGTGATCTTCATGGGGTACACCATGGGGTACAGGACAGCATAGTAGCTAGAGGGAAAGGATGGACAGAGACGAGAGACAGGAGTCAAAACGGGGAAAACATCCCAGCACGGGCACCCAGGGCTCTCCGATGTAGGGAGCTTTGCTGAATTTCTCCGTCTAATCCAGCCATGGGGTGAATGCTCCTAAAAGTAGCTCCTTCCCCCCACTTGTCCCCGACAAGTCACAGACGGGGCCAGGTTACACAGCTTTGTGGGACCCTTCTTCCTTCAAGAGCTGGATGCCAGGATGAACCCAGAGCCCAGTCAGAATAGGAGCTGGGGGAGTTCCGCAGGGTCTGGCATCGAGCCAAACCATTTCTGTGCTGCTGGCACTAATCTACTTAGATCAGTTTTCAGAGGGTCATTAAAAACCAGAATAATGTGGGCGCCTGGGTGGCTCAGTCATTTCAGCATCTGCCTTCGGCTCAGATCATGATCCCAGGGTCCTGCGATGGAGCCCCACGTCAGCCCCTTCTCAGCAGAGGAGTCTGCTTCTCCCTCTCCCTGCTCCTGCTCTATCTCACTCTCTCTCTCGATAAATAAAATCTTTAAAAAAACTTTTCAGTAAACTATTCATTGGTGTCTCCCTGCTCAGTGGGGAGCCTGCTTGTCCCTCTGGCCGCCGCTCCCCCTGCTTGTGCGTTTGTGTCTCTCCCTCTGACAAATAAACGAATAAAATCTTTAAAAAAAAAACAAACGAACCAGAATAACATCGAAGGACTATGGAGTTCATTCATTCGATGGACACTTACCAAAGGCCGGCTGTGCCGAGCACCGCAGTGTGTACGGAAAGGCAGTGAGGAGAGGTGGAGGGAGATGGCCGGTAAGAAGAGTAAGAGAGTCTGGGACACCAAGAGCTAAAGGCTGTCCTCATAGCAACTGCCTGAAGCGGTATTATCATGACCTTCGTTTTACAGACGAGGACTCTACAGCAGACAGAGAATCTGCAGCCCACCCGAGATGAGGGGAAGAAACAGGAGACGCACTCAGTCCCCAGCGCGCAGGCCAGCGGGAGGCCACACGGCCAGGCTGGCTGCTAATCCCTCGGCCCTGTGTGGAGGGGGGAGGCCGGGCAGGGCACCTGTTCCAGGGGGTCAGAGCCGGCTTCCTGCAGGAGATGGTCCCCAGACCCAGGTCTTCAAAGCTCAGAGGAAGCGAGGTGGAAGGCAGCTCTGGGGGGCGTGGAGAGGCGAGCCAGCGGCCGCCCTGTAGGGAAGCTGCCTGAGCGCCATCAGACAGGTAGAGTAGAGGCAGAGCTGGAGGTCAGGGGTCAGGGGTCAGGGGCCAGGGCATGCGAAGACTTGCAGGCCTGACCCTTGAACTGGAAAGGGTGAGAGGATGTAGACCATGGGGTTGGAAGTAAACCAGTACCCTCCCCACCCAGACGTTTTACCCAAAGGAAATGCTGTGTAATGAACAATAGGGTTTCCCCATGAAGGCAGCGCATGTGAAAGACAGGGGTAGCCATGCAGATGCCGCCTGGTACAGGCGGGACGCAAGAAAATGGCCGTGGTCATGAGGGTCACACGTCTCCCGTGAAGCCTCCTCCCCATCCTGAGTCACCCCTGGGCACCAGCGGCTCAGGGACAGGGCCACAGCCGGAACTGCCCCCACCACGCCTCTCCGGAGGGGCTGCCTCCCCCCTGCACGCTTGCGAGGCACCGTCCTAGCGGGAGGTAAGCCTGGGGCTGCTGACGGTGGGCTGCGCGTGCCAGCCGAGATGGGGCGTGGAGAGACAGCATTTCTGAGTGTGGGACCTGAAGCGGATCCCGCGGGGATCCCGGCATGGATTCCGGCTTCACTGCACACGGCCCAGGGTAAAACGGCCTCACGCTGATACCTGGGTTTGCATCTTGCAACGACCATGCGGCCCGGTGAAAGGAGCGCACTTTGGAGCTGGACCGCCTGGGTTCGGACGGTGGCTCTGCTGTCTACTAGCTCTGTGACCTCGGGGAGCCGAGTCAGCCGCTCAGGGCTTCCGTTCTAAACACGGGAGGGGCGCCCGTTGGACCTGCCTGGTGGCTCGCTTCGCAGTCTGTGGAGGTAAGAGCCCGGCCTTTACCTCCTCAGAACCGGACGTGCCACCGTCCGAACCCTTCACTCCCTCCTGACCCCTCATCTCTCCCTTTCTCCCTTTCTCTCTCTGTCTCTCTCTGTCTCTCTCTCTCTCTCTCTCTCTCTCTCTCTCTCACACACACACACACACACACACACAGTTGCATCTTTAGGTTTCCAACAGACTAGGGCCAAAATGACCAAGATTGAGCAAAATTAATTTACTGACACTAAGCAAGCAGACGAAGTGTATAAATATGTCATTTAAATGGCCAGGATCAAGTTAACTGGTCCAATCACTCTGCGTCTTTAAGCCACGTGACTGACCAATAATAAGAAAATCAACTGTGTCCGCCCGGAAGTTATCTGAACACACCAAGTTTCACGGCAGTCCCTACGCTGTCATCACAAGGATCTGGCGGGATGCTGGCTCCTCCTCGGGCTTGCAGGGCAGTCAGCAGAGATAACCAGGCCCTGACTACCTGTCACCATGGGGAGGCCGAGGGCCCTTCTCCACTCGGGGCCGGGTCACAAGGGGGCACTGGTGCCAGGACACGGGGATTGGAGCTCCAGGGGGACAAGGGTGCTGCTGTGGGTCACGGGTGTCACCCCATCTCCAACCATGCCCCCTGGTCTCCAGCTGCGAGGGACCCACATGCCTCCCCCGTTCCCCCACCACGCCCAGCCCCATGTCCCATCTCCCTGCTCTGCAGGCTGGCAGTCCCTCCAGCACAGTGGCATCCCACAGACTCCATGGTCCAACCACGATCTGATCCCACGGCCCTGTCCCCTGCGCTGAGCTCCTCGGCATGTCTGTTCCTCTCACCCGGTTGTGTCTCCCCAGAAGCTGCCGCTGGGCCAGGCCCACGTTGGGGGCCCAGTAAGTGTTGGTCACAGAACCACCAGAGGCCGTGCCTTCGCCGGCAGGGTCCTTCCCACCACTTAGGCGCCTCTGCCGTCCTACCGATTGTTCCGACTGATTAGCACAAACGCCCACTTGTCCCAGGAGCTCGCCCGGCCTGCCCCCCAAAGCGGGAGTGGAGCTGGGCCAGTGGCTCTTTGTGCTTTACGTTCACCCCCAAAACCCCTGCAAGCCCCTGCCTCCCACCTGTAAGCTCCCGGTGGGTGAGGTCAGTCCTCTCCAGCCCGAGGACTCCGCCCAGAGCCTTCCCCAGACTGGCCGGCCAGCCAGCGCCCCAGTGGGAGAGAAGGAGCTGCCGGAGGAGGTCAGCCATCTCTGCGATGCGGTGCCCCAACAGCAGGAGTGGCGGACTTGCCGAGCTCGCTGGGAACCCGACGTTCAAGTGAATAGTCAACCTCGCCACGCGGCACCATCTCCCAAGCATCCGTGTAGAAAGGACCCCCCGAGAGGCCCTGAAAAACGAAGCCCCCCACTCTGCTCTAGCCATGGGCCCTCACTCCGTGCCCCAGCAGACCCGGGGCCCGGGAAGGGACACTCAAGGGACACGATTTTTAAAAAACACAGATATCAGAACAGTGAGATCCTATGCCTCCCCTCTGCCAACAAGGTCCAGTTATTTTTTTTTTAATGTTATATAATCAGCCTTGATGGGATGCTGACAGAGGCTACTGGAGTGAAAATCTGTTCAAGCTTCTGAAGAACAACCTGCCTTTGATACACGAGAAGTCTTGAAAGTGCGTTTACTCTTCCCAAAAACACAAGTCCACCACAGACGTGTTCCTCCAGCCTGCTACATGCAACAGTAAGCTAGGAAGGGACTGTAAAAATGAATTCTCGTACGCCCACAGGATGCAATACCACGGAACCATTAAAAATCACGTTGGTTGAGCAACTGCCTTTGGCTCAGGTCATGATCCCAGAGTCCCGGGATCGAGTCCCGCATTGGGCTCCCAGCTCCATGGGGAGTCCACTTCTCACTCTGACCTTCTCCCTTCTCATGCTCTCTCTCACTCTCTCTCTTTCCTAATAAATAAATAAATAAATAAATAAATAAAATCTTTTTTAAAAAAAATCACGTTCTTAAAGGGCATTTGACGTCTGCAGGTGGGAGACAATGCTCGTCACCGCTTGTTAAGTAAAGAACCGGATCGCAAAAAACACACAGGCCATAAAGCCTATTTAAAAAAATATTCTGTACACGACCAAAACTTACTAGAGGCAAATATACTAAAACCGAATGATTGTTTCTGACTGGTGGGATTGTGGAAATTTTATTCTTTACGTTTTCTGTATCATTTTCATTATCGAGAGGAAAAAAAAAAGATATTGAGAGAGGCCAACTGATGAGCTCTGACCACTTGCTCCCTTCAGTTCGCATTCCTCACAGCCGACGGGGTCTGGCCTTGGGCCTGGTAAAGGCCTGGGCTCTGGGAGCGCCATCCAGCTACCCCTCACCAGCCAGATGATGGATGGTCCCGAGGGAGCCCAGGGACAGGAACGCTGACTAGCCTCCTCTGTGTTTGCCCCGCCTCCGCGCCTAGCCTCCTCCGCCATGCAGCACCCCCCAACCTGCACTCTCCCTCGGAAGTCAAACACCTGCCCGTGGTGAACGCAGTGACCGTCAGCAAAATCCTAATAAGCATGAGGAGTGTGGGGGCCCAAGCAACCTGCCGGACAGCAGGTCGCCCCCTGGGAAACCCTGATGCACCACCTTTCCCAACTTCCTTTTCGCATCTATAAAGCATGCATCAGAGGTTTTGAGAACTTTTTTTTTTTTTTTTAAGCATTGGCGTCTCTTGTAAAAAATAAATCCAAATGCAATAAAAGCAGAGGTGCCGGGATTGAAGGAAGGGATGGGGGAGGAGGCAGAGCCCTGCTTTCTCGTCCTCCCCAGCAGAAGCCCCGGACGTCTTCCCAAGGAGCTAAGACGGAGTAGAAGGCACAGGACCAGACGACCTCCCAGGGCCCCCCCCACCCCGCCGCCCCCCGGCACACAATCACTCCCTGATTCTTCGATTCTCTGAGGCCAGCTTACCGGTCCACGGCGATGACCCCGAGCGTGAGCATGCTGGCCGAGCTGATCAGCAGGTACAGGAGGGCCGAGAAGTTGCACCAGACCACGCCAAAGATCCATTCCCTCCGAATGGAGCTGGTGGCCACGAAAGGCAGCACGAGCACGGACAGCAGGAAGTTGGACAGCGTCAGGCTGAAGACGAACTTGTTGCTGAGGGTGAGGAGGTAGGACTTCCTGTACAAGGTGACCACGATGAGCAGGTTGCCCAGGCAGACAGAAATGGTGATGATCACGAGGGTGATGAAGTCGGTGATGACGGCGCCCCCATCACCACCCGCCGCATCCGTGAGGTTGCTCAGCTCCTTCCCGTGGCCGAGGGAGGAGTTGAGGCTCATGGTCAGGGCCCCTTGGCGTGCAGTGGGCAGAGCATGCCGGACAACTGGAAAGAGAAGGTAAGACCGGCGCACAGGGGGAGACTCGTCAAACCCCATCGAATGCACTCGACGCACAAGCAGCAGACGCCCCTGTTCTCCTGTCGGTCCCGAGACCCTTGGCCAGTCTCCCCCACTCAAGCTCCACCAAAATGGCCTGTTTTCTACAACCAACCTTGTGTGTGACTCCCTGTGTCTCCTTGAACGATGTGTTCCTCCGGTCTAACCCAACTTGTTCGTGCGCCCCGAGGCCAAAGGTTGGAAACCTTTGATGTACTGCAGGAGGACCCTGAGTGCGGCGGGAGAGCTGATCTCGGGCCCCGCCGTGGAGATGCTGGTCCCAGGGAGCAGAGGCCCAGCCGAGGAGCCCCCAAGCAGAGGGCAGGGGGCTGTGCTGCTTTGAGGCCCCCGCAATTCAGTGAGGTCCCAAAACTAGCGGCGGCGGCGGCCCCGGGAGCCACAGAGATGGAGAAGTTCAAGCACGCCTCTTGAGTTCTGGACCAGAACCTGCATTTCAACCTGATCCCCAGTGGATCTGTGTGCCCGTGAAAGTTCGACAGTGAGCTTATCGTTGGAACTTTTCTGAGGTCGCTGAGCAGGGCTTCCACAAGTACAATTCATACTGAGGCCTCATCACCGTTCTGGTGGGCCGTGGGGAAGGCCGGCAAGGACCCGAGCCCTGAGCATAAATAGGTACGTGCAGTCCCTGCTCTCAGGACGCTGGCTCGGGGTCTTGGCTAAACCTGAAGGTTAACATCTGAACATTCAGTCCTACGGGATGTTTCTCCGAACATTTCATCTACTTTAATCAGCCAGAAAATCCCACAGACACTTCCTCCACGTGCTCTTGTTCCCAACAAAGAGAAGACACCCGAAAGAAGGAAAGCTTTCCTGCCATGCGCCAGCTGCCAGGAAGCCTGGTGCCGAAACTGCCCACACACAGCCAAGGAGCCTTCCCCACGCCGCCCCCGCCCCCTGACCCGACACCGCTACCCAAACACCTCTGGCCACAGGGAGCTGGTGGGCAGAGAGGCAGCCGTCCCCCTCCAGCAGTCCTGAGTGCTGGTTAGAGAGCTTCCCTCCCGAGTGAGCCCGTCTGCTGGGGGTCCGAGGCCCGCTGGCGTGAGCACCACTGAACAACCCTAAACCCTCCTCCACTCGAGCCTTTAAATGCTTCACAAGTGACTTGCTTTCCCTTCTCCAGATTTAATCTCCCCAGTTCCTGATACGACCTCCAGACTCTTCTCTAATTCAGATTCCCGGGTTTGGACTTGTTCGCAGACAACGATGACTGCTTCTTTTGCTTTGTGGTCCCCAAAACTAAATGTACCACTCTGGATGTGAGCTGGTAGGTGTCGAGCAGAAGGGGCAATTTTCTCCATCATTAGGATAATCTCCTCCTATTCCCTCTCAGAACGCATTTCCTTTCAGCAACCATATCATGCTGGTGGGCTTCTCTAACTAACCAACTAAAACCCAAAACTTAGACACATACGGATTTCTGTGAAAGCAGGTGTCCCCTGTCTAGAACTTATGGCATTAATGTTTCTAAGCGTGAATACAACACACTACTTCTACTAAATTTTATTTCATGCATTTTGGCCCATATTTCCAGGCTGCTGAAATACTCTGAGTTTTTATTCAGTCGTGTAATATGTTAGTTACTCCAGCTCTGTGCGATGAATATTCTTTGTAGGTATGCCTTCTGTGCCTAAGTCTTTCTAAGGTTATTTCCGGGTTTTGTCCTTTTTTTTATGAGTTCTGAATTTTGAATTTTGTTGATACTTATAAGTAAAGCATTGGGGCGCCTGGATGTCTCAGTCAGTTAAGCGTCTGCTTCAGCTCAGGTCGTGATCCCAGGGTCCTGGGATCGAGCCCCACATCAGCCCCTTCTCAGCAGAGGAGTCTGCTTCTCCTTCTCCCTGCTCCTGCCCTCTCTCTCTCACTCCCTCTCTCTCTCAATCAATAAAATCTTAAAAAAAAAAAAAAACTCTTATAAGTTACTATTAACTGGTGTCTCAAAATAAAGGTCCTACATGAGCATATTATTAACTGCATAAGTGATAACGTGGTGGTAAAGAAAACAGATTGAGTCATTAGACAAATGACAAAATGGGAGAAAATATGTACAGTTTATGTCTTAGAGAAAGGACTAATCAGTCTAATTTATAAGTAATTCCAAAAAAAAAAAAATAGAAAGGTGAAAAAACAGAAAAGTAAGCAAAAGATATAAACAGAAAAAAAATGTAGGTAACTGAGAACATCGATGGTAACTAAACTTATTGTGGTCAGTTCATAGGATATACACACCCATCCAACCATATGTCGTACCCCCTCCTTTTTTAAAAGGTTTTATTTATTTATTTGACAGAGACAAATAAATATTTATTTATTTATTTATTTATTTATTTATTTCCCACGGTGAGAGAGGGAAACAAGGGAGGGAGTGGGAAAGGGAGAGAAGCAGGCTTCCCGCTGAGCAGGGTGCCTGATGAGGGCTCGATCCCAGGACCCCGGGATCATGACCTACGCCGAAGGCAGACACTTAACGACTAAGCCACCCAGGCGCCCCAATATGTTGTACCCCTTAAACTTTCATGATGTCATGTGTCAATTTATATCTCAGTAAAACCAGGCACAAAAGACCGAACAATTCACAGAACAAGGTACACCAATTGTACTTAAACATATGAAAAGATGTCCAATGTCAATGAAAGTAAGAGAAATGCCCACAAAACTACACAAGATACCATTTCTTCCCTTTCGCACCACTAAAAACTCAGGTGTGGTGTCACTGCCGGCCCGGTGAGGCCACCGGGAAACTGGCATTCTCCTGCCCGCGTTCCCATTTGCGCTCCAAATGTGAATGCCAACGGGAAAAGCACCGTGGAGGGCGGTGTGGCAGTCTCTAACAAAGCTCCACGTGCATGTACCCTTGGACCCAGCAGTTCTATTTCCAGGTATCTGCCTGGAGAAACAAGTTCATAATATGAAATAACAGATGCACAAAGTTATTCCATTCAGTAAGGCACTAGTAAAAAAAAAATTTTTTTTAAATGAACAGGAAAATCATGAGAAAGGGAAAATGAGAATACAGCTACAAATACATGCTTTCTTATGCAAAACTTATGCTTACTTATGCAAAAAGAAAAATAGGAAAGAAATTAAGATATTGATGGAAAGAAAATTTCTCTAAGTATCTTTTTACAGTTTTAGTTTTTGAACCATGTCGATATTTTATACACTAAAGAATTAAAAAAAAAAAAAGAATTTTAAATACAAATGGATGCAAACGGTAAACAAAATTATTGCAAACAGAAAACACAAGCCTAACTGCATATGAGATTGATAACATAGCCATACAGAAAAAAAAGTTACATATCAAGTACCTTTTAAAATACAGTATTTTGACTGCAAATCATTAATGGTATATATTCTATGGACCAAAGAACTACTAAATTTACTTAGTAGGCTTGATGTTGTTAGCGGTGTTGTAACTTGACAGCTATTTTGAATGTAGGACCAGGGAGTCTACGTGTTTGTGCAGGAAGGAGGCGCGGATTACAGAATAGAGAAAGGGGATGAAGGACCCCGCGGTGCTAGGCCGGCTACTGGAGGCGTCAGTTTGAACTCCCTATTCAAAGAGACCAAAACAGGTCCGAGGAAATCCCCGGAATGCAGTCGGAGAGATTAAGAAAGTGAAACTATAGAATAAAAGGCAAATGAGAGCATGAATAGAAAGTGCTTTATTACTCAAGCAAAGCAGAGTGTTTCTTGCTCACTAAGGGAGTCCTACCTGGCGACAGGGCGGACTCAGCCGACTGAACATCTTTGCCACTCCAAATTCACTGAAATGCTGGGTTAACTATGACCCAAGGTTTTAAAAGGGATAAAAAAAGAAAAAGAAAAGCCAAGAAAGAGAAATCCGTGGGCACCAGAAACAGAGAGAAAATTCAAAGCCAGAGTTACAATCCCACACCTGTGGCCAGAGGAGCATGAGATCTAGCTCAAGACTGCTAGGGCTGAGGTTTCTTATGTGGGAGGGTGACTTTGAGCTCCACGGGCAGAGAACCAGTACCAATATCCTGCATAAACAGTGGGTTCTAGAGGGGTTGCCCCTTCCATGAAAAAGGGATTAGAAAAACTCCTCCCGGGACCTGGGTGGCTCGGTTGGTTAAGCGACTGCCTTTGTCTCGGGTCATGATCCCGGAGTCCCGGGATCGAGTCCCACATCGGGCTCCCAGCTCCTCTGGGAGCCTGCTTCTCTCTCTGACCTTCTCTCCTCTCATGCGCTTTCTCAATCTCTCTCTCTCAAATAAATAAACAAAATCTTAAAAAAAAGAGAAAAAAGAAAAACTCCTCCCACTGGCAAAGGGAAGCAGCAAAAACACGGTCATTTACCTGAAGCTCTGGGTGGAGCATGAAACTCTTTCCTCCATGAGAAATCAGAGAGTCACGTGCCATGCCGATGTGGGCACCAAATCCACGCGCTCTGCATGGGGCAGAAATCCAAACTAATAAATCCATGTAAAAATTAATGCTGACAAAAGTAAACGTAAAATGGCTCTGCAGTGAATTTCCAACATTCACAAAACAAACACTCAATGAAAGCAAGGGCATGACATTCACGAGGAGGGAGAGTCAACTAAACAAAAAACAGAACTGACATTCCAAGAACTTACATTAATAGAAAAAGACGAATGAGACTGTAAAATACTATTAAAAGCTTTAAAAAGAAAAGGGGTAAGAGCCATAATGAAAGAACAAGACATCATGAAAAAATGGTAAGCGATTATGAAAAATAATCAAATGGAAATTCTAGATATTAAAATTTTAGTTGTCAAAATTAAAAACTCAATGGTTATGCTGAACGGCATATTTAGCTAAAGAGAAAGACGGTGAAGTAGAAGACAGCTCTGAGGAAATTATTCAAAATGCAATTAAAAAGATTAAGAAACTGAAAATATGAAAAGCCAAGATTCATGAAGGACAGGATAAGAAGATCCAACATAAATCCAACAGAAGGGCAGCAAAGGATTAAAGAGAATGTGGGTAGCAGCTGCTGCTGGGGGCCTACCCTACTGGTAGACTTCTGACTTAGTTTTGGTGTAATCCTCCCCCCAGTGACTCAGAGAAGGTTGATCCTACCCCCAGTTCTGAGAGCTAGATCCTGGGTGGTCTCAGGTAATCCTCATGTCCCCTTTCCTTGCAATCCTGGCAAAATAGTCAGGAGAAGTCTGGGGGGGGGGGGAGAACAGGGATATCTGGGGAAAGATGCTCTGATCTCACAAAGATACTAAGAAGAAAAATCTTTTCCTCATGGCCCTAAGGGCAAAGAAAGCACAGAGCTGTGGCAGCCATCTTGGGATCCTAAGAGATGCTCAGCCAGCGTGGTCAGTGCGGCAAAGAACGGTCAATCCTCGGGCTGCTGAATTAAGAAACCTTTAAGTCACTTCATCCTGGCTTCTTATTATATGAAACACATTTCTTAAAATGATTTTTAGATCTATTTTCAGTTAAGTTTCTGTTACTTGAGTCCAAAGCATCCAACTTGCATTAGGTTGGACCTACACAAGGTTGACATGGTTCTTCTAGGGAGGACCGAACATTTTCTAGAATTAAAGAAACACATGAGTCCTCAGAATGAAAGGGCATATTGAGTTCTAAGATAAACCAGAAAAAGTCTGGGACGCCTGGTTGGCTCAGCTGGTTAAGGGTCTGCCTTTGGTCCAGGCCATGAACCCAGGGTCTAGTCCTAGGATCAAGTCCCACATCAGGCTCCTTGCTCAGTGGGGAGTCTGCTTCTCCCTCTGCCTGCCACACCCGCTGCTTGTGCTCTCTCTCTCTCCCTCACTCTGACAAATAAATAAATAAAATCTTTAAACATTAAAAAAAGAAAAAGTCTGCATCAAGGCACATGACAATGAAAAATGACAAACATCAAGATACAGAGAAAATAGTAAAAGCAAGTTTTCTGATAAAGAAGTAAAAATTTAGATAAACAGCAGACTCTTCTTCTGAAGAGAACAGAAAACAGAGGTCAGAAAACCATGGAATGATCTCCTCAAAGTGCTGAGGAAAAGAACTCTTGCCCTAACATTCTCTAATATACTTCAAGAGAAGGCACAATATACTTCTGAGGCAAACAAAACCTGAATGTTCACTAACTGTAAGCTGACTGAACGATCCACTTGAAGACACAGTCCATGAAAGCTCTCAAAATCCCAAAAATAAGAAGTGTGCAAGAATCGACTGTTAGAAAAGAAACTGGCAAATCCATGGATAAATCTAACCAATGCATAAAAATGAAATTTAAACTTAAAAAGTTAAACATCAACCATAAATCTTATAAAAAGAGCTAATTTGGGAGCCTTGAAAACAGGGTGAAATTAAAATACCAAGCAGAGTGGGAACTCTCCAAGGCCCGGCTAGGGGTGAAAGCGCCCCGGTTAGCATGCACTCAGGGTGGGAACTTCGGTCAGGACCGCTCCCCTTGCAGCTGGATAACTGCCCGCACACAGTAGGTATACTCAATAATTATCTGTAGTTGAGTGGCCAGCTTTCCAAATTCTGTCATCGTTAAATACGAGTGTTAATATAGAGTTAACGTTAACGAATTAACGTAAAAGAATAAAAATAGGATGCAAAACTTCCAATCCAAAAGACAGGGAAAGGGGCGCTGGGTGGCTCAGTCAGTTAAGCATCTGCCTTCAGCTCAGGTTATGATTCCGTGGTCCCGGGATCGAGCCCCACATCGGGCTCCCTGCTCAGTGGGGAGTCTGCTTCTCCCTCTCCTCCCTGCTCGTGCTCTCTCTCACTATCTCTCGTTCTCAAATAAATAATCTTTAAAAAAATTAAAAAACAAAACAAACAGCAAACAAAAGGGAAAACAATTAAGAAAGCGCTACTGGCGCGCGTTACTCTCCAGTGGCCCCACAGCTGGGAGGCACGCTCGTGAGCTGGAGCCCAGAGAACCCAGGGCTGCCTGCTGAGCCTCAGGTCCTCCGGTCCAACCCTTCCCAGGAGCCAGAGGGGGTGTGGGGGCCAAACGGCCGCCCACCAGGGAAACCCCAAATCCCAGCCTCTCTCTGCCAGGAGGCCTGCAGTGGGGAGGCACAAGCCCCAGCAAATCTCCCAGGGGTGTACCTTTAAAGAACAAGAGAGAGGGCTCAATTGCCCCAGCTGGCGGAGGCATCCTGTCAGGCAGCCAGATTCCGCAGGGCCTGACAAGCCGGGGCCCATCGCAATGGCCGCAAATTCACGTGTGACTCACATCACCCCCTGCGGGCCAGGTCTGCCGCCAGACACAAAGGGGGTTCAGAACTCCCACACTCACTGCGTCCTGCCTTGTGCTGCAACTCAGAGACACAACACGCGTGTCCTCTGGCTGAGGTGGGTTTTTAAAAAATATTTATTTATTTATTTGCTTGAGAGAGAGAGAGTGCGCACGCGCACGCACACACAGGGGAATGGGGTACAGAGGGAGAAAAGGGAAAGACTCCCTGCTGAGTGTGGAACCCGCTGGGGGCTCGATCTCACGACCCTGAGATCATGACCTGAGCTGAAAACAAGAGTCGAACGCTTAACCGACTGAGCCACCCGGGCGACCCATGACTGAGGTTTTAATAAACGTATCCGAAATTATTTCTGACAGGTCACTAGGGAACATTCCCTCCTCCTTCCAGCCGTGGCTCAGCATAGCAGGGACGTACCTCTTTCATTGCTGCCTCGCCCGTCCAGCCATTCCCTGAGACACAGCAAACAGTATGCTGGGCCAGAATGCAGGCAATGCCTTCAAGTCATTCAAAGCCAAATCGTGGTACTCAACTAAGTGGTCAGTATCTTTCTGGGTTAAAAGACAAGGCAACATTAGGGAATATTGAGACAGGTACCTATTGTGTTTTATCAACCTGTTTGCACGGTCATCTCCAAGAAGTAATCCTAGAAGTACCTTGACCTGCAAAAACCGAACTACCGCAATGTAAGGGTAGATTACCTCTCTTGTTTAATTGTGCAGATCTGGGTATTTATGATCTCACGTCATATTTCTTTTCTTTTTTTAAATATTTTATTTATCTGACAGAGAGAGAGAGAGAGAGAGAGCGCACAAGCAGAGGGAGCTGTAGGCAGAGGGAGAAGCAGGCTCCCCTCTGAGCAGAGAGCCCGATGCGGGGCTCGATCCTAGGATCCTAGGATCATGATCTGAGCTGAAGGCAGCCGCCCAACCGATGGAGCCACCCAGGTGTCCCTCCCCTCACGTTTCTACCTAGAGCTCTGATTTTCGTCAAGGACAATCTAGCTACCACAGGTTGGTAGGCCGATGGAACACGGGCCTGGGGCACAGCAGCAGTCTGTCGTTGGCACTCCGAGGAGAGGAGAGCGCTCACAGGCAAAGTTGAGGGAGCGATGGCGAGAGAGGGAGAGAGGGGTGAGGGGAACGAGAATGCAACAAATCATTCACAAATGCTGGTGAAATAATTTGAGACTCTGAACCATCTTGTTCTTCCCGGGTCTAGGAACCAGTGTACCTTCTCCTTCACTGAGGGGAAAGAAGCTGGGTTTCTGTCACTCACCCCTTAAAGAATCCCAAGTAATACTCGGAGATGCCATGCTCTGCCTACAAAATACCAAGACCCCACTTTTTTGGACGTTAGTCCCGGGCGCCTTCCCTGTTTCAAGGTTAGGCCGACTCCGGAGGCACAGCTCTGCCTTCCTCAGCCTCCTTCCAAAGGCCTCCTCCTTTCCCTCCTGCCCACATTCGTGGACACTCGTGGACACCCGTACGGCAGCAGAGAGAAGCTTTTCACCCCCAGAGTGCGGGTCTCTTTGGGATCAGGAGATTCGTGTCCCAGTCCACAAGCTACTACAAAGAAAAGGAGGCCCCCAGCCCCGCCCCCCTGCCCCCGAGAAGTGAGGCCATCGAAGGGTCCCCCCGAGAGCCAGCAGACAGCAGGCCTGGGTTCAGGTGGGCGCCGGAGGCCGCGCTGGCCGGAAGGAGGCAGTTCTCCTGGCAGCTCTCTAACCAGGGGCCGCTGGACATGATGGGACACACCGTCCTCTCCTGAAGTCTTCTCTAGAAAAACAGTTTCTTTGGGCATAAGAGTCTCTTCTGACGTTCTCAAATCTACCTGAGCGGGGGCGGGTCACGGTCTCCTCCGAGCAGCCTGGAAGCTGGGACCACCAGAGACCCTCTGCTAGAGAAGCTAAATGCCCATCCAACGCCAGGCAGGCACAGAAGACACGCAAGCGAACCACCCTCCAGGCGAAGAAGTGGCCCTGGACACCACTTCAGACAAGCCAGGGGAGGTCCCGGCAGCACTGCTCTGACATTCTCTCAGGGGCTCTTCATCTCGGCACCTGCAAGCGCTTTACACCCATCAGTCACCGGCTGGAGCGGCAGGGGTGGAGCTGAGGAGAAGGTTCTAAGAACTACCTTGGTTTGCACCACGGTACCCGAGATCGGCGGTAAGCCCGCACCCCCTCCCACTGCAGATCAGACCACACAACTCGCTGAGAGCCAGAGAGAGAGAGATCACAAGATCCCCGGGCATCCCTCCCGTACACCCACCATCCTTCCGGGCACTCACGTGACAGCTGTCCCAAAGACGGCAGGTGCAGCCGGCTGGCCTCTGCCAGCCCAGGGTCTGTCCCCACACGCAGCGCACTTTGCTCTTGTCCCCACAAGGCCACCACAAACCTAGGAATGTCCCAGCTCCAAGCCTCTCACTGCACACGCGGAGCAGGTCTGAGCTCTGGTCTGCCTGGGAAAATGCACCGCAGAAGAAAAGACGCAGCAGTCAGAACCGCAAACTGCCCGAAGTCCCCCACTGAATTCTTGGTGTGCCAGTGGGAGGGACCTGGCTTTGGTCCCCTCTGCATGGACATCATCCACTTGAGGACCTCCCTGCCCTTCACAGCATCCTTCAGCAGAGACAAGAATGCTGGAGGGTCACAGACTGTGACCGTGTTCACAGGGGTCGCGGTGAGGCTGCCTGACGTCTTCCTCAAACCAAGCCCTCACTCCTCAGCACGGACACTTCCCAAGGCTTGGTCCTTGATCCGTCCCTTTCTCCCTACCCCCTTGAGAATCTCATCCATTTCCAGTGTTACTTAATTATTTTTAACTAATCGTAAACAGTATTTGCAAAACACTGTGCAACATACAACGTGTCCTGACAGGCAGCATCTCATTAGATCATCTGAGTAACTTTGAGAGGTAGGAATTATGCTTCTCCCCATTTCAGAGAGGCAGCCTAACCTGTGGTTAAGAGCAAGAACTCTAGAACCAGAGAGCCCAGGTTCAAATCCCAGCTCCACTACTTACTGGCTCTGTGACCTTGACGTGTTCCCTAAACTCTCTGGGCATGAGCTTCCTCTTCTGTAAAATGGGGACAATACCTGTGGTCAGGCACCCGTCTCATAGGGTTGGTGGGAGAAGTCAAGGGGATAATATTTGTACAGTGCTTAGAATAGTGCTTGGAACCACGTATTTGTTAAATAAGTAAAATGGGGACACTGAGGCTCAGAAAGGTTAAGTGCCTACTTTGAGAAAACAGGTAGTAAGAACTCTACAATTTGGTCCAATGGCCGTGAGGCTACCATCTGTCTTCAGTCCATCCATTCACCACAGAAGACTCAACACTGTGTGGCCTCACCTACATTTCCGATTTCTCACCCACCAACCCCTTCACGGGCCTCTGCTCTAGCCAGCTGTGCTGTGTGCTTCCCTTTCCAATTTCCTTTTGCTCCAGTCCATCCTCCACTTGGAATACTCTCCCTCTTTATGGAAGTGCTGAATAAAGATTTACTGAGTCTGAAATATGTCACTGATCTACTGGTCTAATGACTTTATTGAAAGAGGGAAAGAGGGGTGCCTGGGTGGCTCAGTCATTAAGCATCTGCCTTCGGCTCAGCTCATGATCCCAGGGTCCTGGGATTGAGCCCCATGTCAGGCTCCCTGCTCAGCGGGAAGCCTACTTCTCCCTCTCCCACCCCCCCTGCTTGTGCTCCCTCTCTCGCCGTCTCTCTCTGTCAAAGAAAGAAAGAAAGATAGAGGGAAAGAAATAAACAAATAAATGGGGGAGCTGGGAGACTGAAGCCTAAAGAACAAACAAAAAAATACATGAAGTCACGACACAGAATCTGGCAATGACTTCTTGGACCAGACACCAAGGGCACAGGCAAAAAAGAAAAAAATAGACAAATTTGGCTTCATGAAGATTTAAAAAATCTGTACATCCAAAGGTACTATCCACAGAATAAAAAGACAACCCACAGAATGGGAGAAAATGTTTGCAAATCATATATCTGATTAGGGATTACCATTGAGAATATATTAAGAACTCCTAAAATTAAAAAATAACCTAAAAAAAACCACCTGTGTCCAAAAAAGAGATGTAAACGGCCAGCAGGTACATGAAAAGATGCTCAACATCACTGAGCATTAGGAAAAGCAAATAAAACTACAAGGAGCTACCATCTCATACTCATTAGAATGGCTGCTATAAGGGAAAAAACAAAACAAAACGGAAAACAACCGGTGTTAGTGAGGATGTGCAGAAATTGGTGGTGGGAATGTACTGAAAAGCCGCCATGGAAAACAGCAGGAAGGTTTCTCAAAAAATCACATATTGAACTATCATACGATCTAGCAGTTCCACTTCTACTTATAACCCAAAAACATGAAAAGCAAGGTCTCGAAGAGAGACCTGCACACCCACATTCCTCGCAGCGTTATGCACACCAGCAAACATGTGGAAGGAACCCAAGTGTCCAGTGGGCGATGAATGGACACGTGAGGTATGGCATACCCACACGATAGAGCATCGCTCGGCTGTCAGAAGGAGGCTCTGACACCGGCTCAGACACGGGGGAACCTGGAGGACGCTGTGCTGTGTGGAATCAGCCAGTCACAGAATGACAGATGCTGGACGATTCCACTTACAGGAAGTGTTCAGCGTCGTCAAAATTCTCGAGACAGAACGGAGAACGGCGGGGGCCAGGAGCTGAGGGTGGGCAGGAGGGGGGCTGGTTAATGGGTTTAGTTTTACCGGATGAGGCGAGTTCTAGAGATGGATGGTGGGAGTGGTTACACAACGTGAATGGAGTCAATTCCACGGATTTGTGCACCTAACAATGGCAAATTCCGTGTTAAATACGATAGGACAAAAAGCTGGAAAACATATTTATTCAGGGTTTCTTCTCTTTAACGCCTCTTCCCACAGGGTTTGGAGAGTCAGCAAGTGAAGGGCGTTCCCCCAGGGGCAGAGGAAGGGCGCCTCTGGCACGGGGAGTAAGCCCTCCCCGCCCCCCCACACCAGCGGAGGGAGCGAGGCCTGGGTCTGGCCTGCATGATTCCTCCCCAGCTCCTCGTCCAGCACGGACTTCCCAGGCTGAGCACACCGAGTAAAACAAAACTCAACTCTCTGTTCCTCAGACTTCTCTGCTGCAGTTTTGTCGCGTGCTGGAGAATGTGAGGAACACTCTGTACTCAGCCAAGTCGGACTCGGAGCCATGGACTGTCAGTTGAATTTTTTCACAGGGCCCCTGGCCTCTCTCCCAGGCCGCCATCGGCAACACCGACGGCTGCCAGCATCCCCCTGATGTTTCCCAGTCAACACGGACGGGGGGACCGGCCATTTCAGCCTCCCGGAAAGTCCACAAACAACCAGCTGCTCTCACGATGACGACAGCTCACCCGGGGAGAGTCTTAAGTCCCAGGGCGCTTGAGGAAAAGGCAGGGAAAGCAGCCGTGATCTGACCACAGCTCTCTTGGGAAGAGGCAGCACCCTGAAGGTCGAGTCAGACCGTGCTATGGAGATCGCACTCCCAGCTGCATGCACACGAGGCAGAGACCTCCCCTTTGCCAGGCCCCTGGATGCCCCGGCCTGGACCACGTGACTCCCCTGGGTGGAAGAAGGGCAGGAACGCCAGCTTTTCCAGGGCGGGCTCGGATCCCGCCTGGATCCAGCAAGGCTGGGTCAGACCGGGTCAGAAGGGCCCCAGGCTGTTTCGAGTCACCTGCCGCTGCAGGATCCCCTCAGGCAGAGAGAAGCCAACGCCACTCCCCAGAGCTCCCAACTCAGACCTCCAAGTGGCTACTCAGCATCTCCATTCGGACGTCACAAGCATGGCAAGCCAAGAACGTCCGCCACTGGACTTCAGCTCTCTCAGACCCACCCCTTCCACGGTCTTCTCCATCTCACGTTACGGTTCCCCCATCTTCCCAGTGACTCAGACCCTAAACTGGGGGGTCACTCCTGACTCCTCACTTTCTCTCACAGCTTCTATCTGGTTCATCAGCAAATCTATGGGCTCTAATTTTGACAGGTTTCTAGAATTCAGCATGTTTAACTATCTCTGCTACCATCACTCTGGTCCAGGCTACACTGTATCTTCTCTGGATTATTAAAATACCTTCCTCACTAGCCTACCGACATCTGCCACTGCCCCCATTCTCGACACAGCAACCAGAATGAGCTGGTTCAAACACAGGTCAAAACAAATGAACAAGTCACTGCTTTATTTATAATCCCAAAAAGGATTCCCATATCACTCAGAATAAGCCCTGCAGTTTCCCCCATGATCTGGCTCTCCGTTACTCCTCCAACCTTGTAATAAAAATTGCTTTTTACATTCACTCCAACCACAGTGGCTTCCTTACTATTTCACAGATACATCAATCATCCATCCACACCTCAGGGCCTTTGCACTTGCTGTTTCCTATGCCTGGCATGCCCTTACCCTAGATATCTTTGGAGGTTGCTCTCTCACGTCCTTTAGGTTTTAACTTAAACCACATTTTTGGCAAGGCCTTCCCAGCCCACACTACCTTTCATACCCCCTTCCAACACTTCGTGGCTCCAATCCCTTCTTTACTTTTTCTTAGTGCAGATACGCATACTAATTTATCTTATTAATGCTTTTCTCTCCCGCAAGATGGTATGCTTCATGAGTGCAAGGAATTCTGTTCTGCAAACTTCTTGACCAGTACCTAGAACAGGGACTGACAAATAACAGGTTCCCTATATGTGTGATAAATAAGTGACTATATGAATGAACCATGGGACCCTGAGCCTCGTGGCACACTAGGTAATTCTTGCTCTGCAGACAGAGCAGATGCTATTCCCCATCTGGTCATTATCCCCTTTCCCCTCTCAACAGAACTCTCACTGGACGTGGGCATTAAATATGCCTACAAAAACCAGACTCACTGTACAGAGCTTGGGCGGCCATCAGACCCAGTTCCAGTCAACGAAAGTCTACAACGTGGCAAAGGCTTTCCATTTCCTGATAAAAGGGAACAGACTCAGCTATGGCTTCTGCCCTTTCTCCTTTCCCCGCTCTCCTGGCTGGAACTCAAACCCAAGCTTCCAAGTGAGGCAGCCACCTTTGGAGCAGGTAGCTGGAAGTCCCATGTGGAAGATTAAAGCCCAAACCACATGTCGAGCTGTGAAGCCACCGTGCCCAGCCACACGAGTCAACCCCTTCTTGAACTCCTTGTCATACGGTTTCCCTTCCATTCTGCTACGTAGAGCAACGCTAACTTGATACACAGGGCACAGGTGGGAAGAGAGACGCAGCGGAAGGAGAATCCCACTGATGGTAAGAACTAGTGCTGTGGGGTCTTCGTTCATCCATCCATCCTCCTCTCCCATCTACCCAATCCCCTGCCCCTCAGCCCCACAGTGAGCCTTACTCACCCACCCTTTCCCATGATAACTACAGAACCGAAGACTCTAATCATTAGGAAAAGAGGGCCTCCAATAATGACTTCTCGTCCAAAAATGCACTAAAACCTGAGCTAGTCCTTGGAAATGCCTCATTCTGGATAGCTGAGCTTTACAAATTAGGGGGGTTTACCACCTTAAAATAAAAAAAAAATAAAATAAAATATATAAATATAAAATAAAATATAAAAAATAAAATAAAAACTCTTTATTTTAACCCCTTAAGAAAAATTATGAAAATCTATATTTCTCTATACTTTAAAACAAACTATACAAAACATAATGATTTTCATGATGATTCAAGGTCATTAAGTACCAGGATAAATGGAATTCTGACTTGGGAAAGGCCTTAGAGATGAATTCCAGGGCACCTGCTTTTTCCTGAAAGCTCAGGGAGGACGGCTGTGCTCGCCCACAGTGAGCCGTGAGCGGATTTCCACGGCAGGGCAGCAAACACGGATTCCCTCCAGTCAGATAACAGTATATCCTCTCACATGCCTTTACTTGTGCCTCACCTCACATGCCTCACCAACATGCCTTTATTTCCTTCTTATACCTTCTCTGCCATTTTTTTCAACTTTCAGCTTCCAAAGTGTACATATCTATAGTTTTCCTCGTGGAAACTTGCTGAAGGTCTGAGTAAATAAAGCAAGGAAGCGCGTCAGTGCAAAGATCTCCAAGTCTAGCCTCGGTCATATGAAAGACATTTCCTCCTGTGCCTTTGGGGAGAGTTGATTTTCTTTCTTTTTTTTTTTTTATTATAAGGTTGTTTGGTTTGTTTGCCTTTTTTTTTTAAGATTTTATTTATTTATTTAATAAATAAATTAAATATTTATTTATTGAGAGAGAGAGAGATCACAAGTAGGCAGAGAGGCAGGCAGAGAGAGAGGGAGAAGTAGGCTCCCCGCTGAGCAGAGAGCCTGATGTGGGGCTCGATCCCAGGACCCTGAGATCACGACCTGAGCCGAAGGCAGACACTTAACCGACTGAGCCACCAAGGTGCCTCTCCTGTTGTTTTATTTTTTAAATTTTTTAAATTTTTTAAAGATTTTATTTATTTATCTGACAGAGAGGAGAGAGATCACAAGTAGGCAGAGAGGCAGGCAGAGAGAGAGGGAGAAGTAGGCTCCCCGCTGAGCAGAGAGCCCGATGCGGGGCTCGATCCCAGGACCCTGAGATCACGACCTGAGCCAAAGGCGGAGGCTTTAACCCACTGAGGCACCCAGGCACCCAAGAGTTGATTTTCTAACCTCTCAACACTCTGTCATGTAAGTGACATAGGAACTGTGGCATATTCCAGAAAAACAGGGACCCCTGAAACAGCTCTGAGCTCAGGATCTAATTTTAGTATTTTTTAAGGAGTAAGAGGGAAACTGCTGGATCTAAAAACAAAATCACTGAGCCCCAGTGGATTTTATACCACCAGGAAACTGGATATGTAAGTGCGGACAAAAGTATACTGAAGGTCTAGCATTATAATTTTCCAAAGGGCCAAGCCGAAAAAATGTGAACTTCTCGAAGAGACTGCAAGGACATCTGCAGACAGTCACTTTGCGGCCTGTCTAACAGGGCAGAGAGTGTTACTAGTTCGCGGCTATCTTGATTCCCTTTTATTTTTATTTCCTCTATACACTCTCCTATCACACATCCTCGAAGTCACGCATTCCCAAACGGCAGCTGGCAGTCACCGTGTAGACCAAATAAATGATGACTTGCTCACATGGGAACTACAATTCGTCAAGTGTCTCTAGAGGCTATTGTGGCCAATAAAATTAAAATTCATTTTTCACATAGTGATTGACTCCAAGCAGCTTTTTGTAATGAAGCATTTTCTCCAGTTGAAGTGGATCCAAGAAGCCTGGGGAAAGCTTGGAGATCACTACCAAAGCCACTCCAGGCCCCTGACCTTCTTGTTGCCACTTATGTGAATAACAACTAACTCAAGGTCCACCTCAACAGCAAAATTCTGAAGAAAACTTTCTGGAACATTCCACCCACACAGTGAACTTACTCCCTCTTACTACCTACAGTTTTCCCTTTACCTTTTAGTTATTCTGTCAGATAGGCATGTCCTAGCACAAGTTTTTATTTTAGGTGAGAATACTTCTCCCAAAAAAATTCTGAATTCTTCCTCAGTTGCCCCTTTTAATTCCCAATAGCACGTTGCATATGGGAGAAAATATTTCATGTGCCCCCTACTCTGTAGTATCTACGTCACTCTAATACTCAATATAAAAAACAGTTTTTGGAATCTTGACCGAACCTAGGTTTGAATTTCATATGACCTGTGCGTGTCTCCTAACCCCTCTGAGCTTCAAATTCTCCATGAAGAAAGGGAGAGTGGTAGTAACCTACTTTATGTGATTGTCAAGAGGAATATATGACCTCGCTGTAACAGCTAGGCAATAAAAAAGAAAAAAAAGGCAGCCAAACTGCAAAGAAAAAGTAAGACTGGGGGCACCTGGCTCAGTCGGTTGAGCATCTGCCTTGGGCTCAGGTCATAATCCCAGGGTCCTTGGATCGAGCCCACATCAGGCTCCCTGTTAATGGGGAGCCTGCTTCTCCCTCGGCTCCTCCATCTTGCTCATGCTCAAGCTCTCTCTCTCCCTATCAAATTAAAAAAAAAATCTTAAAAAAAAGAACTAATGAATGAATTCGATAAAGTCCCAGGATACAAAATTAACATACAGAAATCAGTTGCATTTCTATACACTAATAATGAACTATAAAAAAGAAATTAAGGGGTGCCAGGGTGGCTCAGTCAGTTAGGTGATCAATTCTCGATTTCGGCTCAGGTCATGGTCTCAGGGTCATGAGATCGAGCCCCACATCGGGTTCCACACTGGGTGGGTAGTCTGCTTGGGATTCTCTCTCTCCCTCTTCCTCTGCCCCTCCTACCCAACCCACTTGCACACTCTCTCTCTAAAAAAAAGAGAAGTTATTAAGAAAATAATCCCATTTATAATTGCATCAAAAATAAGATACCTAGCAATAAGTTTAACCAAGTAAGTAAAAGACCTCTGAAAACTATAAAACTGATGAAAGAAACATCTTCAGATGACACTAATAAATGTATAGATGTACCATGCTCATGGACTAGAAGAATTAATATTGTTAAAATGTCCATACCACTCAAAGCAATCTACAGATTCAATGCAATCCCCATCAAAACACTGCCAAAAAAATTTTTTTTCGTTTTCACAGAACAAAGAACAAAGAATCCTAAAATTGGTATGGGACCACAAAAGGTCCCAAACAGCCAAAGAAGTCTTGAGAAAGAAGAAAGCTGATTTCCAACTATACCAAAGAACCCTGATTTCTAATTATACCACAAAGTACAATAATCAAAACAGAATGGCACTGGTATGAAGACAGACCACATAGATCAGTGGAACAGAATAGAGAGCCCAGGGCTGCCTGGATGGTTCGGTCAGTTAAGAGTCCAACTCTTGACTTCAGCTCAGGTCATGACCTCAGGGTCGTGAGATTGAGCCCCAAGTTGGGCTCCATGCGCAGCGTGAAGCCTGCTTAAGATTCTCTCTCTCCCTTTTCCTCTGCCCCTCCCCTGACTCTTGCTCTCTAAAAAAAAAAGAATAGAGAGCCCAGAAATAAACCCTAACATATATGGTCAATTAATCTATGACAGAGGAGAGAAGAACATACAGTGGAGAAAAGGCAGTATCTTCAATAAATGATGCTGGGAAAACCGGACAGCAACAAGTACAAGAAAAAATTGGACCACTTTCTGACACTGTACACAAAAATTAACTCGAGATGTAAAAAGAATGTACATGTAAAAACTGAAACCATAAAAGTCCTAGAAGAAAACATAGGCACTAAGCTCTTTCACACTGGTCTAAGCACTATCTTTTTAAACCAGGTGCATCAAGCAAGAACAGCAAAAGCCAAGTATGTGCGAAAATATCAAAAAAGCTTCTGCACAGCAAAGGACCATCAACAAAACACAAAGGCAACCTACTGAAAGAAAAAAGATTATTTGCAAATCATTAAGGGCTTAATATCCAAAATATATAACACAACTTCATATCAAAAAAATCAACCTGATTGGTCAAAGGATGGGCAAAGGATTGGGCAAAGAATGGGCAAAGGACTTGAAAAGACATCTTTCCAAAGACGACAAGCTGTTGGCCAATGGGCACATGAGAATATGTTCACCATCACTTACCATCAAAGAAATGCAAATCAAACCTGCCGTGAGATATCACACCTGTCACATCGGCGAGTATCAAAAAAACAATAAGAGGGACGCCAAGGTGGCTCAGTCGGTTAAGCATCTACCTTCAGCTCAGGTCACAGTGTCAGGGTCCTGGGATCGAGTCCTGAGTCAGGCTCCCTGCTCAGCGGGATCTGCTTCTGCCTCGCCCTCTGCCTCTCCCCTCCACTCGTGCTCCACCGGCCACTCCCAGGTGGGGTGGCGCACATTCGGCCGACCTGACCAGCTGACGGGGAAACACAGCTCCACCCCGACCAGGCTGCTGCTGGTGCTCGTGCACACCACCCCTACCCTGGGGGAGCAAAGCTCATCTGTTTAAGGGAAACAGTATCAGGATGGCTGGGGAAGGCCTGCAAAAGACTCTAGATCACAATCAAACCCAATCACTACCCCAATATTCTACATCAGTGGTTCTCAAAGGAAGGGAGCTTCTGCCCCCCAGGAGGATTCTCTGGAAATGCCCGGGGACATTTTTGGTTGTCACATCTCAGGGGACAGTACTGGCATATAAGGCCAAGGATATGCTGAACACCCATGATGCACAGGGCAGCCCTGCACAACAAATTATCCAGCCCGACACATCAGTAGCACAGAGGCTGAGAAATCCTGTCCTATAGGAGCATGGTGGTTCGTTTTATTTTTTACTGTATGTATTTAACCAACAGATCGAAGGAAAGTGAAACAATTCCCTCCATAAAACATACACACACGCTCCAAGAAGACAAGGAGAGATGGAAACGATGCTGGGAATAAGACTAAGATTACTTCGGGCGCCTGGGTGGCTCAGTTGGTTAAGCAACTGCCTTTGGCTCAGGTCATGATCCCGGAGTCCTGGGATCGAGTCCCACATCAGGCTCCCAGCTCCACAGGAAGTCTGCTTCTCCCTCTGACCTTCTCCCCTCTCATGTTCTCTCTTACTGTCTCTATCTCAAATAAATAAATAAAATCTTAAAAAAAAAAGACTAAGATTACTTCTATCACAAGATAAACAATGCTATTATGTTAATTGGTTTCTATCCTAAATTATTTGCTTTATTCTTATCCTCTTAGAGCCCAGCAAACAAATTAAACTCATATTGCTAAAATTGAGAATATTATTTTCAATGTTTTAAAGTAATATCACTTCTGAATCTTTTTTTTCCTGATGACCGTATCTGAGACAGATGCCGTCACAGAAAGCCCTGAGGACTTAAGGGGGTCCCCTCCCACACTTACCATACTACCACTGGTTCCTGGATACTCCAAGCTTCCCCCTTCCCATCCCTCACTTGGCTACCCCTAAAAAGGTTTCCTGAATACCTACTCTGTGCCAAGTCCCTGGGACACAGCACTCAACGAAGTACCAAAATCTCTCTTCCCCTGCAGCTCACAGTCATGGGGGAGGGGACACGAACAGTGAACAGACAGACACCAGATATACAAAATAATTCCAGATAGTGATAGATGCCACAAAGAAAGATATAGCAGGGTGAAAGGAAAAGGAATGGGAGGGTGGTGGGAGTGGGTAGGCAGAAGGTCTCTCCCAGGCGACATCTGATCAGAGCAGAAAAAAATGCAAAGGAATTTCAGGCTACAGGAAGAGCCTGTGCAAAGGCCCTGAGGCAGAATGGTGAGAACACTAAGGAAAAGTGGAAGAAAGGAGAACAGCAGACCACCTAGAGTTAGGGGCAGATGACATGACAAAGGGCACCAGGACCATAGTAAGGAGTATGGCTAAGAGCCCATGTCTGACCAAAGTCCCTGGAATAACGTGGCTGACATGTTTTTAAAAGAGTCACTCTGCTGCTGGGTCGAGAACGGACATAGGGGGAGCGCGGATGCAGGGACACCAGGTAGGAGGTGGCTGCTGTAGCCCAAGTGATAGATGAAGGCTTGGACCAGGGTTGTGGTAACAGGGTGGTTTGAAGTGATAAGATTCATTAATCTCCAACATTTCAGGGCACTTGAGTGCAACTCAGGAGCAACTCAGCAAGCCATGTTATCTCACAGACGATGAAACCGAAGCCCAGAGAGTTGAGTGAGTTACTCGGCCACACACTTAATTCCTGGTAGAGCCCAAACGTCCTGACTGCCCACCCTAGAGCTCCACCCGTCCTGGCCATCCCCAGGACTGGCTGGGGTAGGAAGGTGAGCCTCTAGAAGGCAAGTGCAAAATAAATGATTGTCCTCGCTTCGAGCAAGGATGACCTCCTCACCAAATCCAACGTGCCCTTCCTTGAGCTTCCCGCAGCACCTGATGTCCTTGACCAGTTTCATTTTCTTCTGAGACCCTCTCTCCCCTTGGCTCCCCTGTTGCTGCTCTCCCCTGCCTCTCCCTCCTTCGTTCCTTGCCGGTCATGCTTACGGGGAGCTCTCCTGCCCTGTCAGTGCTGCTGTTTCCCAAGGGGCCCCCTGCCACGCTACTTCTTGCTCTCCCATCTACGGAGGAAACTAACGGTCTACCTCCTCTCATCCCTTTGCTCTGGGAGCTGTTCCCGAGTTTCCTCTGGACAGCCACCCTTTTCAGACCTGGAGTCCATGTGCCTTCACGGATAGGACACAGGATTCGTGCCTCGCCGACCAGCCTGTTCCAAATCCCTCTGATCCACGCAGTTGATCCACACAGTTCCCCTGTTGCTGGGGAAGCTGGGGGGAAAGACCGCTTCCCTCTCCCCCTAGATTTGAACCCTCAGCCTCCCCTAGCCATCTCGAGGGGAGAGCCGGACATAAGAGCAGCTAAGAAAAGAAGTTCTGATAAAATCGCTTGAACCTGGACCCCATGCCTGAAGGCAGACACACTCCCGAGCTTTCTGGGGATATGAGCCGGTCACTTTCCTTTCTGCCTCAGCCAAAGTGAACGGGATTTTCTACCCCTTGTAAAAGAAAGAGTCCCACTTAAAACCTAGCATCTCTCTCTGCGCGCTCTCTCTGTACCCACTTAAACAGTGATGACTCCACGCTCTCCATCCGGATCCTGGACAAGTCTTCGGAGCTCCAGATTCGTATCCGCCCACCCAGGAGATGTTTTCTCCCATCTGTCACACCCAGACCCCTCAGCCAGAACATGTGCAAAATGGGATTCATCATCAATGCTTCTACCATCTCAATATGCTGGTCTTCATATTTTTCACTACCCTCAAAAAAGCAAAAGAAAAAAAAAAAAAGAAAAAGCATCACCACCCACCCAAACCATTCAAGACAGAAACCCAGGACATCAGAGAGCACTCCTGCCAGGTAATCCTGATGGGGTTAAGGCCCCCGACTGCCATCTTCTGAGTGTGTGACCTTGGGGAGATGAGTGAACATATCGGAGCCTTGGATTTTCATATGGACTTATCTCTTTCAATGAGATGCTGTATGTAAAGCAATCAATGTCGGTCAGTTCCTTTCCTTATCACGGACATCTAGTGCATCCCTCAATTCTAACTCAAAACTTCATGGTCACTGGTCACTGCCATTACCCCAGCTGGGAGCCTCCCATCTTTCTCCTCGATGACTACTCTTATCTCATCTTCTTACCTTTGGTGTCCCCCACCCCCCCCCCCAGAGTCGCTGGACCGATGGGCTCCTAACCAGCCTGATGGCACCCTGTCAGGCTCTGCCACCTACACCATGTGCTCACTTGTAACCCCCTCCACTGGGGCTCTCCAAACACTCAGGGCTGTTCTCCAGCCCTGTGACCTGGCACAGCAATTTGCCCACCGAGAGTTTTCCTTCTCCCACCCAGGGGAGAGCTCATCCTCAAGACTTGATTTTAAAAAAAAGTCCCTCTAAAAATGAAAGAAAATAGAGATCGCACATTGGCTAATGAGGCTTACAGACAAATTCAAACCCTGACTTCCCCATCGCCTGAGAGGAGGGAACCTGAAAGAAGGCAGAAGAAAAGAAACAGTAATGTAAATTTTTTTTTTAAGATTTTATTTATTTGACAGAGAGAGAAAGCACAAGCAGGGAGAGCGGCAGAGAAGAGGGAGAAGCAGGCTCCCCGCTGAGCAAGGAGCCCGATGTGGGGCTCCATCCCAGAACCCTGGGATCATGACCCGAGCCGAAGGCAGATGCTTAACTGACTGAGCCTCCCAGGTGCCCCAATAATGTAAAATATTTTTAAATGAAAAAAAGTAAAGGAAGAATGGAGAGGAAAGAGAAAATATAAGAAATATGAGTTAATCTTGAGACAAGAGAAGGCTTCCCTAAACAGGACAGAAAACTTGAGGCCCACAGAAAAGTGACACAGATTCAGCCACATAAATAGTCATCACTTCTGCACGTAAGCAAAGCTGGGGAAGAAAACATAAAAAGCCAAGATATATGATTTATATCTTATATATGATTTATATCAAGAAAAGAATTCTCAAGTCCAGAATTTAGAAAGAGCCTCAAGAATTGATGGAATCTCAAGCAATCTGACAGAAAAATTGGAAAAAGACTTCATGGGGAAATTTGAAGGAGTGTAAATTGATTAACTTTTTTTTTTTAAGTATTAACTTGGGGGAACCTAAAATGCACAGAACTTTGATAAGGAATGGTCTTTAAGATGCAGGTTAAGGGGCGCCTGGGTGGCTCAGTGGGTTAAAGCCTCTCTGCCTTCAGCTCGGGTTGTGATCTCAGGGTCCTGGGATCGAGCCCCGCATTGGGCTCTCTGCTCAGCAGGGAGTCGGCTTCCCCCTCTCTCTCCGCCTGCCTCTCTGCCTATGTGTGATCTCTCTCTCTGTGTCAAATACATAAATAAAATCTTTAAAAAAAAAATGTAGGTTAATTTTTTTAAACTCCATAAGCAGAATAAGGTGGCAGAATGGTATGCTACCATGCTTAGAGGGAAAAAAAACAGAAGACACATTTACCTACAGATGCACAGACTATCTCTACATGAATACACAAAAACTGGAAAAATTAGTTGCATCCGAAAAGGGAAATAAGGCGCTGAGGTAGGAGGGAGGTGTTAACTTTTACACCCTTTGAGTGTTGTGCTTCATACACACTACCTATTCCCAAATACGACCTATCCCCAAACAAGTAAACCTAAGTAAGTAAATAAATTCAACCTTTTCTTCTGCACAATCTTCGGATCCTAATAAACAAAGGGAATTATGCTTAAATAAACATTTGAAATTATATACCCTTTGGCTCACCAGCTTCACTGGTAAGAGTAAGTTTTACCCAGAAATACTGTCACGTACACAGAGATGTGTGCTTGACTATAGCACTACTTGTAAGAGAAAAAGCTGGAATCCATGTAAGGGCCCATAAGTAGGGGAATGTTTAAATGAATTATGGTGAATCTATACAATGAAATACTGTGTAGACGTTACAAAGAATGAAGTATATCTATGTTCTTTTTTTCTTTTAACGATTTCACTTATTTAGTTGAGAGAAAAAAAGAGAGGGAGCAAGTAGGGGGGAGGGGCAGAGGAAGAGGAGTAGCAGACACCCCGCTGAGCAAGGAGCCCGACAAGGGGCTCAATCCCAGGACCCTAAAACTATGACCTGAGCCGAAATGCCACCTAGGCGCCTCTCTATGTTTGTTTTGTTTTTTTGTTTTCCTTTTTTTTTTTTTAAGTAATCTCTACGCCTAATATGAGGCTTGAACTCATGACCCCAAGATCAAGAGTTACACGCTCCACCAACTGAGCCAGTCAGGCACCCCTATGCTTTTGATATTGGAAGGCATCCGATTCCCATTGTTAAGTCAAAAAAGTAAGTCACAGAGCACACAATAATATATGATCTCGACTTATGTATTTTTAAAAGCATATTCAATATATTAAGGCTGGTCCTAAAGCTGGTAATGCAGATAATATTTCTATCATGTTATATAGTAGAGTATCAATAAACTATGTATTACATATTCACCTGTACTTCCAGTTGGTTGACCTATATTCGGGCACTGCAGAAGACCTAGAAAATACTACACGTACAGTGGTTCCCTCTCAGGTGAGGAGAGGGAATGAAGAAGAAGCTGAAGGAATTTTATTTTCCCATACATTTCTCTATTTTTAAAAAAACTTCTATAATTCATGTTTTTTTTAAACAGTTACTACCTTCTAGGCATGCTTTCCATTATTCATCCAAGGTCACGGGTTTGTAAGTGGCAGGGGTGGGTGCAAGCCGCCCGACTTCAGATGGTGCTCTTGACATAGCGCTTTCTCACCTGCTACTTGGATAAAAACCACACCCAAACCCCAATCTGCTGTGCCCCCTCCTGTCTTACCCCAGCTCACATAGAATACGCCTTCCTTTATGTTCCCGGCTTCCCTGAACAGATCCGTCCCGAACGTCTGCCGGGCCCGTAACTGGCCAAGGGAAAAGATACCACCCGGCTGTAGGCATTCTTATGGTGGAAGGCTAGAATCAGATGAGATGAGCACTGGCTGAATGAATGAAGGCCTGAGTCATAAAGTCAGCCCTTCCTGCAAACTCCAGGCAGCACCGATAGCTATCTCCAGTTCTGTTGATGTTTTTTGTTCTCAAAGAAAAACAGCTAGAAGACAGCACTCCTCCCCTCCAGTCATGCTTTATGGCATCTCAGAATGACAACAAGTGATTCTTAAGGTCTAACCCAGAGGTTGCAAGCTGGCAGTCTGCAGGCAACAACCGGCCTGCACACATAATTTGGTTGCCCTCACATTTTGGAAACTGTTTTGAATTAGTTGCCAACTTTAAAAACATGAGATTTTTTTCCCCATAAAAATTTATAGCTTCCCCCTCAAATTCAAGTCAAGCAACAATGTACTGGAGCTCTGTGGCACCTACGCCTGTCTCTTTATAGGGAGGCATGCTCCCAACACTCCCCCCAGCAAACGCCCGCCCCCCTTGGATCCCCCCATACCAGCCCTCCTCCTGCACCCAAGGCTTCCTGTCTGTCCCAAGTAGCAGCAGAGTTTCCAGCACAGAACTGTACCTCCTTTGGTGGACATTTAGGTCAGTTCCAGTTCAGCCCATTCTGCCTTCCAGGGTATCCAAAGAGCTCAGCCCCTCTGACCACAGGGTCCTCCTTCGTCTGATACTCCCACTGCGCAGGGCTGCAACACAAAGAGAATGGTATGAGTACCTGAAGTCTTGGATTTAGCTTCTAAAACGCCAAGCAGTCCTCTTTTTGACGGGTCTCTAATCTCCCTGCCACGGCAGTAGAGCTTTGGGGCAGGGAGAAGTCCTGAGTTCAAGGGCCTGCCTGTGTGAAAAGCATTGCCAAGTCTAAAGACCTGAGTTCAATCCTGGCTCCTGGGCCAAGTACTTACCTCTCTTGAGTCTGTTTCCCTACCTCTAAAACAGGCTAATTGCACTTCACAGGCTAAGTGAAAGAAATTTTTAAAAGTGTATATGAAAAGTGCTTATGAACATCTTCAAAAACAAGTACAAGGTACAAAACAAGACAGGTGTGGAGTAGAACGAGAAAAGAGAGGCACTTTTTTTTTTAATTTTTTAATTTATTTATTAGAGAGAGAGAGACTGAGAATGAGAGGGGAGAAGGTCAGAGGGAGAAGCAGACTTCCCGCAGAGCCAGGAGTCCGATATGGGACTTGATCCCAGGACTCCGGGATCATGACCTGAGCCGAAGGCAGTCGCTTTAACCAACTGAGCCACCCAGGCGCCCAAGAGGGGCACTTTTGAACAAGTAACAGAAATGGACGACAGAAATCCCAGTTAAAGAAAGGTGGATGAAGAGCCCCTGTCTGTGTGATCTGAGGTCCTCCCGCCTCCTCCTTCCACTTGGAGGGCCTGGAAAATGCCTCTCCTCACCTGTCTCCAGGGTTGCAGTACGATGGATCCTCAGCAAAAGCCCATTATTTCCCCATGCAGGAGCTCCCGCCCTGGAAACAGCTCATTTCCAGAGCCAGGTCCCAGGGAGAGTGGAGGCTGGCCAAGCTGGGGAGGAGGCCCGGTGATGTCCGTCCTCCCCAGCCTCTAGCTAGGTGAGATGGGCTTGCCCTAAGTTATCATTATCCCCACTGGACACATCAAGGCACGAAGGCCCTTTCCCTCCAAAACCACACCACCTCCCTACTTCACAGTGAGGAGGATCAAATGACCTGCTCTTGAAAGCACTTTGCAAAAAGGATGAAAGGTACAATAGCGAACAAAAACTGCCGCAGAGACGTGCTATAAAAGTGATGCCAAAGCACGGCCGTGTGGTTACTGGAAAGCAGACCTCGGAAGCGCCCCAGAGCATCCCAGTTATCCAACAGGCATTCTCACCTCACATGTCTTTGTCAAAAGGTGCCACGGGGCTAAGCTCTGGCCCGGAAGGCTCGCCAAGTCCCCGAAAAGCTCACCGGATCTCCCTCTGGCAGATGTGAGGGGCGGAGGCGCCCACCCCGCCGCGCCAGGGTCGGCCGGGCGACTTCTGGGTACGCCTCTCGCCCAGGCTCCGGGAGACAGCGCCCTGAGCCCGACCGGGAAGATGAGGCTCACCTGGTCCTCATGGATTCCAGCCGAGGGGCGAGGCCGCTTTGCAACACCCACCCCCCACGTATGTCCCCGAGCGCAGCGTGAGCCCCCCGCCTTGAGGGAGCACGGCCCCTATCACCCGGGTCCCGGGCAAGCACCAAAGTCCTCCCCGCCCGGGGGTCTTAGAGGCTGCGGGCGGCGCTGGAGTGACGGGGCGGGCCGGGGGAAGGGCCGGTCCCAAGCCTCTGGCCGCAGGGGAGGGACGCGCCCCCAAGATCTTCCCACAAAGAGCTCCGGCTGCCCGGTCGCAGGCGGAGCGCGGCCGGGAGCACAGCCCCCTACCCGCCGCGGGGTGCTGAGAAAAAAGAGCGCCGTGGGGGCGGGGAGGCGTGGGGGAAGGGGCGCCGAGACCCTCCCCGCCCGCGTCCCCGCGCGCGCGCGCCCGCCCGGCCGGCCCGGAACTCAGTCCCGCTCGGGCCCGGCCCGCGCGCCGCCGCCGCTGCCCCGCGTCCCCCACCCGGCTCACCGCGCCGCCGCCGCTCGCGGCCCGGCCCGGCCGTCTCCCGCCTCGGCTGCAGCCGCCGCCGCCGCCGCTTCCTTCCTCCCGGCCGCGCTCGCGGACTAGAGGTTTCGGGTTTCAGGCCGCCGAGCCCCGCTTCGCTCCTCCCGCCGCCCCGCCGCCAGCACGCGGACCCGGGCGGGCGCAGGCCAAGTAACTTTGCGGCGCTCCCGCCCCTCCTCCGCCGCGCCGCCGCTCCCCGCCCCCCGCGGCCCCCAGCGCCCCGCGCCGCCGCCCCTCCCCGCCCCGGCGCGCCTCTCCCCAGCCCCGCGCCCCCCGCTCCGCAGCCGACCGCCCTTCAAGCCGCTTCTTCCCGTTTCTTCCCACGACCAGCCTCGCGGGCCGCTCTTTGTCTCGCCCTTCGCCTCGCGGCTCGCCCCACTTCGCGCCTGTGGCCCCTACTCGGGCCTTCCCGGACCCTGTCGCTCCGTCCCAGTTCCAGCCGTTGGGACGTCCCCTTTTTCATTTCTCTCTCTCCTACTTTCGGATTCTCCCAGTGGGCTCCACACAGTCCCATTCTCCTCCTCCTCCTCCCATCTCTCCCTCTGTTCCTCCGGCCTTGCCTTTCCTGCGCACTTTTCATTCATCCTATCGACGTCGAGGAACATCTGCCTGATGCCAGGGACAGTCCTGCGCCCTGGAAACAGCACAAGGAATCAACCGCGGAGCCAGCCTTTGAGGAACCCACAGCCCTCGAGAGTAGGAGGGTGAATGTAAACAGATCTTTGCAATGCTACTCTACTCTCCCTCTGAACCAAAAGGCCGAGGAGCAGTAATTACAACACACAGACCGGGATTCTGCCAGTTCAGAAGACAGAACAGTTCCTTTTCATGTTTTTCCCCCCTTCCCCACTCCCCACATTCTGTACCGGCCTCCTGCATGTTCTATGCAGCGGGCTAAGTAAGGGGAAGAAAAGTTAAAGCAAACGGTGAACTGTAGAAGGGGGGAGGGAGGAAGGAAGAGAAAACATTAAGGGCATTAAGAGAGTCAGGTAAGAATTTACAAAGCCCAGCTGAACTTGAGCAAAAACCGATGCTGCTCTCAGAGCAGGATGCAAATTCCTCTGAAATCCATCTGCTTTGATGAATGCATTAATTATTCCCTTGTCTACAGATTGGCACTGTGGGAGCTGCGTCCTTATTGTTATTAGGCCACCGAAGCACCATTTAGAGCAATAATTTACTACCTAGCACTTACCAAACACCCAGCTCGTCTTCAGGGACAAATGGGATAATGGGAAGGAAAAAATAATGTTAATGGATGCCTTAATATTCCTATGGGATCGATGTTCTACTTGGTCCAAAACTGGAAGCTGAAACTCCTCTCAGAGTCTAGGTCCCCAGACAGCCAGATGCTGAAGGAGCTTAAAGCAGTTTGTTCTTAAGATTATTTTAGACCTTTATTCTGAAATCCCTGGGGGCTTTGTTGTTCTTGTTGTTTTGTTTTAATTTGCATTGACTCTGGCCCTGGCTAATCGTTGTAACCCTGGGGGAGTTATTTAACCTTTCTGAATCTCAGCTTATTCATATATAAAATAGGCATACTCATACCTGCCTATCTGTTGAGTTTCAAAAGACGAAATGAAATAATGTGAGTAAATCACCTGGTGCATAGATCCTGAGAGCTGAGCACTAAGCCCTTTTGAAAGTTGGCATTTAGGAAAGCTTAAGATATGCCATAGACTGGCATGGAGAGAACAAGAAAAACAATTAGAGATCTTTCACCTCCGTATCCACTCGGGATGCAAAAATGCCCTTCCCATACTTATTCTATTTCATTTTGAACTCTCCAACTGAAAGCCTTTTTCTTCTCCTGCTGCTCATTATCAAATATATTATTTATCACAAAGGTTTTTCTTCCCATCGCTCATAAGCTCAGAACTTACTGTGCATTCAAAAATAGAAATTGCTGCCAACAAACGCATTTTTTCAATTGCTCTCTTAAGATTTTTTTTTTTCCTTTCTGGAACTAATATTGAGCTGCAAGCAGTAGTCACTCAGATGCAGAGAAAAGAAAGAAAAATTATTATCTGTTATTTCACTATCACTGTACAGGTGATAGGTGTGTGAAAAACATGGCGTGAAAAAAAAAAAACATGGCGTGCATTTTGTGTGAGAATTTTTTTCAAGAAAAGACAAGAGAGATACATAGTAACTCTCCTTTCCAAGTTCCTTTCATTAGTCATTTCCTTTTGGGGTCCCCAAAAGACTTCTGAACTAAGATAATGTGATGCTTTGTCCTAGGGAATCCGATCTGCATATGGTAAGACATCTTTAAAAGTATCTTTCCAATCCAATAGTCCACATAAAACTAGGCAAAGCAAAATTGTGAAGTATGCTGTCCATTCTGCATAAAATATTAGCCCTGTACTTATCACAGGCTGACTCCTTCTTACCCTTCACATCTCAACTTCAATGTCACCTCTTCAGCGAAGTCTTCCCTGACCAGCCTAAAAGAGGTTCTCTAATCTCTGCTCTCTCTCAGAGCTCCCTATCCTTTTTCTGTATAAAATTTATCTCAATGTGTAATATATCTAATTTTTTCTCTTTATTGGCTTATAGTATGCCACCATTGGTAGATGCAAACTCCATGAGAGCAGGAACCCTATCTGTGTTATTTACGACTATAGAACCAAGGCCAACTTGTTAAATAAATGAAATGAAAAAATGAAAATAGATCAAGTATGTCTTCAGGGGCATCTGGTTATCAAACTTTCGATCTGATAAGAATCCCTTGGAGATTTCTTAGATGCAACACCAAAAGCACAAGTGATTAAAGAGAGTTTTGATGCGGGCACCTGGGTGGCTCAGTCGTTAAGCATCTGCAATCAGCTCGGGCGGGTCATGATCCCAGAGTCCTAGGATCGAGCCCCACATCGAACCCTACATTGGGCACCCCTCTCAGCGTGAAGCCTGCTTCTCCCTCTCCCTCTCCCACTCCCCCTGCTTGTGTTCCCTCTTTCGCTGTGTCCCTCTCTGTCAACTAAATAAATAAAATCTATTTTAAAAAAAAGAGAGAGAGGTTTGATGTGTTGGATTTCATCAAAATTAAAAACTTAAGTGCCTCCTGGGACACCATCAAGAAAATGAAAGACAATTCACAGTATAGGATAAAATGTTTGCAAATCATATACCTGATAAAGAACTTGTATCCAGAATCTACAAAGAACTACACTTCAATAATAAAAAGAAAAAAAATCCACTTTAAAAAGTATAAAAGATCCAAATAGACATTTCTTCAACGAAGGTATAGAAATAGCCAATAAGCATATGCTGGACATCATTAGTCATTAGAGAAATGTATATCAAAACAGAAATGAGGGGCACCTGGGTGGCTCAGTTGGTTGAGTGTCTGTCTTCGGCTCAGGTCATGATCCCAGGGTCCTGGGATCAAGCTGCACATCCGGCTCCATACTCAGTGGGGAGCCTGCTTCTTCCTCTCCCTCTGCCTGCTGCGCCCCCTGCTTGTGTTTTCTCTCTCTCTCTCTCTCTGTCAAATGAATAAAATCTGGGAAAAAAACGACACAGAAATGAGACTCCACTTCACACTCAGTAAAATGGCTAAAATGAAAACGGTGATGACCGGTATTATGGAAGATTTGGAGGAGTTAGAACCCTGTACACTGCAGGTGGGATTATAAAATGAGGCAGCCACTTTAGAAAATACTCTGTGAGTTCCTCAAAATGTTAGACATAAAATTTCCATATGACCCAGCAATTCCACTTGTAGGTGTTAAAGCAAGAGACATAAAAACCTACATCCACACAAAAATCTATATACAAATGCTCATGACTCATTACTCATAATAGCTAAAAAGCAGAAATGACTCAATTGCCCATCAGTTGATGGCTGGGAAACAAAATGTGGCCTATCCATACGGTGGACTATTATTCAGCCATGAAAAGGAATGAGGTAATGACACATGCTACAACATGGGTGAAAACCTTGAAAATGTGAGGCTAAGTGAAAGAAGCCAGACAGAAAAGGTAGCCTATTGTATGAGTCCATTTCACGGGGACAGAAAGATTAACGATCACCTAGGGCTGGGGGAAGGGAGGGATGGATGAGAGGTGACTGCTAATGGATAAAGAATTCCTTTTAGAGATGGTGAAAATGTTATAAAATTAGATTATGGTGATGACTGCACAAAGCTGTGCATATCCTAAAAACCAGTGACTCCTACATTTCAAATGGATGAAATTTATGGTATGTAAATTATGTCTCGATAAAGCTCTTTTAAAATAAAAAGAATCCTTTATGGGGTTTGTTGAAATGCTATTTCAGGCCCTGCTGGAGAGACTGACTCGGCAGGAGTTGGGGAGAGCTGCTGTTTGCAGCTCTGCACCCATTCCTTCTCCTACGGGGAGTGTGCCCTCCAATTTCCTTTGGGAAACCATTGCTTCCCCCTGGGAGCCAGTCATGAGGTTTGCATGGGAGGACCTCTTCCCCAGCTCCAGGGGTGGGTTCTCATTGTCAGCATTTCCTACCTTTTCCAGCCAGAGGGAGGTTCAGGGATGGAGAATGGCCATAGGCCTCTTGAGTCAGAATGAAGCCTTCAAGGACATTTTGCAGAGAAGGCTGGGTAGGTGGAACCAACATTTAAGGAACAGAGAGAGTGAGAAATAGTAGAATTTAAGTCTCGGCTAAATCATTTGAATCTTGGTGAAGCCTTCCCTGAAGCTGATTGATCAGTTACTGGAGGCAACAAATGTTATTTTATTAAGCCACTGTGGGTTTAATTTCTGTTATTTGGAACAGAAAGCATCTAACTCAGTGGTTCTCAAGAAGACATGTTGGAAATCTCTGGGGCCTTTTGGAATCATCACAATGATTAGAGGATACTCCAGATATTTAGTGGATAGGGCCAAGGATACCAGATGTCTTGAAGTGCATGACAAGGAGAATAGTTCCCTTTACATGTAACTTTTGAGAGACCGACAAGAAAGCTTTTTTTATTTTCCATGTCTAGAGTCTAACTCTACATCTAAGCACAAAGAGTTTGTTTAGTTTTGTTGTTGTTGTTGTTGTTGTTTGAGTAGTTTTGTTTTTTGCATAGTTTCCGGATGTACCAATGCATCCGGAAACGCCATTCCTGTGTAAATTGAAGAGTGTACTTTGATTTGTTCAAAACTCACCAAGACTTGTTCATCAGTTTGGAAAATCACGTCCCTGTTGAGAATGCTACTCATTGTATCAAATTTACCAACTTAAGTTCAGTGATCTGGTCTGCATTTATATATGTCACATTCAGTGATCCTATCCATAACTTCCAGTGCCTGACCACTTCACAGTGTCATCTAGTAGGGTTAACACATTGAAATGAGCATTACATTGTTATTCATTCCTTCATTCAACAGTTTCCTGAGTACCATATGCTGCTCCTGGCCTGAAAATTACAACTGTAAACAAGAAACACATAAATCCCTGCCATCATGGAGCTTATATTTGGGTGAAGGAGATACAATTAAAAAAAAAAAAAAGCAAAATATATTCTACTTTAGACAGTGATAAAGTCCTTTAAAAAAAAAAAGGAATAAAGCCAGGAAGGAGAAATAAAGTTCAGGAATAGGGGTGGGGCTTGAAATTTTCATTAGGGTCATCAGGGAAAAGCTGAGAAAATGCTTAAAGTTAAGGATTCAGCCTCGTAGGCATCTGAGGAAGAGTGTTTCAGGCATGGAGAAAGGGCAGTGCAAAGGCCCCGAGGAAGCAACATATCTAGGCTGTTTAAGAGACAGTGAGGAGACCAGTGTGGCTCGAGAAGCACGCTTAAGAGGAAGAAAACGGGATATGAGTTCAGAGAGGAAGCAGGAGACCAGATTGTGCAGAATCTTACAAATCCTTTGGCTTTTTCTCTGGATGTGATGAAAGTTGTGGATAGAAGAGTGATAAAATCACTTCCCATTATTATTAAGTGTTCCAAAATTCTCTATGTAGGCAGATTGTATTATTACGAATTCCATTTCAGGATACTAAACGGTTGTTACAAAATATCTCTTGTTTTAAAAGGGTGCATTAGACATGAGAATCACCTCTCTGACAAAGATGTGAGGTCTGGGTGGCAGTCCAGAAGTCCTCCTCTTGCCCAGTGCGCCCCCCAGGTGACCGTGATGTACAAGCTGGGAGCCATGATGTGGAGACAAGCCTCCAAGCCCTCCCCTTAGTTCTTCCTTCTTTCGTGATATCGCAGGTGTAAACAGTTTTCTCTTCCGCCTTCGTCCTGTGCCTGTTTCCAAAAAACACTGGAGGAGTTCTTACAGAAAAAGGCATGGACACAATATGACTGGCAAAATGGTCCTGGCTCACTGAAGACCAGGTACGAAGAAGAGGGAGCAATGTCCCCACAAGCTGGTTGCACAGGGATGGGTGTGCTCTGGGTCACGGCCGCCTGTGGGTGACGCCGTCCCTGAGTCCGCTGCTGCACACTCACCGGAGGCCGTCTTATCTCCTTGCACTCTCTGCCTCGTATTTGAGGGTGAGAGAGCAGGGTGTGTGTGTGTGTGTGTGTGTGTGTGTGTGTGTGTGTGTACACAGGATGGCAAAAAAGAAGGAAGAAGAATGTCCAAAATTATAGGAGACACAGGTATCTGAAAATTTCTATAGAAAACCTTCTGTTTTCAGGATGGTGGATTATCTGTGTCAATTGTTGGTTAGACAAAGGCAGCTTTTTCAAAGATGGTCTCCATAGAGTAAAAAGACATTCAGATTTGGCAAATATGGACTGGACTCCTACTATGTACCAGTTTCCCTATTTGCCGTTTTATTTGCATTATTTCACTTAGTCTTCATGATGACTTATTGCTAGTTGACTAACATCTTCATTTTATTACATTCAGAACTAAGAACTTCGGTTCTTTCTTTCTCTCAGCCCTACCAAAACATCTCACATAACTTCTCTGTTCCTCAACATCCACGTCTGTAAACTGGGGATCAGAGTTGTATTAGACCCTTGTGAGGATTAAATGACACAATGAATGGAAATGTTACACATCGTAGACGTCCAATAAATGCAACCGTGTGGATACGTGCATGCACACATACTGCTATGGACTGAATGTTTGCGTCGCCCAAAATTCCTAAGCTGAAGCCGATCCCCTCTATAATGGTATTTGGAGGTAGGGGCTGTGGGAAGCGATTGGGAGGGGATTAGCACCCTTTAAGAAAAGACACAACAGAGCTTAACTCTTTCTGTCTGAACTCCACCGTGTGAAGATACAAAAAAAAAAAAAAAAAAAGCCACCTGCAAACCAGAAAGTAGATCCTCATCAGACATGAGACCTACTGGCACCTTGATTGTAGACTTCCCAGCCTCCAGAACTGGGACAATAAATATGTGTTGTTTAAGCCAGACTATGGTATATAGAACAGTCTGAACTGAAACAGCTGCCTGAGGACCTGACTGACTTACTCGGCTGAGATCTGCCTTTGGCTCAGGTCATGATCTCGGGGTCCAAGGATGGAGCCCTGCATTGGGCTCCTTGCCCCGAGGGGACCCTGCTTTCCCTCTGCCCCTCCCCTCACTTGTGCATGCGTGCTCTCTCTCAAATAAATAAATAAATAAATAAATAAAATCTTAAAAAAAAAAAGACACACTCTCCTACATGCAAATACATATGTATGGAATGGAGATTGTAACAGTACCTAGGATAGGGAAATTAAATGAATTAGTAATCATAAAGCAGTTAGAATGGAGCCTGGCACCCAGTAAGGTCTATGTAAGTGTTCAATAGAAATGAAAATGTAGACAGGCAGGGGAAATGGAAGCTACTGAATCAGTGAAAGTTAGAAATGTCTGGCAAGAAATAGATTTGAATATTTCCAAGTATTGTACAGGAACTGAAAGTAGCCTATCAAAAAGTACTCCGCATGCTCCTAATAGAGGCTACTTTTGGCAGCTGCTTAATGGGAACGATATGAACTGTTTTCTACCTCTCGCCTCTGCAACTTGGCCAGCCTTCAGCTGGACCTGCTTCTGCAACATCCCTCTCCGGGTGCAGTAGGACAGGGGAGGCAGGACTGGAGTCATCCAAAGAGCTCTGTCCTTCCAATCCCAAACGAATTTAGTAAAAGGTAAAGAATGGCCTCTTGTTAACATATATATATATACACACAGAAAATAGATAGCTTTTTAAATTTCTTTTTTTAATTTAAATTTATTAACATATAATGTATTATTGGTTTCAGAGGTAGAGGTCAGTGATTCGTCAGTTGCAGGTGACACCCAGGGCTCATTACATCACATGCCCTCCTTCATGCCCATCATCCAGTTACCCCGTCCCTCCAGCTCCCTCCCCTCCAGCAACCCCCAGTTTGTTTCCTATGATTAAGAGTCTCTTATGATTTGTCTCCCACTCTGATTTCGTCTTATTTTGTTTTTTCTTCCCTTCCCCATGACCCCCTATTTCGTTTCTTAAATTCCACACATCAGTGAGAATATATGATCGCTGTGTTTCTCTGATTGACTTATTTCGCTTAGCATAATACCTTCAAGGGCCATCCACGTTGTTGCAAATGGCAAGATTTCAGAAAATAGATAGTTTTAAAGTAAATGGGCCTTCTCCAGTATTATCTTTATTAAGGGATAATATAAAAGTATTGATTTTCTTAAACTGTTTGTTCTTTAGTAATATTTTCAAAGAACTTGTTTTGCAATTCTTTTCTTTATAGATAAGGTAAACCAGGCCAATCTCTTTCCCAAATATCTTAAATCTCAAATTTAAAATCGATGAATTGAATTTAAATAAAACAAATTCTTTAAAAAATTGATGACGTTTCCCTATCATAAAATTCTAGGTAATGGCAATCTTCACAAACCAATGGCTTATTCTTTAAAAAATATCTCAACTATCAATAAGGCAGAACACATGGAACAAAGAAAAAATAAATAGATCTGTCTGTGCTTCCATGGAAAGTTGTTCATGATACAGTAAGCAAAAAGGTTTCGGAAAATATATAAGTAATATGATCTCATCTCTATAAACATATATGTGTCCATGTGGATATCTCCATGTGCATTAAAAGAAATCTGAAAGAGTAGACACCAAATCAGAAATGGTGATTACAGTTAGATGTGGGCTAGTGGAAATAGGTACTTTTACTTTTTACTTTATACACTTTCTGTATTGAATTCTTTACAATAAGTATATATTATTGTATTATTTTAAAAACATAGTATTAAAATAAAAATGTACTTCAGCACCTGATAAATATGCCCAGATATACACACTGATGTGTGTTTTTATCTAGAGCAAGTACTTATTGAGCACATATTATGTGCTCTTGAGATACATTGGTGAGCAAAGCAGACAAAGACCCCTGCCCCCAAAAGCTTATATTCTAACCAGAATTAGAGCAGGATAAGGAGGATCTAGATACAGAGAACAGAGGGTAGTTTTTAATATTAAATACAGTGGTCAGAGTAGAGCTTATTGATAATCTGATACTTGAGCAAAGCCTTGAAGGAGGTGAATACATTAGTCATTAGGGTGTGTGAGAAAGGCAT
>CM052814.1:48583057-48649724 GCA_028533885.1 Nasua narica
ATCAAGTGTCAGGATATAAAATTAATGCACAGAAATCAGTTGCATTCCTATACACAAACAGCAAAACAGAAGAAAGAGAAATTAAGGAGTCGATTCCATTTACAATTGCACCCAAAACCATAAGATACCTAGGAATAAACCTAACCAAAGAGGCAAAGAATCTGTACTCAGAAAACTACAAAGTGCTCATGAAAGAAATGGGGGAAGACCTAAAGAAATGGAAAAACGTTCCATGCTCATGGATTGGAAGAACAAATATTGTGAAAATGTTTATGCTACCTAAAGCAATCTATAAATTTAATGCAATCCCTATCAAAATACCATCAATTTATTTCAAAGAAATGGAACAAATAATCCTAAAATTTATATGGAACCAGAAAAGACCACGAATAGCCAGAGGAATGTTGAAAAAGAAAACCAAAGTCGGCAGCATCACAATTCCGGACTTCAAGCTCTATTACAAAGCTGTAATCATCAAGACAGTGTGGTACTGGCACAAAAACAGACACACAGATCAATGGAACAGAATAGAGAGCCTAGAAATGGAACCTCAACTTTATGGTCAACTAATCTTAGACAAAGCAGGAAAGAATATTCAGCCTTGCCCTTCTTATCAATGCCCAGACCCTGGATCATCTGTCCATTCCCTTGAATGGTTTATTGAATGACTACTGTGTCATTCACAGTCCCAAACAGGCTCTGAGGACAGAAACATGAGTAAGACAAAGGCCTCTGCCCTTGAAGAACTCAAAATTGAGGAGTTGTGATCATAGCTTCCACTCAATGGGTAAATCAGTGAGGCATTGGAAGTTATTTTGAATGGGGAGCAAGAGGACTAAAAGGGCAATAAATGGACCTGAGGAAGTGGGAAGGAGAGTTTGTGACCTGAGAGAGATATAGGTTATGTAAGGACAGCCTGGTAGAGCTATAGTTTGGTTCAGTGTGGCTCATTGAGAAGGTAGAATCCCCCTGTTAAGAAACAAAGCAATTATTTTATTACTCATTCTTCCTATTGAGACTCACAGGAAATTGAAGAGTGGAATATTTTCAGTGCTGGGTCGTTTCATCTGTGTTTACGTAGACTCAGCCCCTGTGCTCCCATCTGTGTGTCGTGGGCACTCTTCACCGTGGGGATTCTGAAAGATGAGTTGAGGTCTAAGCTGACTCTTCCTGACACCTTAGAAGGTTCTTGAGGCCCATTCTTCCCATCAGAGTTTGGCTCAGGGAAAGTGAACCCAAATGTAAAGGACTTCCAAATTATTTTGTTTTATGAGAAATGAGGTTTAATTATTGGGATCTTAGAATAATTGTGGGGCACCTGGGTGGCTCAGTTGGTTAAGCAGCTGCCTTCGGCTCAGGTCATGATCCTGGAGTCCCGGGATCGAATCCCACATCGGGCTCCCAGCTCCATGGGGAGTCTGCTTCTCACTCTGACCTCCCTTCTCATGCTCTCTCTCACTCTCTCTCTTTCCTAATAAATAAATAAATAAAATCTTAAAAAAAAAGAATTATTGTTAGAAATCTCTCTTTTGAAATGTTATAAAATTACTTATCCTAATGAGATTAAACTTTTATTAACTGCTAACCTATAGCATGACCAACAAAACAAAAACCCTAATGGTTTTTTAATAAGAATAAGTTATGTTGATATGGTCTAGCTTCCTCTCTAACTCTCTGTAGTTTACCTAAGACATCACACTGTTCCTTCTTCCCTTCTCCATGAGGGATTCATAGCTTCTTTTTTTGGTCTGCTTTCACTAGAGAATCCTGCAATCATTCCAGTCTGGTCAGTGGCCCTCTTTTCTGTATTTTCATATCACTTCACGTATGTATCTATTGGCATTAGGGACACTTCTTATATATCTGTCCCCTAGGTGTAGAATTAAGTTCCTAAGGAATGGGAATGGATCCCCATTCAACAAATGCCCATTGAAGATTTACCATATGCCAGACACTGTGCTAGGAATTGGGGAATATCAACCCACAACCTCTCACACTCAGGTTCTTGATGTGTGTTACCTGGACTAGCAACATCTGTATCACCGTGGAACTTACTAGAAATGCCAGTTATCAGAGCTCCCTAGACAGAGTGATTCAGACGCTCTGGGGGTGGGCCCCTGCAGTCTATCATAATAAACCCTCTGAGTAATTCTGTTGCACGTTAACATTTGAAAATCACTGGCTTATAGTATATTAAGAGAAACAGAGAAACAAGCAGACAATTACTACATGACGAGAGACAATTACTATATGACGAGAGAAGAACTTTGATGATACTGGATAGAAGGTTACCTGATGATGATGTCACACTAGAGAGGCATTTCATACTGACAGGGGATGTGAGGAGGGAATGGTGAGGAAGATTTTCTCCAAGAAAGAACACTAAGACCTGCTTCTGAAGGAATATATGTGTGAGCCAGTTGGAGCAGGTTGAAGGACATTATCAGCCTAGGAGGCCTTGTGCAAAGGCCTAGAGGTGGGAAAGAGAGAGAAAGAGAATGACAGAGAGACAGAAGGGGAGGGGAAGGAAGAAGATGGAGGTGTCATTCATCAATACCCATGAAAAACCAATTCTTACCTACATTTTTGAACTGTTTATAGACTGCTCTTTTCAAATTCCTTAACTGAAATCTGTCTTCTGTGAGGACTCTGCTTCCCTCACAGTCCTTGTGAGCTGGGCAGCTCATTCTTTTTGACCCCATGTGCCACCAAGATGGCGGTGGGCTTCAGTCTCCTCACTCCACACTGACGCTTCAGAAACATTATTCTTCCAACTCTACCTAAAACCTCCATCCTCTGAGGTCAAATCACCCCACTTTACCATTCTCTCACCGCCCTCCTCTCTGTCAACCTCAGGCCTGTCTGACAGATTTGGCAATTGGCCTTCTGTTGCCTTTCTCTACTAAACCCTGCCATTATCTGGGTGCTTTGATGTTCAGCACATACTTTATCCATCCACAATCCTAGCAGGATGTACCCAGGAACTGTTTTAATTATTGGCAACCCCTTTGCTGAATTAGGAGACCCTACTCATAGGTTGGCAGGACAAGGGTTGTGGTCTGTGGTAGGAACACCAGATGTCTCACAAATGCCGTTAGCCCCATCTAAGATCCTAACATGTTTTTACATAAAAGAAGAGTTTATGTTAACTTTTATTCATGTTAAGAATGAAATGAACTCGAGGTGCCTGGGTGGCTCAGTGGGTTAAGCCTCTGCCTTCGGCTCAGGTCTTGATCTCAGGGTCCTGGGATCGAGCCCCACATCGGGCTCTCTGCTCAGCAGGGAGCCTGCTTCCCCTTCTCTGCCTGCTTGTGATCTCTCTCTCTCTCTCTGTCAAAGAAATAAATAAAATCTTTAAAAAAAAAGAAAAAAATGAAATGAACTCATTTTGTAAATCACTTATCACGGTGTCTGGGACAGAACAGTGCCCAATAAATCATCGCTACCATCATCACTATTTGTATCAGCAGCGTCCAACCCTCTCCCTTCGAAGTGCCCACGTGTTCCTGCCCACGGACACACCCCTGCGACGGGAGAAAAGCACTGTGTCTAGCAATCTGAAGGGGCCATTTTATCCCAATAGCTTCTGCCCTCTCTAGTGAGTGTTCTGGCTTTTTAATGGCCTCTGGGTTTGCCACGGTCCGAAGACTTGGAGTTTAGTGTACGTAAGATTAGTATGAGGAGCTTGTTAAGAATGAAGTGCTCCTCTCAAATCAGATTCCACTCTTATAGATCCTGAATTAACCGTTCTGGGAGGAGCAGTAGGAATGCAATTTTTATGAAGCATTCATAATAATGCTCTACCAGCTCATCCCTTCCTCCAGGTTTTGAACCTACATTTGAACTTGTACCTTCAGAAAGAAAGCCTGTTTGTCCATTCAAGTTCCCTGCATGTAACTTGCCTAAGGGTCTTTTATCCTTGTTTTGGCTCCAAAATAAGCAGGAAAAAGAACAAAAAAATATTCTGGACCTACCGTATCCCTGAACAAAAAGAACATGAATTCCTGTTATTGTTCCATTTGTTTTGTTTTTATTCTGTGTTTCTGGGGTAGCTGTCTTAAAATCCATGGTTCATTTGCTCATTTCTGTCTCCAGAAATTAGCATTCGGTAGTCCCCTGAGTAAATCTGTATGTCCTCTGGAGTTTTAGAGCTTAGTCTTTCTGGGACCTGAATTAAAGCACATACATGCAAAAATCTACCTGTACTAGACTCTCTTCTAAAAAAACACTTTTGAGAGTATAATATGTCTTATTGAGGAATTACCCAGTAATTTTTCTCACCATCTTTTAAGATAACATTTGAATCAAGGTCTTTTGTGTGTTTATATTTTCCCGAGTCCCAAAGTGAATGCTTATTTATACTAAAGCAACACCAGTTCTCTATGAAATGGACCAGTTACGCCAACAGTTAGCATGAGTAATTGTCACAAAGATATAGTGCCACTGATTCCCTTTATAAATGATTCTAAAATAATGTGATTTACTGTTATTCCATCAGCCTTTTTGCCACAGTCTCACACTATGCACTTAAATCTACACTCACGATGGGTCCCTGTATCGTACGTATTACACAACAAAGCACTACTGTATTTGTGTAATGAAAATTTTAATGCCAGAAATTAATATCAAAAACAACCAAAAAATAATACAAGCAACGCTACTGATTCACCACATCACCTCCACTCTCAACCATTGGAGTGCTCTGAGGGAGGGACCACTTTTGGGGCTGGCCACACTGTGGCTCCTGCTTCCTGAAGCCCAGCAGTTGGCCCAGCAGGTGAAGATTCACGTGAGTCTTCCTCCTAAACTCAAAGAAATGCCTCAGATGCCTGAGTAGGAGTGTTAATTTCCTATATTGGATTTCTCATAAGCCAGATGGGTGCATACTGGGTTATCACTAGCTATGAAAAACCTTGCAGACTGATCTATAAGTAGATACTCCCCTGTTTCGAGTACTTGGTGAGCCTACATAGTTTCAGTTGTGAATTTTTTTTAAAGCTAATATTTATTTATTTGACAGAGAGATCACGAGCAGAGAGAGAGGGGAAGCGGGGTCCCTGCTGAGCAGAGAGCCCGATGTGGGACTCGATCCCAGGACCCTGAGATCATGACCTGAGCCGAAGGCAGAGGCTTTAACCCACTAGTCACCCAGGCGCCCCTCAATTGTGACTTTTGAAATAACCTAATGCTCACCTTTAATCTGTCCTTTTGTGGATCCCCAAACCTTGCCAAAGTGTTGCTTAGACACCTGTTTTTGGTCACAGAAGACTGTAAAAAAGGTAGAAGTTAAATTTTGTAACTTCTCTTTCAGATTCTTTTTTCATAGCTCATTCTGCTAATATTTTCTGTCCCCACTGGGACTTGCCTAAACTAACAGTGCCACACACTTACAAATCCTTCTGTTCCTCCCCTAATCAGCCTGAAGCCCCCAGTTACAGACTCTGGGGGCGACATGTGGTCATGTGGTATATATCTATCTCCGAGAACCATCGTCTCCAAAGTCGAGGGCTTGTACCAACACGGCCGCATTTATCACGCTGACTGGGCTATGCCACACACCTGACTCAAGCTGGGCCAGTCAGATTCTCTCTTCTGGACACTTAAAAAATGTGAACGCCAGAGACAGCTATCAAGATGTCTGCCAGGAAGTTCTGGGGGGCACGTACAAAGAGAAGCAGAGTGAGAGGGTCTGCAAAGAGAGGAGAAGGAAGCAGATGCATAGACAGGAGAGCAAAGGGAAAGAGAGAGACTGAGTAGGGCCAACCAGAACCCCAAGCTTTTCAGCTCCTCATTCCTCTATTCCCAAGGCCCGGTGGTTCTCATTTGCGGCACATTGCATGAGGTAACCCCAGATTCTTAAACACATAGAATAGAGTACTTTCCTAAAGCTAGCTCGGAGAGAGTTTCTATTACTTTCAACCGAGAGTAACTTGACTAAGATGCTCCCTTAGGGAATGTGTTTTTGTGTTCAGTATTCTCTTCATCAACAAGCTGTGGGGTACTGAGGCCTCCTGTAGTATTTAAGGAGACACTTCTAGGCCCCAGGCTAACCCCCTGTGAACTGTTCTCTCTGCTGTGGGAGCTCCACCAGCCATCTCACACGTTTATGGCTTCTCTCCACCTTTCTTTTTAATCTAAAGATTTTTATTTATTTATTTGACCCAGAGAGAGGCAGTGAGAGAGAACATAAGCAGGGGGAGTGGGAGAAGGAGAAGCAGGTTTCCTGCTGAGCAGGGAGCCCCATGTGAGGCTGGATTCCAGGAGCCCAGGATCATGACCTGAGGCAAAGGCAAACACTTAACAACTGAGCCACCAGGCGCCCCTTCTCTCCACCTTTCATAAGGACTTTTCTTCTCCTTGCCTACTTCAGGATGGAACAAAGGGTTCCAACTGCTACCTCCTCTGTTTTGCCTTGATATAAGCACAATTCCTTTGGAGGGTTTTTGGAAAAAAAAATTCAGTTTAGATAGCTAGTAAAAACGGGGAGCCAGAAAATGGTTTGTTTTTTTTTTAAAGAATGCAGGAGGAAAATAACATATGAAGTGAGATGGTGGTCAGAATCAAAGCATTCCAAGACCCTTATGGTGTTTGAGAGGACGGTAGTAATAGAAGTGAATAGGCTTTGTTAAGCATGCCTGTTGAAGATGTCAGGGAAACCATTAAACAGGAACAGAATATATAACTTAAATCCTTGGCTTAGCTCATTGTAAGTGAGAAAACTAGCAAGTTTCTCTGGTAGCCTCTTATAAGCATCTCTGGCCTCTTACCCCTACTAAGCTAAAAGAGCACAAAACGAGCCACAGCGATGGTGCTGCATTAAACCTTCAACATAGGTTTAATCTGCAAGCTTGCAGGCCTCTTATGTGAGTTTAGAACATTTAGACCAAGAGCGCGGCATTTAGAGTTGAGGCAGTGAGATTTAGGAAAACTTAAGTAGCCTGATCCCACAATCTCTAGTCCCCTTTCTCTCTCTAAGATAGTCCTGATTTGCTTCAAGACTCCAGGATGACCTCATCTGAGGCAGGCACGGCCAGTTCTCCCTGTGCTCAACACCTCCCACTTCTCATTGCTTCTGGATCCTTACCTATATTTACTGTCAGCACATCCAGAGGACAAGATGCAACAATCAAATCCAGAGCTTGAAAACAGCAAACAAATTGCAGTATTTTGCTAATTTATAATGGCAAAATTCCAGAAAGAAAGTGGGAATTTTTTAAAAGACTTTATTTATCTGAGAGAGATAGAGAGAGTGCGAGCATGAGTGGGGCAGGGGGGAGAGGAGGGGCAGAGGAAGAGGAAGAAGCAGACTCCCCGCTGGGTGCATGGGGCTCAATCCCAGGACCCTGGGATCATGACCTGAACCAAAGGCAGACAGTTAACAGACTGAGGCACCCAGGCGCCCCAAGTGTGGGAATTTTTATTTCCACACTGAGGATGCTGGTCCAGCAAAAGAGGAATGTAATTTTAGACAGAGCTGAATGTGTTGATATTTGGATTCGATGTGCTGGTGTGAACAGCTGGGACTTGTTTGTTCAGTAGCCTCACTGAAACCTAATCTCAGCCACGACCCTTGGTGCCAGAAGCAGAGACATGGATTTTCTTTGGCTTAATGGAGAAGTAATCCAAAGACACAGGGAGATAAGAATGTTGGAATGAATTTCTCTCATGTAACTTGCTCATCCACCTCCTAATGATGTCCTTTGAGAGGACTAGAGTACCTGCCCTTTACCAAGAAATACGCTGATGAAAGGGGCACTACCATCCTCGAAAGGTGCTTCATTGGCTGATTTCTGCAATGCAGAGATGGAGATGGGAGACGTTCCATTAGAATAGACTCCGATTTCCATGGGGATGTAGTGATGTCCAAGATGCAAAAGCCAAATAGGAGTACTTAACTGAGCAGAGACAATGTGAGTATGATAACTATAATAGGCAGCAAGGATAAAGTGAGCATCAGAATGGGTTGACCCATGGAGATCTTAGGTAGGGGTAATTGACGGTGAGTCCCTAGGCTAGAAATAGACGAATAACACATTAAAGTTCTTCTTGATTTGTGCTACCAACACAACCCTGAGTATAACAAAACAACAAAAATGAAACCAAAACTTGGATTGTATCACCATGAAAGGCATAGCACCTCCCTAATTCCCAGATCGGAGTCAGTGCACAGACCCTAAACCCCTTGAATGAAGGGAAAAAGCAGGGTAACCTTGTGGATGGGCAATCTGGCCAAATTCTTTGCAGTTTTTTTTTTTTTTAAGCAGGCTACACGCACAAAGTGGAGTTCAACACAGGGCTCGAACTCATGACCCAAGATCAAGACCTGAGCTGAGATGGAGAGTTGGATGCTTAACCAACTAAGCCACTCAGGTTCTTCTCTTTGCAGTTTTAAGCTCAATCTTGCTGTATGCTATTCTGCAGTGCAGAAAGGAATCACTCTGAGATAGAAGAGACAGTTAAACCATATCACAACTGATGCAGTATACAGATTTGAACAATATTGGTTTTCTGAGCTACCCAGGTGTCCCTCAGAACTGAATCTTGACAAACTTGTACAGTAGATGGTTTAATCGGGTGGCTCAAACATCCTCTGTCCAATCTGTTGAAAAATCAAGTCCCAGATATTACTCCTTTTCAAGAACCAGCTTTATAAAGCAGATAGTTGTTGCATGATAGTACTTGAATGGGCACAGACAATACCCAGTTAATGCCTAAATATCTCTCTTTCTAGTGTGTGAGTGCTTTAAATTGTACCTTTAAAGATTTGCTTCTTTGTACTCTCAAAGAATTTTAGTTTACAATTTCTAATAAGGTGCTGAATTGGAAACCATAGAGGTGGGGTGCCTGGGTGGCTCCGTCGTTAAGCATCTGACTTTGGCTCAGGCCCTGATCCCAGGGTCTTGGGATAGAGCCCTGCATGGGGCTTCCCACTCTGCCGGAAGCCTGCTTCTCCCTCTCCCACTTTCCCTGCTTGTGTTCCCTCTCTCGCTGTGTGTGTGTCTTTCTCTCTCAAATAAATAAACAAACAAAAAAACAAATAAATTAAATCTTAAAAGAAAAAGAAACCATAGAGATAAAGAGCTTAATTGTTAGATTTTAAATTTAAGTAAAAATATCCTTCTAGGGGTGCCTGGGTGGCTCAGTGGGTTAAAGCCTCTGCTTTGGCTCGGATCATGATCTCAGGGTCCTGGGATAGAGCCCCCATAGGGCTCTCTGCTCAGCAGGGAGCCTGCTTCCCATTCTCTGTCTCTGCCTGCCTCTCTGCCTACTTGTGATCTCTCTCTGTCAAAGAAATAAATAAAATCATTTTTAAAAATTTTTAAAAATAAAAAAAATTAAAAATCCTTCTAATAGGAAATCTTCATTGTAGCCTGCCTAGTAAAATTTGGGAAGGAGACAAATGTTTTGAAAATGTAGGTGGGAAAGCACTGACTTCTCTATTAAGGCTATCTCATAGAAAACAACATAATAGAATCATTTAGACTAAATTGTAAATGATTAAGCAAATCAGTGGCCCATTGCCCTACTGGAAGCAACTGAAATTTTAGATGAAACTGATAGATAGATAACATATATTTTGAGGGGGAAGAGGTCCTGCCTTGTATCACTGAAATCATGTCTCAGACTTTGTCAATCTCTATTACAAGATAGGGTGGAGAGCTATTTTGTTACAAAACAAATGCTTGGCAAATAGTAGGTGCTCACATTTTGATATTCATATGGATAAATGAGTGGACACTGAAACTGACTTAAATCAACATGTTGGCTCAGAGGAAGAAATAAGTAAATCCAGCTCCAGGGTTCAGGAAAAGCTTTTGAAGATGTATTGGTTCAAGGCATATCCTAGGGTTAGGTAGGGGGCTGGAGAATCTATATTTTCCAAAAGTGCCAGGTTGATTCTGAAAAAGAATAGGTCTGAATATGCTTAATAGGTTTAAGAGCTAGAACAGCAAGGATAAGGCCTTAGAAGTAGGACTGAGTGCACGTGGGTAGGGCTGATAGGGAGCTTCTGGAAATGAGGCCAGAAAGACAGATTTGGGAGATGTCCTAAGATCAAGTGATCTCGTTTTGAGGCAAGTGAAGCCAAAATCATTGGTTAAGAGGTTTGTCCAAGGATGCCCAAAACAGCACCGCCAAAGTCGATTTCTCCAGTGTTGCTTCCGCTATACCCGGGGCCTAGATTAGGAAAGTAACTGTCCAAAATCTGAAGTTCTTTTTTTTTTTTTCTCGAAGTCTGAAATTCTTGATAGCAGTCTTAGTTAACAGTAGTTAGATGTCTACTTGTGAATCATGTAACACTCGGTGAAGGACCTCCTAAATTCTAAGAGATTTCTGTGTTTTGGCCTCGAAAGAAAAATATAGGACATTTCCTCTGCACACTGATTTGCCAACATGCAAGGTAATGATACTGCTTTGGGAAGTCTGTAAAGATCTTGCAAAATTCGCTTTCTCCATCAATGGCATTCTGTAAAATACTTCCAGATGACGTCATCCAAAGAGTTCAGCGGGCGAGCTGCACGCCCCTGACCACACCCCCTCCAGCCTAGCCCCGCCCCTCAGTAGTCTTTTCCCTTTTCTGTTTTCCGGTGCATCGTGACGTAAGACGTGGGTCACGCAACATTAGCAGCTGGTCCCGGAAGCAAAAGTTGAAGGAGCCGAGAAGGCGGAGAGGAGGGCCCGCGTCCGGGTCGCCGGCAGGGGGCGGGGCGGGGAGGAGCCGGGCATGGTAACGGCTCGGAAGCCGAGGGGGCTGGGCCGGACGGAGGCGGAGGAACCGGTGTCGGCTGCCGCCGCTGCTGCCGCTGTTCCAGCTAGTTCCGTGAGGCCCGCGCCGGCGCCGCCTCGGCCATGATGATCCACGGCTTCCAGAGCAGCCACCAGGACTTCTCCTTCGGGCCCTGGAAGCTGACGGCTTCCAAGACCCACATCATGAAGTCCGCGGATGTGGAGAAGTGAGGACCTGGGTCGCGGGCCGCGGAGCTGGGCCTGGGCGGGAGGCAGGGCAAGCTGCGCGCAGCCCCAACCCTAGCCGGGGCGAGGCTCGGTCCGTGAGGACGGGACCCGTGAATGACATCGGGAGAGAATCCTGTCGCCACCTCCTGTCCTTCGGTGGGGGTTCGTCCGGCCCTGTGTCCGTGCAACTGTCACTCCGCCGGGGTTTGAGTAGAGCATGACGGTGCTGGTGGACTTCACCCTTGCTCTAGGTCTCTACCTGCCCCAGCCGGAGACACCTTTAGACCGTTTCTGGGTGGCTGTGACCTGTTTTCTTGGGGCAGCGTGGTTTTTAGCATGTCAGGTGCTATGCCGGACACTTGAGAAATGGAAGATAAAAGAGCCTCTGCTTCCAGGAATTCAGTCTGATGAGACAGATAGGTCATTATAATACCGTGTGAAATCTGATAGGTATACGCCGGGATTTTTGAGGTCGTTGAGAAGGACAGGGCGTCCGGGGAAATTCGGATGCCTGGGTGAATCTTGATAAAGTCGGTTGGGTGGGGTCCGGGTGGGCGCAGGTGTAAAGCCAGGAGGCCAGGCATGGTGCGAGCTGTGAGGTGTTTGTGATGCCTGAGCTGAATCTGAACAGAGTTTGGGGGGTCAGGGACACGTGTAAAACCGAGAGGCGGGGGGGGGGGGCGGGCAGTGCGAGCCTGGATTTGTTTGAAGAACCATTTCTGTGTAATTGCAGCGTGATGTACCAGAGGGGGAGTAGCGGGAAATGGGAGGTAGGCCCCAGGGGAGTGGAGATACTGAGAGAATTTGTATGATAGGCTAAGGAATTTGTATTTCCTGTGACTACCACCGGTGTAATTTTGTACAAAGGAGTGACATTGTCAGATGTACGCTCTGGAAGATTTCTCTGAAGGTGATGTGGAGGATGGATTGAAAGGCTGCAGGACTGGCTAAGGAGACCCATTAGAAGGGGAGTACCTGGATTTGATGGCCAATTGACAGGAGGGAAGAAGAAGGAGCAATCTATACTGATGACAAGATTTCTGGCTTGGGCTATTGCATGGGAAGCTTTGTCATTGAACAAGGTGAGAAACAGAGGAGGAACAGATGGGGCAGTTGTTGTTTAGAGGAACAGTTTAGATTGTTGAAATGTGAGTTGTGTGGGGGTCGTAGGTGGAGATGTAATAAGCATTTATCTTGGAACTCAAAAAACATGACTGCCCACAGGTTCGGGTTTAGGAATCATCAGCTTCTGGTTGACCCCTGGAGCCTTGGGAGTGAACTAAGATCTTGTAGAAGTCATCAGGAAGAAAAGGAAAAGGTTATGGGATGGTACCCAAGGGTATGCTGGTATTTTAAAATTTAGGCGGAGGAAAGTGATCAGGGAAGAGAGTCATGAAAGGATGATTAGCAGTGTAAATTAGTGAGTAGTTATTTTATGTATATAACTGGAATATTTTAGAGGACCACCAGATTTCTCCAGATATATTGGGGCAAATTCAGAGAATCACATCTTATATTATTTCATATGCATTATTCAGTAAAGTAGTTAAAATTTATTTAATTGGATGTTTTTTATGGAATATTTATTCCAATACACTCAATCTTCATTTTATTAAATCTTTTAAGTATTTAGTATTTTCTTTTTAAAAATTTTGTTTTCTTGTAGTAGGAACACTTAACATGAGTTCTATGTTAACAATTTTTTTTTTACTGGAAGTTTGTACGTTTTTTCTTGGAAGTATGTGTGTTTGTATATCTATATTTGTCTTTATCCATTCATATTTCGGTGGATACCTAGGTTGCTTTTATATCTTGACTATTGTAAATAATGCTGTAGTGAACATAGGGGACATATGTTTTTTCAAATAGTGTTTTTATTTGGTTTAAATAAATACCCAGAAGTAGAATTGCTGGATTGTGTGGTAGTTCTGTTTTTAATATTTTGGGGAACCTCCTTATTCTTTTCCATAGTGGCTGCAACATTTTGCACTCCCACCAACAGTGTAGGAGGATTCCCTTTTCTCTGCATCCTGGCCATTGCATGTTATTTTTTGTCTTTTTAATGATAGCCATTCTCACAGGTGTGAGGTGATATCTCATTGTGGTTTTGATTTGCATTTCCTTAATTAGTGATGTTGGACATCTTTTCATGTGTCTCTATGTCTTCTTTGGAGACATGTCTTTCAGCTGCTCTGCCCATTTCTAATTTCTAATTAGATTGATTTTTTTTTTTAATTTTGAGTTGTGTGAATTCTTTATGTATTTTGGATATTAATCCCTTATCGGTTATATTTGCAAATATCGTCTCCTGTTTAATAGATTGCCTTTTCATTTTATTGATGGTTTCCTTCACTCTGCAGAAGCTTTTTAGTGTTCTATAGTCCCATTTATTTGTTTTTGTTGCCTCTGCTTGAGGAGACAGATCCACAATATATTGGCAAGACTGATGTCAAGGAGCTTATTGCCTAATGTTTTTTTCTAGGAGTTTTATATTTTCTGGCCTTACATTTATATCTTTAATCTATTTTGAATTTATTTTTGTGTACAGTGTAAGAAAGTGGTTCAGTTTCCTTTTTTTGCATTTTAGTTTCATTATTTTGATTTTCCAGTTTCCCCCAGCACCATTTATTGAAGAGACTGTTTTTTCTCATTGTATATTCTTGTCCCCTTTGTTGAAAATTAATGACCATGTAAGTGTGGGTTTAAATATTTATTTATTTGAGAGAGAGAGAGAGGAAGATCATGTGAACGCACCTGTGAGCAGGGGGAGGTTATGAGGGAGAGGGAGTAAAAGAATCTCAAGCAGACTCCCCTCTGATTGCAGAGCCTCACGTGAGGCTCAATCTTATGACCCTGAGATCGTGACCTGAGCCGAAATCAAGAGTCGGAAGCTTAACTGATTGAACTACTCAGGTGCTCCATAAGTGGGGGTTTATTTCTGGACTCTTATTCTGTTTCATTGATCAATGTGTATGTTTTGATGCTAACACCATACTGTTTTGGTTTCTATAGCTTTGTAGTATAGATTGAAATCAGGGAGCATGATACTTCTAGCTTTGGTCTTCTTTCTCAAGATTGCTTTGGTATTCAGGGTCTTTTGTAGTTCCCCTCCTAACAAATTTTTAAGTGTATGATACATTATTATTAACTATAGGTACAATGTTGTACAGCAGATCTCTAGAGCTTATTCATCTTGCTTGACTGAAAATTATTTATTTCAGGAGGCAGAGGGAGAGAGAGAATCTCAAGCAGACTCCACACTGAGTGCAGAGTCCAACTTGGGGCTTGATCTCACAACCCTGTGATCATGACCTGAGCCAAAATTAAGAGTCTGACATTTAACCGACTAAGCCACCCAGACACTGCCAGATTTGACTATTTTAGATGCCTCATAAAAGTAGAATCATGTAGTATTTGTCTTTCTGTGACTGGCTTTTTTTACTTAGCATAATGCCCGCAAGGTTCATTCATGTTGTTCCATATTTCTGACTTTCCTTCCTTTTTTTAGGTTGCATTGTATTCTATTGTGTGTATAAATCCTATTTTCTTTATCCATGGATAGACACTTAGGTTGTTTCCACATCTTGGCTCTTGTGAGTAGTGTTGCAATGAACATAGGAGTGTTAATTTCTCTGGTACTTAATATTTTCTGTTTCCTGGGGCACCTGGGTGACTCAGTGGGTTAAAGCCTCTACCTTGGGCTGAGGTCATGATCTCAAGGTCCTGGGATCAAGCCCCGCATGGGACTTTCTGCTCAGCAGGGAGCTTGCTACCCCCTCTCTCTCTGCCTGCCTCTCTGCCTATTTGTGATCTTTCTTTCTCTGTCAAATAAATAAATAAAATCTTTTAAAAAAAATTTCTGTCTCCTAATAACTAAGAATAAATTTTACTTAAATTTATGATGAAAAATTAACATTATTAGGCATCAGACTAAAGATGTGCAATGTAAAATGTTAGATCACTGATGTGTGCATACATGCATACACACAGATGTAATAAATAAATAAATAAATATGTGCCCATTTTTTCTTACTTTTGTATCATAACCATTTTTCCTATTTTATTATATTTTCTTTTTAAATATTTTTAATGATTCTATAATATTTCATTGTATGGATGTACTATAGTATACATAACCATTTATTACTTTATAATTGGACAATCTGAGTATATCTTTTTTATTATTATAAAGAAGTTGGTTATGAGTATTAATTTGTATAGCTGTTTTCAGCATTGGGGATTATTTCTTTATTACAGATTTCCCAAAACTGGTATTTTGAATCAGGATATAAATTTGATTAAATTCTTGGTACTTTTTGCTTCATTGCTGCCCCAGGGGAGCAGAATGTAAATTGATACAGTCCTTCCAGAAATCCATGAAAGCAAGTGGTGGTTTCCCTCATCAGTGTTGGTGCTTTTGCCTTCTTCGTTACCACCTTTTAAAACTTGTGACAAGTTGAGAATTATATTGGAAAGATTGTTTTCCTACAAGAAACAGGCTCTTTAAGTGCTATCTTTTCTTTATAACTATAATTAATATAATTGTTGTATAAGAACAAAAAGTCTACCAGAAACATGAAGTTTATGGAAACATGAGACTATGGTACCTAGGCATACATGCCTAGGTCATCTCCTAGGCAGTCATAGTAGAATTAGAACCCATATTTATTCTTGAAAACGGTGGGCCTTTGGTGATCCAGGAATGAAATAGATGTTTCTAATAAGAATCAGTATTTTTTTTCCATTGTTTAATTTTTCAATGCAGGAAAATTTGCTTATTTGTTTTTAATTCATGTGCAAGATTTGATTGGTATGTCTGAATAGAAATAGATCTAAAGCAATAGGAAAGAGGGTAATTGTGGTCTTCAGATATGCATAGATCCTATGTTGACTTTATATAACAATATATTTTTTAATATGGTATTATTTTACCTTACCTAACAATAATAGCTGCGTAGCTGTTCAAAAATCCAGAAATCTTAGAAAAGAAAATTGAAGTGAAAGCCTCCTGATCTGCTCGTGTTGCTGTCGTAGAACACTTGCACTGGAGTCCTGTGCTTTCGTTGTGGTCCCTTAGAACGTCACTCAGAGAATGTTTAAACTTTTGCCTCTATTGCTCACTTTATAATTATAACCATATTGGAACTATTACCTGACTTTTGGTTACGCATAGGTTAGCTGATGAATTACACATGCCATCTCTCCCTGAAATGATGTTTGGAGACAATGTTTTGAGAATCCAGCATGGCTCTGGCTTTGGAATTGAGTTCAATGCTACAGATGCATTAAGATGTGTAAACAACTATCAAGGAATGCTTAAAGTAGCCTGTGCTGAAGAGTGGCAGGAAAGCAGGTGAGAATCTGGGAAGTTATGGGTTAAATGAAAAAGAAGAGTTGAAAGAAATCTTCAGTCATGATATGTGTATTTTATTAGAATGAGAGGCAAGCATTATTATTAAACTTGACAGTTGGATCATTCTATTATTCATTTTTCTCATCCATAAAATGGAGATTAGTTGCCCCACCTCTTGAATACTTGTTAAATTCAGTTGAATTACAGTTGAGCTGAGCTATGTAAGGTTTACATTTTTGAACTTTCAATGTTCTTTAGTGAAGAATGTACTTTATCGTTCCTGTTTTTGAAGAAAAATGGTTACTTGTGATTTGCATTGTAAATGTGAGACACATTGAAATAGAGAAAAATGTATTTTCTTTGATAATCAAATTAGCAGTTATTTGTGCCAATTATGGTACCTTAATTAATTAATTAACTAATTAATTAATTAGGTACCTTGGAGGATACAAAGAAGTACAACCCTTTAAACCATGTCCTCAGGCAATGTACAGACTAATTGAAGAGACTGTATCAGCATATGACAAGTTTAATAGCAATAAATATGCAGAAAAACCAAAAAAGATCTTGTATTGGTTAATTATGACAAGTATATGTATTTATTAGGATATTTATATTATTTGTAGAATGTAATATGGTATGATATATGAATACAGATGATCTATATTCTGCATCATTGAATCTGATCCTTCTCACTTTGATATTTGAGGACGGAGGGTGAACACTCCAAAGAAGTTATTAAACCATACGATTGGACCTATACAACAGATTATAAGGGAACATTACTTGGAGAATCACTTAAGTTAAAGGTAAGTCTTATTTTTTGCTTTTATGATAAGGTCATTAATTGTCTGGGACAGTCTTAGCATTAGACCTTTCTAATAGTGGCTTATTTTTGCTACTGCTTTCATTACACTTACTTTCTATTGAGGGAAACTTCAGAACCTAATGTGAAGGGTTTTTGCTTATTGATTATAAACAGAAAAGGAGAAGGCCGTAGGAGAACAATTTTTATTCTCAAAAGTATGTTTAGTAGCAATGGCAAACTGCCTTAATGTTATCATTATCACTCTCAAGAAGCATTAAAATGTGAAAAAAAAAAAAAAAAAGAAGCATTAAAATGTGTATCTGCCCTTGGTGTAATGAATTGGGCGATTTAGCCAGAACCTGCTAATTAATTGTGTACAGTTTTACAGATAAACAGGCAGGTGAGCAGATATGACTTTTGCTCAGACAGCTTAGGTTTTTGTCCTGCCTGCACTGTCTCTGAACCTGGTATGACTCTAGGCAAGGTACTTGCTCTGAGTCTTAATTTTATTAGTAAATTGGGTAAACAGAAATAGTGACCTCAACAGCAGAGTTTTGATATGAGCTAATCTGTGAGAAAGCTCTCAATAAATTCTAAAGGTCCATATTAATAATACATCTGTGTAAACCATGCTTAAGATTCAGATTCACTTCATGGTGAATGACACTGGGGAACTAGAGTTGTTAGGTCTCATATTAGGAACTTAGCTGCATTTTGACATTCTACAATTCGAAATGAAGAAAATTTGGCTTAGGTTGCAAGTCTCTATCACATTCAATTACAGAGAAAAAAATTATTTTAGTGTAAATAAAATAATTATTGGAGACCCTATATCATATGTTGGTGCTTAGGCAGAAATGTTAAGGAAATAGAGCTGAGGATGGACTCCTTGTCTCTGCAGATTTTTAGAGTCTTGGGAAGACAGATGTTCATAGCAGGTACTCTGTTCTCTTCATTTTCTAGCACTCCTATAATCCAGGCTTTAACAACTTTTCTCTGCTGCTTCCAAGACAAATATGGATTTTTTGAGAGAACATTTATGCATTCATTCATTCACTCACTCACTCATTTATTCTTGAGCTCTTCCTCTAAGCTAGGCACTAATTCTAGTAGCTGTGGATACAGCAGAAAACAGACAAAAATCCCTCCTTTACAGTCTAATGGCCAGCAAGGTTATTTCAGCTCCCTAATACTTCATGAGATTCATGTTTTCCTTTCTTCTCCTGACTGAAAAGCTTTGTAAAGAACACAGTTCATTTTTTTTTTTTTAAGATTTTATTTATTTATTTGACAGAGATCACAAGTAGGCAGAGAGGCAGGCAGAGGGAGGGGGAAGCAGGCTCCCCACTGAGTGGAGAGCCTGATGCGGGGCTCGATCCCAGGACCCTGAGATAATGACCTGAGCCGAAGGCAGAGGCTTTAACCCACCGAGCCACCCAGGCGCCCCAGCTTTTGTCTTAAATAGGATACAAACATGCAAGTGACACAAGGGGCTGGTTATATGGTGCCCTATTGCCACGCCCCCTTCCCACTCCCAATTTTCACCTTCGTATGTGGCCTCAGGCCTGCTCCAGATATATTTTGGAAAAAAATTACGGAGGGCTAGAGTATTATCTGTGAGTGAACATGGAGAACTATGGACATGTTTTCACCTCTTGGGACTCCTATACACACTGCTACTTGTCATCATAACCTTTTCCCCCTACATCATATAATGCTCCCTTAAACTATTCCCCCGCCCTAATCCATGCAGTCTCTTGAACATCCTTTATCATATTCTTCTAATTCTTGTCCAGTTTTCTCAAACTGCTCTCCATTTCTTAATTCTATCCATGAGTCAAATTACCTCATCATGGCTACTGAGGAAAGTAAAGTAATAGCTAGCATTTACTGAACACCTGTGGTTTGACAGGCATTGTTGTGTATATTTATGATACAGCGCTGTCAAAGGATAGAAAAGCTGAACATCTTTTAGTGAAATTGGGTGGAGTAAAGAATGACATCTCAGATCCTACTCTATAGCTGTAGGAGACACTTGGACTTTGTAAGCTACTGACGTGACTTGCTATGTTAACATTGTTGATTCTCTTGTCGGGTTGTGACTGTGTGTGTCTGTGAGCTACAAAATAATACAGTGAAGAAATGGACGGCATCCTCTAAAGCCCTTTGGGGAGTTTATCCCTCGGAATTCCTCTGGAAGTTCTTATTAACTTCATTATTTAAAACACTATTTTGTTTGCAGGTTTGGGGAAGCTAGGCTGGGAATCTAAAATGTATAATAAGATTCTAATGGCGATTTTTAAAGTTCCAAACCAGGGTCTTATAGGTGTCATAGCACAAAACTGCTTTGGACGTCTACTACTGTGATAGTAGTTAACAGTAATTTTCAGATGATTAATTTTCTCATAATCATAACAGAACACTTGATTTGAATTTGACTTTTGTGAAAGATGATGAATTTTGACTCCCGTGTTTTGTGAAGCTATGGTATCAGCCACCTGTAGTATGTTAAGTTTTTCAGACAAAGAACGTATCTCATCTTTCATGTCTACTGACAACACCCAAAAGTAGAACTGTGTGCTCTGGCTATGAAGACAAGGCTGGTAGGAAAACTATTTTCCTGTGACTCTAACTCTTTCAATTTTTATGTGTTCTTTCTTGAATTTTTTCTTTCAGGTTGTACCTACAACAGATCACATAGATACAGAGAAACTGAAAGCCAGAGAACAGATTAAATTTTTTGAAGAAGTTCTCCTATTTGAGGATGAACTTCATGATCATGGAGTTTCAAGCCTGAGTGTGAAAATTGTGAGTACTATGATTTTTGTTTAAAATTAACTTTCTTCTTCCATTCGTACTTACCACTGGTCAGAAATATAAGGCTCACTTAGAATCACCCTGTCTTAACATGGTATCATGTAAAGTATCACTTGGGTCTAGAGTACATCTTCATATCCATTATAAAGTTCACAAAATCTTAGTATATTCCTAAACTTTAGTTCAGATGAACATTTTCTTTTAAAAGAGCTACCTTGGGGGCGCCTGGATGGCTCAGTGGTCTAAAGCCTCTGCCTTCGGCTCAGGTCATGATCTCAGGGTCCTGGGATCGAGCCCCGCATTGGGCTCTCTGCTTGGCAGGAAGCCTGCTTCCTCCTCTCTCTCTCTCTGCCTGCTTTACTGCCTACTTGTGATCTTTCTCTGTGTGTCAAGTGGATAAATAAAATCTTTAAAAAAAAAAAAAAGAGCTACCTGGCTACTTTGTAGTTTTTCTGTTTATTGCTTAATTTGAATGAAAATTATGGTTTAATTTTTAGTTTTGAATTAAAAATTCTGTTGAAAGAATCTGCAGACTGTACTTCCATCTTGAGCACAGAAATGGAAAACAGAAATGACACATGTGAACTCCCTACTCCTTTTGTATTCTTTTCTGTCTGGAGAACAAACTACTTCCATTTACAATGTTATTGGTGGGACACGTTTAAAAAGAACAATACGTAGCTCATTAGCAGTTGCTCATTTGTGTTTACTGTTAGGTCATAATTGGGTTTCTAACACTTTATAGAAAAATTTCAACTGAAACTTTGTATTACATGCCTTATCCTCCAGCTAAAATGTCATCTCCCCTGTATGGCACAAAACAGCTCCCCCAGACAGAGTTAAATATTCCTCCCCCAGACCCCTATAAGTACTTTCTTTTAAATCCCTCAATTATATAAAAAAACAAAAAACACAACAAAACAACCCCCCCCTCAATTATAGCACTTATAAGGTCTGTCAAAGAAAGGGCTCCAGCTTCAGAAATTGTGATTGGAGCATAATGCTTGTGGGTGTTGTGACTGAAATGATAAGGAATGAAAACAATCAAAACAGCAATATGTTTTAAAGTCAAGGTTTTCCTATATAATCACAGAATTTAGGAATTGTAATGAATGTGTAGAGAATCACTTAGTCTAGCTTCTGTGTTTTATAGACAAGGCCTAAAAGTTTGGTTTAGCTAAGGTCAAGAAACTAGTGACAGTTTTCTTTGTACCATCTAATATATATCATTATTCTGCCATTAGATAATTATTTTATTAGCACCTTACTCCTTTGTTCACCTATAACCCTCCTCCAATTCAGTTTTCATGATTTAGGTTTGTTTACTTTCCAACTTATCCAGTCGTGCACCTTTCTACTTGCCTACCCACCTACTATGACTCATTGACTGTGTGGAATGTTCCTTACGGGTTTGCATATCTGGGTGTGCGTTAGTATCCAAGTAGGTGGCTGTTCCTTGATTTATCCAAGTGGGTAGCTATGTGGGGAGGGCATGTGTTTTTGTGGGTGAAGGAGTTGGAGAGGATGGGCATAAATGTCTTACGCGTGTGCCAGAGTAAATAGTAACTAAGTCTCAAACTGAAGAGCAACATCTTCTTAACATGTTCTTTCTTTTTACCTCATGTAACTTTTTTATTTTTTAAAAGGATTTAATTTATTTGTCAGAGAGAGAGAGTGAGAGACAGAGACACAGAACGCAAGCAGAGTGGCAGGCAAAGGGAGAAGCAGGCTCCCTGCTGAGCAAGGAGCCTGACACGGGACTCAGTGAGGACCCTGGGATCATGACCTGAGCTGAAGGCAGCTGCTTAACTGACTGAGCCACCCAGGCATCCCTGTTTTTATTTTTTTAAAAAGATTTATTTGAGAGAAAATACATGCACAGGTGGGGGGAAGGGCAGAGGGGAGAGAGAGAATCTCAAGAAGATTCCACGCTGAGCTCTTGTACCCCCATGCAGGGTTGACCTCACCACCCTGAGATCACTACTGGAGCCAAAACCAAAAGTCCCAGGCTGAACCAACTTCACCATCCAGGTGCCCCTTATCTCCCTTTACCTTGTATAATTTTATTTTTTTTTTTCAAGATTTTATTGATTTATTTGAGAAAGAGAGAGAGAGTGCATACAAGCAGGGGGCAGGGAGCAGAGGAAGATGAAGCAGACTCCATGGTGAGCGAGGAGCCAGAGGCAGGCTCCACGAAGCGCTCCATCACATGACCCAGAGATCGTGACCACAGCGGAAATCAGAGTCTGACACCCAACCAGTGAGCCAGCCAGGTGCCCCTAAATGAAGTTCCTTCTACAGAAGCAAAGATTAGCCTGGTAAATATCAATGTAGGTAATAAACCAGGAATGTGGTGCCTGGGAAGCTAAGGAAGCAGAACTTTTCAAGAAGAAAGACAAGAAAGTCAGCATCATGCTATAAGGAGATCTTATAGGAGGAGACTGGGATGATGTCCACTAGACTAAAAACCTTGTTTATAGGTTTTAGCAAGTTATTCACCTTGGCAAGCGCAGTTTAGGTTACACGGTGAGGGGTAAGTGAAAGACGTGGAGGTGGAGACAAGGAGTAGACCACACTTCCAAAAAGCTTCCTGGATGAGAAGAAACAGAGATGTGCCTATGAGAGGACATGAAGTTGACAAAAGTGTGTGTGCTTTTTGTTTTTTTAAATATGAGGAATATGTTATGAAGGCTTCCTCACATGGCATGGTCAGTTAGTAACTCCATTTCTAGCTCCTCTCTTCTCTCTGGAAAATGAGGGTTGGAACTGAAAATCCAAGCTTCTAATCATGGCCTGGTCTTTCTGGGGATCATCCCTGACCCAGGTGCTCACCCAGATTCGCTTCATTGGAACAAAAGATGTTCCTAAGTGCTCTTATCACATAGGAATTTATAAGACTTTCAGAAGCCCTCTGTCAGGAACCAGAAACAGAGACCAAGATATGTATTTTCTATTATTTCACAGACGTTGTGTTAGATACTTGTCTGTATTATCTCCTTAGCCTTGGGAAAATTCTACACAGTGAGCAGAAATGGAGGATCGGAGATATTAAGTAACTTGCTCAAGATCAGTCACACAGTGGATCAGTCTGACTCTGCCTTTGCTCATAATCTTCTAGGATCTAGCTCACGAGAGGAAGGATTAGCCTTAGACAGGAGAGATGCTTCTTTTTTTTCCCCCCAAATATGTTTATTTTTTCAGTGTTACAAGATTAATTGTTCATGCACCACACCCAGTGCTCCATGCAATACGTGCCCTTCTCAATACCCACCACCAGGCTCACCCAACCCTGCACCCCTTCCCCTCCAAAATCCTCAGTTTATTGCTCAGAGTCCACCGTCTCTCATGGTTCATGGTTCTGATTTCCCCCCATTTACCCTTCCCTTCCTTCTCACAATGCTCTCCATGTTTTCCTCACATAAGTGGGACCATAAGATAATTGACTCTCTTCCACTTGACTTATTTCACTCTGCATAATCTCTTCCAGTCCCATCCATGTTGATACAAAAGGTGGGGGTATTCATGCTTCTTCTGTGGTGATAGGAGGAAAGGGGGATGGGATGTAGGTAAGCCTACCTCAAGTCCACTGATGCCCAAACCTGGAGTTTTATCAGAATTACCTAGGCAGATTAGAGATTTAATTATTTCTTAACACAGTGGACAAAGAAAATTTCTTGCCTATAGTGCAATCCATAGTGCACGTGCTGTATGTATGTTGACTGGAAAGTTAGGTAGACATGTGGGAGTGGAGAGAATAGATCAGGAAGGGCTTTTTAGAGGAGGTGTTCCTGATCTGAGTTTTAGGTGAGTAAGTTTCTCCAGCTAGACCCGGGAGGGAGCTGGTGGTAAAACACAGTGACCGTAGGGCGCCTGGGTTGGGCATCTGCCTTCAGCTCAGTTCATGACCCCAGGGTCCTGGGATCAAGCCCCGCATCAGGCTTCCTGCTTTGTGGGAAGCCTGCTTCTCCCTCTCCCACTCCCCCTGCTTGTGCTCCCTCTCTTTCTCTCTCTGTCTCCCTCTGTCAAATAAATAAATAAAATCTTAAAAAACAAAAACAAAACACAGAGACCATGAAGTATTTTCTGAGCAGGTTGTTTGAGACAGCTGCCAGTAGCTTCAGGCTGTCACATTACCAGCCCTTGCCTGAGAATGAAGTACCAGGACCATTTCCAGAGCCCCTGAGGGGTACTTTCCACTTAAGCTCACTTGAGGCCATTTAATTGGCCTTTTTACTTAGACTGTTTCCTGATTTTTCATTTTTCCTGATTGCTTTCAGATAAAATGTGAACCATCTCAGATTATTTTTAGTTTAACAGAGCTCTCCGAGGAACTTCAAAAATAAGTATAAAATTTTAAGGACTACCTTATATCTTTCCCCATGGCTAGGGGTTTGATTGGGGGTATGAAGTAAAGAGTTAACTCTTGAACAGTGTAGGAATTAGGGGTACCAATAACCCTCCCTCAGAAGTTGAAAATCCTTGGGGCTCCTGGGTGGTTCAGTCGGTTAAGTGGCCGCCTTTGGCTCAGGTCATGATCCCAGGGTCCTGGAATTGAGCCCCATGGCAGGCTCCCTGCTTAGCGGGGAACCTGCTTCTCCCTTTCCCACTGCCACTCCCCCTACTTGTGCGTGCACACACTCTCTCTCTTCCTCAAATAAATAAAATCTTAAAAAGTTGCAAATCTTTGTATAACTTTTCACTCCCCCGAAACTTTACCAATAGCCTACTGTTGACCAGAAGTCTTAAACTGATTATCAGTTATGTTACATAAACAGTTGATTACATGTATTTTGTATGTTATATGTATTATATACTATATTCTTACAATAAAGTAAGCTAGAGAAAAGAAAATGTTATTAAGAACATCATAGAGAAGAGAAAATAGAGAAAATTTATCCCAAAAAATCAGCTTATATGGACTTGCACGGTTCAAACCCATGTTGTTCAAGGGACAACTGTATAGATAGCTTTCACTTGCCAAACATTCTTGGAATCATCTGGGATAAGGGTAGTAATGTTCATTGCCTTTATTTGGTGTTTTAACCAAAAACTGGCCAGAAAACTGCTAAAAAGTTTTTGTTTTAGAATTACAAATCTACTTGCTTATGAATGTTTGGTTTTTTGGTTTCCTTAATAATTACAAAAAGCTCTGAAAAGAAATGATACTGAAATGTGGAAGCTGCTTATATAAACAAAGTAACTTTAGATTCCTTAGGTTGTTAGATAGAGCCTTTTAGGTTGCTTTTAATTTATTTGTTTCAGGTTTTGAAGTGTTTTTACCATCTTAATTTAATTTAATTTAATTATTTATTTATTTATTTTTTAAGATTTTATTTATTGATTTGACAGAGAGAGAACACAAGACAGAGACAGAACACAAGCCAGGGAAGCCGGGGAGGGAGAAGCAGGCTCCCTGCTGAGCAGAGCCCGATACGGGGCTCTATCCCAGGACCCTGGGATCGTGACCTGAGTCGAAGGCAGACACCCGACAACTGAGCCACCCAGGCGCCCCACCATCTTAATTTTAAATTCTAAACCTAGACAGTTTTAATTAAAAAAAGAAAATTTCCTGTGGCACAGATTCCCAGGGCCTAAAGAGTAGATTTAGAGCTCTGTGCACCATAAGGTCTGGGATGTTTTTGGATTTAGTTCAGTGAGTTTCTTCAGAGTTTTGATAATTTTGTGTTCGTGGCATTGCCTATATCTACAGGATGTTTCAGAAATTCATTTTTTTAAAAAAAATTTTATTTGTCAGAGAGAGAGAGAGAGAGAGAGAGCACAAGCAGACGGAGCTACAGAGGGAGAGGGAGAAGCAGGCTCCCTGCTGCACTCAATCCCAGGATCATGACCTGAGCCAACCACTTAACCGACCGAGCCACCCCAGGCATCCCCGATTTGTTTTCTAAATTAGCTTCTTACAGCAAAGTTTGTTTTTAGGTTAGGATTTTGTGCTCTAATATACTGTGCTTGGTAGGATTTACAGCTGATAGGACTTCTCTGACGAAGATCTAAAGGAAAGCTATTTTCCTGCTAATGTGTAAGTTTTTAGCTTGCAAAGGAAAGAAATTCCTTATCTCCCAAATACTGGCAAAGCCGTTTTGTTCTGTAATGGTTTTTACAGCTAATGGCTAGTTCCGTTCTGAGTAGTCAGGAGTGAATGTTGTCCGCCTTCTGCTTCTGTGTTGTACTTAAAAGTCCAGGTGTACCAGGTAGGAACATATCTTTCATCCCTGGGGACCAAAAGTCCTGCAATGCCTGTGCAGAGGTAGCTTTCTTCGTTGAAATGTAGTCCTATTGAAATGCTGTATTTTACAGAGACAGGGCCTAAGAAATTGTTTCTTTACATCCCCTATTTTTATAGATGAAGAAGGAGACCTTGGGAGGTTTAGTAACTTGCTCTAAATTAGTGGTTCTCAACCTAATTACACACATTGCTCCATTAGCTTTTTGTTCTTGTTTTTGTTTTGTTTTCCCAAATACTTTAACCCCCCCCTTTTATTACCCTGAAATATAATTCATAGATAATATAACCCACCTTCTTTCCAGTAAACCAACATAATGTCCTAATTATATAAAATAAAGGAGAAACAAAAGGAAATTGATTTAAAATAAAATCGGTATTTCAGTACGTAAGTGCATACTAAGACTGCACTAAAAGACACAATGAAGTAGTCAGGTACTTACATTTGCATACTGACTCACTGTGAATGCGACAGCTAGAGGCCTAGGCTGGCCGAGATGCCAGGTGTCTATGAGGGACTCAGATAACACAGGACAGCCCTTGGCAATGTAATGTTTCAAAAATGGTGAACAGCCCTTAAGTACCAAGTGAAACAAGGTATAATCTTTCCTTTGTTTACGAGGTCATTGTGCTCCTTCGGCAGCACATATACGAGGTCATTGCATTCCTGGAAATTGAGTGAATTTTGCATTTATATGTAAAATAGAATTGGGTTCTAAGGTCAGATCAATATAAATTGTTTGGTTTTGTTTTAACCCATGTGAATGCCAGGTAGGATATTTGGAAGTTTTCTAGGATGCAGGATTGGACTTTGTTGTGTAGGACTGTCTTGTGCATTATAGAATATCTAACATCCCTGTTCTTCAACTACCAAAAATTGCAGTTGCTCATCATTGTGAGAAAAACACCCTCAGAAATTTCCCGACATCCCCTAGAAGAGAACTACTGCTTTAAACTATGTACAGTTGAATTGTGCAATTGGGACAAGAACTTGGGTCTTCTAACTCCTAGTCTCCCCTCTGCCATGCTGACATGATTGCTTGGTGTGTTGTGCCCAGTGTAACCATTAACGACTAATTTGAAAATTTGAAAAAATGTTGCCAATCAATCTTTCCAATAATTACAAGTAGCATTCTGTCACGCAATGATGTGCTTCCCAGTCAGTTGGTTGTGACAGAGCAAGAGGTCATAGGTCAGGTTCTTCCTCCAAGTTCTTCTTTATTCTACGTCTTGCATTTAAGTCTGTTGCTGATAATCCCATCAGAATGCAGTGTGGCTGTGAGCCTTTACTGCAGTGAAGATAGCTCTAGCGTCTCTTTCAATGAGCACCCACTGTGTGCTAGCTACTTGTCTAGGCAGTAGGGACACAGTGACGAACAAAACACTGTTCACTATTCATTCTCACTGTTATAGAGCCTACAGTCAAGTGAAGGGACAGGGGCTTTAGGCAAGTAAACACACAAATGGCTGTAGTTATAAATCTGTTAATTTATAAGGGAGTGGAGAGAAGATAACAGGAGAAATCTGTGATAATGGAATGGTAGGAAAGGCTTCTCTGTAGAAGCAACACTTACACTGAGATCTGAAGACAAATAAGCATTAGGTCTGGCAACAGGGTGTGTAAAGGTCCTAAGGCAGGGGGCGCCTGGGCGGCTCAGCTGGTTAAGCATCTCTGACTCTTGATTTTTGGCTCAGGTCATGATCTCAGGGTCCTGAAATCGAGCCCTGAATCAAACTCTGCACTCAGTGGGGAGTCTGCTTGAGTTTCTCCCTCCTCCTCCCCTCTCAAATAAATAAATAAATCTTTAAAAAAAAAGGTCCTAAGGAAGGAGAGCTTGACCTGTGGCTGGTGACTGTCTAGGCAGTAAAGCCGCTATTAATAATGGATTATCTTGTTATTTCTTCACTCTTCATTCATGTTGCTCTATGCTCGTATGGAATTGCAGGCAGTTCCCTGAACATATCATGCTATTTCATGCCTCAGAACTTTTTATACATGCTCTTTCCTCTTTTTGGAATTCTCCTTCCCACCCTCAGCTCTTCTTCCCATGGTCAGCTTTCCACTGCCTTCTCTGACTCTCTGCAGCAGATGTAGGTCCTTCTTTCTCTGAGTGCTTATTGAGCCTGAGCATCCTCCCGTTACTGTAGCTACCACATCATGTTTCTCTGTTTCCCTCTTTGATAAGCTTCCTGACCAATGGAATTTTGTCTTTTTAAAAGATTTTATTAATCTCTTTGACAGAGAAAGATAACGAGAGAGGAAACACAAGCTTGGGGGAGCTGGAAAGGGAGAAGCAGGCTCCCTGCTCCGGGAGCCTGATGTGGAGCTCTATTCCAGGACCCTGGGATCATGACTCGAGCCAAAGGCAGATACTTAATGGTTGAGCCACCCTGGTGCCCCTGGGATTGTGTCTTTTTATTTATATAAATCCAAGACCTACTACAGGAAGAACTGTACATTTAGTAGACAATAAGATTTATTTAGTAATTGGTCAAGCACTTTTTTTTTTAAAGAAATGGTCTTTGTTTTATTTTTTTTTTTAATAATCTCTACCCCCAACATGGGGCTTGAACTCATGACCCTGAGATCAAGAATTGCATGGTTTACTGACTAAGCCAGCCGGGTTCCCCCAAACATATTTATTATTATTTTTTTTTTTAGAGGGAGAGAGATAGTAGTAAGGGGCAGAGAGAGAGGGGGAGAGAGAGAGAATCTGGAGCAGGCTCCATGCCCAGTGCGGAGTCTGATGCAGGGCTTGATCTCACAGCCCTGAGATCATGACCTGTGCCAAAATCAAGAGTTGGATGCTTAACCAACTGAGCCACCCAAATACCCCAAAATATTCTTTTTAAAGATCTAAAGACCCCCACACACTATTCAGCCCCTCCTTCCCTGCCACCAGGACCAACCTCATTCTCTCAACTATCTGATTTTCTGGCTTTGTTCAGTGGTTTACACTTGGAAAACAAATGTGTAGATACAACACAGATGAAAGATGTTAAGAACATGTTATAATGATCTGATAAATCAGTCTTTGGCTGTATGAGATAGTACTTAATTGGTTGCACTGAATTAGACCATTCCATTTAAGGTCTCTTCTCTTTATTAATGTAAAGTGAATAAGAGACAAGTAACAAAGAAATAGGTTATTCTTTAATTTTGGTATTACTGGGGTTGACATTTACTGTAAGTACTGTCAATTTTTAAAGTGACCATTGTAATTTTCACATTACTTAGGTTTTTTTAAGTCTTTTTAAACTCAATATCTTTTGACCTAAAAAATATTTTTGTATTGTAGGAAACTGAAGCCAGGATGTTTATATTATAATATAATATATTGAGCCTTAGTTGAAGCTATGACAAAGAACGTCTAGTTTAGAGATTTCTATATAATGCTAATTCAGCCTTCCTCTGATGCCTTTAAAAAATTTTATTTTTTTAAAAAAAATTATTTCCTTTTGGCAAAGTAGTAACATATTTAATTTTCATTAAAATGTTACCTTACTATTTTTTTCAGAGAGTAATGCCTTCTAGTTTTTTCCTGCTGTTGCGATTTTTCCTGAGAATTGATGGAGTGCTTATTAGAATGAATGACACAAGACTTTACCACGAGGTATCTCTTCTTATTTAGTGAATATACTAGTTGATGTTGGGTTTGTTCATGTTGTTTCATTGTCTGTTTGAGAATTTGAAGTGAAATATTGCTTTATATTTTATGATAGTCCTTCTAACCTTTGAGATTGGGTGTTCTACATTCACTATTGACTGCATAGTAAATGAAACAGCACATCTTTTCTGAAAGTTCTGGTAGCTAAAAATGTTTTCTAAAGGACACTCCCCAATAGGGGATATCTGATGCTTCTAAAATAACATCATGTGTACTTAATCTGTGTTTAAGAGAACTGTCCCTTAACTCTTACCATTGTTTATCATGTTATTGTTTATATAATGTCTTGATATTAAAAATACCAATCACATGGCCTCCTGAAGTTTGTATTACATGATCATTGTGATAGTTGTGCTAAAGTCTGAAAGCTCTGTATTCCATCCGAAGGAACTGCTAACATACAAGGTTTTTAAAAAAGTGTTTAAGAAAGGGGAGGCTTAAACTGAGTCATGGAAGTTCCTCTAGTAGCTTATAGCAGCCTGTCCTTTTGGAATGGATTTGTACCATCTGATTTGTGATCATGTAGAATGGTGAATTAGAGAAGAAACCACCAGTGTCAGTAGGGCAACTGACAGTTGAGAACTGTAGACAGTAGAGAACTCTCACAACTACCCTGAGATATAAGAGCTGTCATTATCTCTGTTTATAGCTGAGGCAACTACAGCAAAGAGATTAGGTCACTTGCCCAAGTTCTACAGTTAATAGGTGGCAGAAGTGGGATTTAAACCCAGTAAGATGGAATTGGTGCCCACATCCTGCACTTAGGGGATGGTTGGGGTTTTTTCCTCAAAAAACTGATTTTTTTTTCCTTTTAAAAAGGGGTAGCAAAGTACTAAAGGTAGACTGCATTTTTCTGCCTCAGAAAAATGTGTGTGTGTGTGTGGTGTGTATGTTTGTGGCAGTGCTATTGTTTATAATAGCAAAAGGAGAAGGAAGGAGCTTAATGCCTACTGCATGAGCACTGACTTTAATTATTTAATTTACATCCTTATCGTAGAAAAGTATTCATCCATTAAAATTGAAATGAAAAAAAAAATGAAAAAAAAATTTGAAATGAGTGGCAGAGAGTTGATATAATTGATGTGTAAAGAAACCCACCTCAGTGTTGAATTTTAAAAAGCGAGTATGAACCTATATAAGTTGTGTAGAGATTTCTAAACGTTAGAAGATAGTGTTATCTATAGAAGCTGTGGTTGCTCTGTACTTCTGTGTTATCTGATTTTTTTAGTGAGCATTAATCTGTTTTATTGATTAAAGATGAAAATTTATATTTATTAATAGAAAATATTAAAACCTTAAGGGAGTTTAATCTGTGATTTTTCTTTTATTGAATAATGTTTCACAAAAAAACCAATTGTAATAAATTGTCTTCTAAAACATAACTTTAAAAAGTTGGAAATGGGAAAAGTTGAAGTCTAAAAATGTGATTTATTAAATAAGCAATTTGATAAGAATTTTGTGGAAATGGGAAAGAATAAAATTTAAGGTTTTTTTTTTAAACATGAGAGTAGCCATGTTATGTAGGTAGATGATGATATAGCTTAAGGAAAAGATGTAGTTCCAAACATGAAATTATATTAAAATCTCTTGCACACATCATTTGCAAATATACATATTGTTTTTAAAGTAAAACTTTTGCTTGTATTTCTCTTACATGGTAAGTATTAAATCTGTTTACATATGGTATCATGGTGATTTATAGAGATTGGCATTAATAATTAAGAATTTTTGGTGAAAATTCATTGTCTCATGGCAGAGTAAGAGATTCCTGTCAGACTTCATGCTACTTTTGTAACCAGTTCTGTTGTCATAGGCAGTGCTGTTTAATAGAAAGGATTTTGTAACAATAGAAAGAGATTTATTGCAACCTTTTTTTATTTTTCAACATAGGCGGACAAGACCTACATGTTACGAGAATATACATCACGAGAGAGCAAAATTGCTAATTTAATGGTACAGTATTTTAATACCAGTTTTTAGAAGTTGACTTTTAAAGTTCATTTTGTATGTTTCCACCCAAATCTGCATCCCTAAATTTTTTGATTCACCTAATAAGCCTCTAAAAGATAAATCTACTGGAGCATAACTTTCCTGAGCTCACCTCAAATGCAAAACCAGTTAGAGTTGTTGTAGGTACCAGAGCCATCATCTAATCTAATTTACACTTTTTATTCTGGAAAAACAGACCCAGAGGTGTGACTTATATATCACACAGCTGTTTGGTGGTGGGTCTGTGACTGGCACCAATTGGATGTTCTTTCCACCTAACACCTTGTCACCCTGTAATTTCTTTCTACCCAGTCTACTTTTTTCTTCTTAAAATGTAGTAATTTTGTGCCATACCTTGTTTTGGCCTAATTTTCTTTATTTTTTGCTTCCCTGGGACTTGTAAAGGGCTTCTGCAAATCTGTAGGATTCTATAATAGGTTCCTCTTTTTGCAAATTTCAGTGTGATTTAGAAAGATTGGTACCCCTAGTGCTTATTTCTATGTGGGTGTAGAGTATAGTGGGTTAGGAAAGTTACTTAGAGTCCATTGTAGACCACATCCTGGCTCTGTCTGAAGGCCAGTGCTTTCAAGGTACAAAAACATTAAAAAAAAAAAAAAAGGCACAAACATTAGGGAAAGGGGATGAGATTAAGATGCAGTAAAAAAAATTTTTAAGTCGGCTCCACACTGAACGTGGAGCCCAGCACGGGGTTTGAACTCGTGATCTTGAGGTCAAGACCTGAGCTGAGATCAAGAATTGGACGCTTAACTGACTGAGCCACCCAGGCACTCTAAGATGTATTGAATTCTTAATTCATCTGTGGGAACATTATAAATAACAAATTCCTGTGAGCTTTGTGGAAATCATTCAGTAAGATGGCTGCATGATTCAGTAACAAGAGATATCCGTTACCATTAGTATCACCTTATGATGCTCCTCACATACATATATTACAGCTCCTTTTAAAGTTGATGTGTTGGGGCACCTGTGTGGTGTAGTTGGTTAGGCATCTGACTCTTGAATTCAGCTCGGGCCATGATCTCAGATCAGGAGGTCGAGCCCCCACATCGGGCTCTGTGCTTGGCATGGAGTCTGCTTCAGATTCTCCCTCTCTCTCTAACCCTCCCCCCAAAATAAATAATTGTTTAAAAAATAAAATAAAATTGGTGTGATATATGAATACTTGAACCAGAGCATTTCTTAAAAGTACCGGTGTGATCAGTGAATCTGTGCTAACATGATTTATGTGTTTCCCAGCATGTTTCACCTTCCCTCTTCACGGAACCTAATGAAATATCACAATATTTACCGATAAAGGAGGCAGTTTGTGAGAAGCTACTATTTCCAGAAAAAACCGATCCTAACCCTGCAGACTCACAAGAAAGTACACCTGTGGAATAGAATGTGATACAACATATACGCACCATGGAATCTGACTGGAGACCTTAGTTATTTGGAGGGGGTATTTTTATTATGAGAATTAATTACCTTGTTTATGTGCAGATTTTCTGTAGCCTTAAAGGAAGAAAAAAATAAAGGATTGTTGCAGGCAGGTTCCACTCAACTGCTGTTTGTACTGTCTGTCTTCAAATTCATATTCCAGATTTTTATTTTCTGGAGTTAGATTTGGATTTCTAAATTGTTACAGAGTGGGATCTCATGAGTAGTGGTGTGTGTATGTCTCATGAGCAATGGGCGTAATCTTCGTCCATCGTGAAACACTGTCTGCTGCCATGAGGAGGTTAATATAAATCACAGAATCACAGCACCTTGTGACTTTCACAGGATTCCTGATCGTGCATATCGATGTACTAGCTCTTTACTTTAGGCTTTTTGATGTTTATTCGTACTTCTGGAGAGCTGTGAGTTGCCTTTTAGGAAATTGATGTCCTAAATGATCTTTACCCACCAAAAAAAAAAAATTCCCCTCTAAATTTAAATTGGCTTTTGAAGTCTGAGAAAATTTCAGACACAGAACTGAATAACCTAGGGTTTTGGCAGACTGAAGGTGCTCTATCCATGGACGCACCTGAGCATGGTTTGCCAGCCACAGGTAGGATGTCAGAGCTGTCCTTCCTCCATCTTTAGGTGCTTTTTCTTATGTGTGGTTCTACTTGTACTGACGTTTTTTACTTCATTTTCCACGCAACCTTGGAATGAATAAATCCATTGAATATTGAATTTGTATTGCTATCTAGCTAATTTTATCAACTAAATTTTGTCACAAGTGATTTTGGTAATTGTTTGCCTTCTGCTACATCACCTGCAAGGTATACGAAATCAGGATTTTGTTGGCTTTAAGAAAATACATGGCATGTTCACTGTATATTAAATATACCTGTATTTAATGTTTTCTTATAGGACAGAAAAATGTATATATTGTGCTCAGCCTTCTGTTGTATTTTATTTGCCATGAGGATTTGAACAGAATAGACTATTCATACAAGATACAAGAAATGAAAAACTTGTAAGAATATTCATTAGTTGAAGTTTCTGGGCAACATCATTATATATATTCTTAACTTGAATCAGTTGTCTTTGTCTCTGAGTCAGATTTAGATGACTTATTTTCAGAATCCATTGCTAAAAATTGTGGGAAATGAAAAGAATTAACCTTTTTTATAGAGGGTGGTAAATTGATAGGATGAATGTACTTCTGGAAGCTCCTTTAGTTTATTCCTGTGGAGAATACCCAGAAAGCCTGTATTTGCCCATTGCTAAATAAGACATATGCCATTTTATATTTATTTGTTCCAAGTGTCTTTTTGTAAGAAAAGAATAAACAATAAGAAATTACTGATCTATGTTTTGCTATTTCATTTATTTCTGTTTTTCCTGAAGCTTAATTAAAAAATGGTTTGGTATTCTTTTTTCATTTGTGCTTTGTTTTGAACTTGGTCAGCATTATAGCCAGATTCTGTAGGCAGATTATCCTGAAAATCTAAAGATAGTCCAGAATAAATTATCATATGATGTCACTGATATGAGGAATTTGAGAAATAAGACAAAGGATCATAGGGGAAGGGAGGGAAAAATGAGACAAGACAAAACCAGACAGGGAGACAAACCATAAGAGACTCTTAATCTCAGGAAACAAACAAGGTTGGTAGAGGAGAGGGGTGACTGGGGAATGGACATTCGGGGAGTGCTATGAATGGGAGTGTGTGCTATGGTGAGTGCTGTGAATGGTGTTAAGACTGATGAATCACAGACCTATACCCCTGAAACAAATAATACATTATATGTTAATAAAAAATAAATAAATATAGTCCAGAATATAATCCCCCAGTTTAGTTTTTGGGCTCTTGTTCCTCCTCTTCCTAAGGCCCTCCCCGCCCAGTACTTCTAAGGTTGTTTTAATCAGCCAGTGTTTGCTGTAGGATGAGTTAATGTTTTTGAAAATAGAGATACCTGCCATTAATTTCACTCCATTTATTTTTAAGTGCTATGTGTTCAATATGGCACTAAGCAGAAGAGATTATAATAATGAAGAGCCATAGTATATGTCTTCAGAAGAGTTCAAGTTTAATGGAGGAGACAAAGTAAAAATAATCACAAATTTTAATAAGTATAATGATGGCAATAATACCTAGTTTCAGAAAATAATGAAATCACCATCAGTAAAGGTAGTCAGAGTTCTTCTGAGCAGGGTGCAGAAAGCTGCAAGAGACTGTCACTCCTAACTTCACAAGGAAAAAAGCTGGAGAATCTATAGTTACAGTTTTTCTTGAGCATGCCCCCTGAGCTTGGGGGACAAAGCAAACTAATCCCAAAGGGTGATAAGCTCTCCAAGAGGAGATGGGACATACACATATTTCATTTTAGAAAGAACACCGCAGACACGAGTGGTCACCACACGAGCAGCTAACCATAATCTAGAATGTGGAATTCCAAAAGGAATGTAAGAATTTGGAATAGCTGAGAGTTTCAGATAAGGGGACTCACACACACACACACACACACACACACACACACACTTTCCCAATGGCCCACACCAAGTGCTCATAAGAAACCCTGGGGCAGGGCAGGGGCCTAGAGATTCCCTGTCAGTGGCTCAGGCATGCAGGAAGGAGGTAGTAGGCTACTGCCAAGGGATAGGTAGATAGGAAACCCTGCCCACTCCCCCAGACCCTTTCCTTGAAGGGTGCAAAAGCTTTAGGCTGCAGAGGGAGGTGCACCAAATCATAGCACCCCCACCAGGGCACAGGCAAAAATCCATTATTTCTAGGGGAGGAATAGAGACAAAATCCATTTGCCTCTGGGGAGTAGGATATGTTCTGCCTTTGAACACAGGCAAAGAGCCATTTCTTTGAAGAGCTCCAGAACTAACTGCTGGAGAAGGAGTACAAATTGCTCCCTCTGGGCCCAGGACCCTACAGGGATAACAAAAAGATCTGCTCCCATGGTGAGGTGGGCATGAAATTCACACAATAGTACACTGTCTTTAAGTGTATATAGAACATTCACCAAGGTAGAGAATATTCTAGGCCATAAAGCAAACTTCCATAAATATAAAACACTTGAAGTCATGTGAAATTTGTCCTCTGACACTAACAGAATTAAACTAGTAAAAGCCAGCAACAGAAAGATATCTGGGAAATCCCAAATAACTTCCCATGAGAGAAATTAAGGAAGTAAATGAATAAATGAGTAAATGGAGTCAAATGCCACGTTTGTAAAATGAAGGACTCAAGATGCTAATGTGCCAATTCTCCCCCCCAACTGATCTATAGTCAATCCCATTCAAAATGGGATTGAATTTGAAATCCCATTAGAAAATCTGAATTTGAAATCCCATTCAAAATCCTAGCAGGCTTTTCATTAGAAATTTATAAGCTGATTCTAGGGGCGCCTGGGTGGCTCAGTGGGTTAAAGCCTCTGCCTTCGGCTCAGGTCATGATCTCAGGGTCCTGGGATTGAGCCCCGCATTGGGCTCTCTGCTCAGCAGGGAGCCTGCTTCCCCCCCTCTCTCTGCCTGCCTCTCTGCCTACTTGTGATCTCTCTCTCTCTCCGTCAAATAAATAAATAAAATCTTAAAAAAAAATTTAGAAGCTGATTCTAAAGTGTATATGGAAATCCAGAAAATCTAAATAGCCAAAACAATTTTGTAAAAGAACAAAATTGGAGGATTCAAATACCTGATTTCCAGACCTGGTCTAAAGCTACAGTAACCAAGACTGTGGCAACTGTGTTAGGATCCACATTAAGCCTCACTTGAACCGAACAGTGAATCAGATTGACCTTCACTGGGGCACTTGGCGGGCTCAGTAGGTAGAGCATGCAACTCTTGATCTTGGGGTTGTGAATTCAAGCCGCATACTGGGAATAGAGATTATTAAAATTAGATTTAAAAAAAATTCATCTACACATGTATGTTTGACCGATTTGGAACAAGACACAAAGATAATTCAATGGAGGACAGTCTTTTCAACAAATAGTCCTAGAACATTCTGACATCCACATGCAAAGAAGTGAATCTTGAACCTTATCTCACGCCATGTACAAAAATTACCTCAAAATGAATCAGAGAACTCAATGTAAAACCTAAAATTAAAAAGGTTGTGGAAGTAAACCAGAAAACCCTAGAGACTTGGGGGAAGGCAAAGATTTCTTCAACAATATATAAAAAGTCCTCAGTATAAGAAAAAAATTGATAAAATGGCCTTCATTAAAATAAAAAACCACTTTTTGAACGACACTCAAAGAATACCGACAGATAAGCTACAAACTGGGAGAAAATATTTCCAAGACACACATGGCACATAGGACTTTTATCCAGACTACATAAAGAACTCTTACAGCACAAAAATAAAACATAACCCAATTTAAAAATGGGTAGAAGTTGTGGATGGTAAATAAGCATATGAAAAGATGCTCAAAATCATCAACTATTAGGCAAATGCAAATGAAAACTTCAATGAGATACCACTACGCCTATTATAATAGCTAAAACTTAATGGATGAGACCAATATCAGTAAGGGTGTGATCTATATTGCTGGTGAGAATGTAAAATCATTCAACCACTTTGGAAAACAGTTTGGCAGTTTTTCTTTCTTTCTTTCTTTCTTTCTTTTTCTTTTTTAGTATTTTATTTATTTAATTGAGAGAGAGAGCACGAGCACTCACACAAGAGAGCATGAGCGGGTTGGGAGGGGGGGTTAGAAAAAGAGGGAGAAGCAGACTCCCTGCTGAGCAGGGAACCTGATGCAGGACTCATCCCAGGATCCCTGGATCATGACCTGAGCGGAAGGCAGATGCTTAGCTGACTGAGCCCACTAGGCTACCCAGTTTGGCAGTTTCTTATAAAGGTAAACTTTCACTTACCTTTCAACTCAGCAGTCCTACTTCTAAGTAAAATATATGTCCACACAAAGGCCTATATGCAAATATTTATAATAACTATAGTTATCCATAATTGCTGAAAACTGGAAACAATGTTTAAGTGTCCAGAGAAATAAACTGTGGGACATTTTTATCACTCAACCATAAAATGGAACTCACTACTAATCGTGGATGAATCCCAAAACCATTACACTAAGTGAAAGTGAAACATTGTATGATTTCATTTATGTAGTTGTATTAGGGTTCTTCAGAGAAACAGACCTAATATGTGTGTCTCCTCCATAGAAGTGTGGATGTGTGTGTGTATGTATATATGTACCCTGAGAAGTCCCAAGATCTGCAGTCGGCAAGCTGGAGACCCCCACTCAGACTTTTTGTTCTATTTAGGTCTTCAACTGACTGGGTGAGACCCACCTACGAGAAAGAGGGCAATCTGCTTTCCAGGGCATACCGTTCAAATATTAATTTTCCCCAGAAACCCCCCCACAGACACACCCAGGATAATGTCTGAGCACAGGCCAGAGCCACCTGAAACCCAGTCAAACTGACAAAAAATTAACGTCACGGTAGCATTCTGGAAAAGGCAACCCAGTGGGCAGAATTCCGATCAGTGGTTGTGAGAAGAGGAAAGGTTACAGAGCACTAAGGGATAGGAGGGATATCTGGGAGAGGGGATGGAGTAGGCTGTATTTTTATCCGGTGGTGGTTACACAACTGTATATATTTGTCAGAACATGTCAGTGAAGTTGCAACCTGAAGGATGAAAATAATCTAACCACGGGATTCATTCAGGGTGGGAAGGGCTTTCGAAGAAAGGAGCAGTATGAGCAAAGTCTTCAGGGTAGGACAGATGGCCATTTTCATGGAAGTGGATGGAACACAAGATGAGACCAAAGGGACCAGTTGAGGCCAGTTGAGACCCACTGAGGCTTTTCTAGTCCTCTTTTAAGGAAGACAGTTTGAGAAACAAGGAGAAGGTAAGCATGGGGGCAATTGATTTGACAAAGTTTTAAGTTCACGTTAGCTGCAACGTGAGGGTGGATGGAAGGTGTCAGGACGAGAGGCAGGGTGTCAAGGCAGGAGGCGGGCAGTCAGCCAAGTGATGCCTTTTGAGCCAGGGTTGCAGCAATGCCTACAAAGAAAACTAGACTCAAAAAATATTTTGAAGGTGGGAGCCTGAGTGGCTCAGTGGGTTAAAGCCTCTGCCTTCAGCTCAGGTCATGACCTCAGGGTCCTGGGATCGAGTCCCGCATCGGGCTCTCTGCTCGGCGGTGAGCCTGCTTCCCCCTCTCTCTCTGCCTGCCTCTCTGCCTACTTGTGATCTCTCTCTCTCTCTGTCAAATAAATAAATAGAATCTTTTAAAAAATATTTTTGAATGCTCAATTTATTAGACTTTTTGATTCACTCAGTGTGAAGAATGAAGGAAACAGAGGGATAAAGGAGGCTGTTTAGGTTTTTGCCTCCCCAAGCAGGGAGGTGTTGGTGGAGACAGACAGGAGAGAGGGGTTGGGAGGAATGAAAGGTCTGTGTGAACATGCAGGGTCTGGAACGGCTGTGGGCCATCGGCACGGGATTGTCGGTGTGTCTCATGTGTACTTTCCTGGGTAATGGGGTGTGCGGTTCAGGAGACTAGACGTCTGACCTGAAGAAAGAAGCTGGTCACAGATCACACTCAAAGTCACAGCAGTTAATGGGAGAATTTTTTAAGGAAATGAAGGTGTCGGCAGGAGCCCTGAGCAGAGAGGAAAGAGAGATGGGCCAATGGGTAGGTAGAAACCAGAAGAATGTGGTGTCATGGAAGCCAAGGGAAGAGTACAATGTTTTACAAAAGGAGCTGTGGGGTGCCTCAATGGCACAGTCGGTGGGGTGTCCGACTCTTGGTTTTAGCTCAGGTGGTGATCTCAGTGAGGTCATGGGTTCGAGCCCTGCATCAGGCTCCACACTCAGCAAGGAGTCTTCCTAAGAGTCTTTCTCTCTCTCCCTCCCCACTGCTCCCTCTCTCTCTCAAATAAATAAATCTTTAAAAAATCTATAAAAAAGGAGTTGTCACCTGTGTTGAATACTTTTTTTAAATATTTTACTTATTTAGTTGACAGAGAGAGAGCACAAGCAGGGGGAGCTGGAGGCAGAGGGAGAGGGAGAAGTAGACTCCTCACCGAACAGGGAGCCCAATGCGGGGCTCATCCCAAGACCCTGAGATCATGACTTGAGCCAAAGGCAGAGGCTTAACCCACTGAGCCACCCACGCCCTCCACCTGTGTTGGATACTTTAAGGTAAGATGACAGAGTTTCTCTTGGTAGCATGTGTAGTGACAGCAGAAGGGGCCATGGAAGCCAAATATGGAGATAGGAGTTTCAACAGGACTGGGCTGGCGGCTGGGATATTGTGGGGACAGTCCAGGGATCAGAGGGGTGCTTCAAGAGAGGGGGTAAGCAGTGGAGCGAGCAGGGCTCTGGTCACTAAGGACACCACAGGCTTTCTCCGGTCTTTCCCGTGAGGGCACACTTGGCCGCCGCTGGGATGTCATCCTCACATAAACGCCAGGCCTGTTCTTGTTTTCGGGCTTACTGAGTCTCATTCTAACTGCAGTGTCCAGCGGTGCTGGTGGAAAACCTATCTGTCCTGGTGTCATCTCTGGTAAACATCTTTGGGTGTGTGGGTTTTCCTAGTTATGATGTATTTAGGGCACCGGCAGAGGAAACACCTAGTTGGCTGGTGTTACGGCGACAGGCCTCCGTCTGGGTGAGAGGCCTGGATCCGGCCCACATAGAAACACAAGCCCATTATAGCAAGTACCACCCTGGCCGGATCTGGAGGCCCTCCAAAGCAGAGCTTGTCCCGAGACCAGCCCCAGGGGGCAGGTAGTTTGGAAGGTGATCTCAGCAGGAACAAGTCATAAAGTGGGGAAGAGACAAAGAAGAAAAGGCAAAAAGGTAGGGTACTGCATGCTGGGTGCTGTGGTGACCACCTGGGCTTATGTTGCTGGAGACTCGTGAGATTCTGTGTGGACCATGCCTCCGACTCTCCTGCCAGAGGAGGGGGAGCTGGGCCGTGTATACCCTCCTATTCCCTCAGTCAGTTAAGCATTGGCTTTCAGCTCAGGTCATGATTCCAGAGTCCCAGGATCAAGCCCTGTGTGGGGCTCCTGCTTAGCCAAGAGTCGCTTCTCCCTCTGCTCCTTACTCTGCTTGTGCTGTCTCTCAAATAAATAAAGAAAATCTTAAAAAAAGAAAAGAAAAAAAAAGACAGCTGGTAGGTGCCTGTTTTTCCTTAAGCCTGGGGTTCTCGACTGGGGATCCACAGTCAACGGCCGAACTTCTGCTCTTCATAACCCCCCTCGAATTTTAGGTAACTTTTCTGTATGTGGGCATGTGGAGAGAGGCTCTATGGCAAGCATATTCTCAAAAAGGTCTGTGACACTGAAATAGAATAAGAACCACTAGCCTGGTTGGTTAATCAAGGGCCCCTTTTCTACTGTATTTATTAACTTCATGCGGAAGATTCAAGACGAGGCAAGAATACTCGTTGGAAAGAGAGAGGGAATCTGGCTGCCCACACAAATCCCCACTGGGTGGCACAACCCTGAGGAGTCCTCCACAGTTCGGTCACAGGTCCAAGGTCAAACTTGAGACCACACAGAGGACTGATATCTTCTTGGAAGCAGGCTAGAGTGTAGGAGCCTGCTTGGGAAGCAAGAGATCAGAATAATGGAGTAAAGTTCAGCATTTGCACAGCCCTAGGCTCTCGGGATTGTGATGGGGATGTACCTGCCTCAGGTGGGACCCTGGGCACCTGAACCGAACTCATCCTACCTGCTCTGTGTGTAACTGGGGTTTTCCAGCAGTGCCTTTGACTGTCCTTTCTCTAGGCTGTAGGATTAACCAGTCTGAGCACTTGCCTTTCCTGCCCTCCTTCCCTCTTAAGACATTCAATCTTTGTATCTCTTTAGAGATAGTCTCCTCTAAGACTGCTTAATATGGGGGTGGCCTGCCATAGAGCCTTTGAGGTGAATTATAGCTACAGGAAATCCAATTGACTAGAATAAACAAGATCAATGACCTCCAGCAGTTATGGTCTATAGAAGTACGATGTTCAGGTCCGGGCATAAGCGTAGCTGGGCTTAAAGTGTGACAGGTTTTAGATATTATTTCAGGCATATCTATAAGCGTAGCCTGGTATTTAATAAGTCGGCCTCCATCATCCATTGGTGGTCTTTGGTCTCTAAGACACTCTGGACCTGATGTGAAATCATTACAGTCAGGGACTGTCCCAGAGTGAGCTTTGAGGCTCTTTTTTCAGGAGCACTGTTGTATGCTTAGCTAAAGCCTTTGTTTGCAATTATACCTCAAGAGAGGTGGCTTCTGGGATAAATATGACTAAGGAATAATACCATCAAGAAGACCTCTCTGTTTGAGGTAAACCATTAATATCCTAATTACAAAGGATCACTGGCAAGTGGGAGAAAACTTGTCTCAGGAGATAAGGGTATCGCCAAGTGCTTCATCCAATCCAATCACGAAGACAGAGGGGTCATCCATTATGTCCACAAGTCCATAGTTAACCCTATGGAGTGGGGTTTGCTTTGGCTTTTAGGGAATCATTTCATTATCCAAGCCACATAAGACTGGTCAAGTAATAAGTTATATAATTGTTGGGGAATCAATCCCATTTTCCAGTTGCTTAATCATGTGCCATGGGGTCCTGTTATTATTATCCCCACAGAATAAAAAGCAAGAAGATTGTCTAAATGAGCTATTGTGCAACTTCTCTGAAGTTTACCTCAAGTTGTCTAGCTTAGGTAAACAACAAACATTTAAAGACACAATCAAATCTAGAATTTAACATCCACAAAGGTGGGTTACTTAAATGTAATTTTTCTCTCTAAAATAACCCTCCTTTGTAGAGATAGCCAAATCAGGACTGATTTATTTGAAAAACAAGTCCAGTTTTAACAGACTTGGCCCAATTATTTACATAAGCTCAGGAAGAACAGTGAGTGATCATATAGATCTTTTAGAATCTGCTTTGTTGGCACTTTCACAAGGAATCTCTAGGTTGAACTTTAAGTAGCTTCTCCAGGCCAGAAGCCAAGCCAAGTACTTGCCATCAGACATGCCTGCAGTACCTGTAAGATTTGGGCAGATTCCTCTCCCTGAGGTCCCCAGAGTATCCTGAGGGTCCTGCACCTGCCAGGAAGTGACGTTCTTTACTGACCTGGTGAGGCTGCTGGGAAGTCTGTAAGCAAGGTACCAGGCCAACATTTCCAAGGGGCTCTATGGCTCTGGGTTTCATAAAGTCAACCTCGGTTCCTTAAAGCTGTCTAGTCATATCTGAGTCTATGCATATCTTTCTTAAATATGACATTCCAATCAAAGCCTTGGTAAAATAACCAAGGTTTCCAATGGTGTCCTGTTATAAGGAGAACAGATTCCTATTGACTTATGCAAATGACTAGGATTGCCGTGGATAAATACTTACTGAGACCTTTTGAGTTTCAGAGGGTTCAGATAGAGAAAAAAGTTGAATGCCTTAATTTGTTTACAAACAAATATTTTTATATTTCTGTAAGTCACAGATATCTTAAGAAAAAGTTTCCTTAGTCTGAAAGAGCAAACATTAGAGAACCAGCAATGTTTTTCAAACAAGGATTACAAAACTATAATCTTTTTAGTTCATTTAGTCCCATGTTACTGATTCTTGTTCAGTTTGAATGCAGCTTTTACTTAGTTCTGGAAGTTCTTACTCATTTCAGTTCTGATCTTAAGGATATTGAATACCTGTATTGTTCTAAAAGTCCTTTATATGAACCTCCTTGAAGATGAAACTCATTTTGCAAGACAATAAGGACAATTATAAATGACAAAAGTTCAGAAATGGGCATTGTTAACGATCTGATAGGAGAGTTCACTATGATACAATTGACAAGGAAACTCAGTTATTCTGTGATACGTGACACTTTCATAGCCAGAATCAGAATGTTACATGCCAAACAAGCAAACCTAATTAGTGAACAAGACTTTGTTCATGATTTAAATTTTGGGGAAGTTTGTTAAAACCTTAGAAAGTTTTAAAGCACATCCCTCAATAGGATTAGGGACGTTAAAGACCTAATAAAGGCAAGACATAGAAACTGGTTTTTCTAGGCAGACGGAGAGAAAACAACTATTTGCATTTTCTTATCAAGAGCAGACCAGCAATTGGAGAATCCTTTGTCTTTTTGAACAGAGAGAAGGCTGACTTTCCATCTTATACCAATGTACTTTAAAATCCATTCATTTACATCTTGGTCCTTCCCGACCACATCTAAAATTCTGTTCCAAAGTTTTCCCTCCGTAAACCTTCTACAACTTTCCTTTGCATTCAGATTTTGTCCCAAGTCATTTCTTTCCTAACAACCATCTCATTTAGGACAAAATTACCTTTTTTTACCTTCATCAAAAATGCATTCCCATTCCTTATCTTTCTTACATATCTCCTACTTTTCCACATACAGAGTTGTTTCCCTTATTTCCATCAGTCTTATAGTTAGCGGAATTTTGCACTCTTAGAAACATCTTAGTCTCCAATGATGACTAAGTATTAAACAATTGTGAACTGTTCCAACAGAATTCTTTACATGGCAAATTTATGAATCAATTAAGCACAAAACATGTTTACCAACAGATTTAAATATCCTTAGTTCTTTGCAATGAGAAGTCAAAAGCACAAACCTATGTCCAGTAATTAGTGACTTAGCACTTTAGCCTATTTGGAAAAGACCTACACGTCCCATGAATTCAATTCCACTTATCATCCAAGCAAAACTTTAAAGTTTTAGTTTACCAAAAACTTTGAAAACTATCTTAACAATCACCCAAGAAGACTTCGAGACAATTAACCATCAGTGTAGTCATCTTTTTGCTAACAAATTACAACAGAGATAACACGAGGTTTTTTGACCTTCAGTCAGGGGCTCTCTGGTGCACCCTGTGTGTTCCCTCCCGGAGTAGTTGGCGCAGAGACAGACAAAGGGTGGGCGTCCCTCCAGAGGAGAGACCAGTCAGATGCCCGCCTGTCCGCCCTCCCAGAGGAGACTTGGGTGCCTCTTGGCTGTAGCGAGTCCACATAACCCCAGACTGGGGCCCCCGAAGGGCTCGCCTTAGACCTCATGAGGTCACCACAGAAATGGATCAGGGCCCACTGGGCCTCTGTAGGCTTCTGGGGACCCAAAGGGTGCCCGCCTGTGGATCCACAGAATCAGTCCGCCCCACAAGCCAGGTCAAACTGCACATTCACTTGTGCATTCAGTCCAGAAGTTATTACAGTTCCTCCCCTGGGTGGGGGCCCCGCCCTGTGGAATTCCTTTCAGAAATTCCTTCCTGTCCCCCCTTTTGGGGGGTTCCTGACCTGAGGGACCCCCCCTCCCGGGGAGGCCCTAGCTGTGAGACCTCTAAAAGAGCTCCGGGAGGGGGTCAGTCTCTCCTTCCACCCTGACGCGGGACCCGGCCTTACCGGAATCCGATGTCGGGACCGGGTCCTCACCTGCCAGGTCTCCTCGAGTCCGGCGGGAACAGCAGACCCGGGCGATCCGCGGTGACCGGCCGGAGACTACCGAAAATCAGGCAGTGCGCCTTCTCCTTTAAGGCCCGTTTGGGGCTCGTTCTCTTAAGGCCCCGCCGTTGCCGCAAACTGGTGGTAGCGCTGGGCCAGCGCGGTCGGGTCGCCCGGTGTGGGAACCTGATGTTATGGGACCTGGACTGGATCCTGACGGAAGAACCAAGCGGCGCTCGGAGACCCTGGAGGATCGGAGGTTTATTTAACACCAGTGGGCTCAGAGGAGACTGTGCTCCAAGGTCTGAGCCCCGAGCACAAGCGGGGAGGGTAATTTATACCCTTCTACTTCCACACACCTGATACTTCTCGTGCGCGGGAAACGGGGTAGGAAAGAAGAACCCGGAAGGGCTTTGAGAAGGGGACTGGAATTCCCTCGCTGGTTTGGTCGGCCACCCTAGAGTATAGTTTTTCCCTTATCGATTGTCCAGTTTCCCACATTGTGGGAGATTTTAAGCAAGACAACAACTCAATAGCCTATAGTTCACAAACATCCTTCAGGGGATGGAGGGGTGCCCCCAAAGGAACATTTACCGAAGCCGGAGAGACGCAGCTCGGTGCATCGGCGGCTCAAAGGGACTGCGGCCAGACAGGGTGGCAGCATGGGGGTGGGCTTGGGGAGGGACTCAGGAGTCTGACTGCACGATGCCAAGCCTCAGTTTCCTCATCTGTGAAAGCTGGACTATCACAACTGGGTCTACCTCTCTGGACCGAGGGAAGGAGTGAGCTAAATACGACACAGGCCGGGTGAGTGATGCATGAGCAGTACTCGACTAAGCCTGCGAATTCCGACCCGCATTCTGGAATCAGGCTCCTGAGCCCAGATGACTCGAGAACGGAGATGCACAATTCATCCCAGCGCCTCTGAGCCGGCTTGGCAAACTAGTGAAATAAATGACAGGCCCTGTGAGGGCCATTCTGAGCCCTCACAGAATGGCGGGTTCTTTGTGGGATGTTTTAGCCGCATTCAAATGCAGAAATCACCTACAGGTAATGTTCACCTAGAGTTTCAGAGTCTCCCAGTGACTTTAGACTCTGAACCTCATACATATTTAGCCGGAATAATACATTTTTCATTTCATGTTTTAAAAATCATCTTTTTTTTTTAAAGATTTTATTTATCTATTAGAGAGAGAGAGATTGAGAATGAGAGGGGAGAACATCAGAGAGAGAAGCAGACCTCCCGCAGAGTCGGGAGTCCGATATGGGACTCGATCCTAGGACTCCGGGATCATGACCTGAGCCGAAGGCAGTTGCCCAACCAAGTGAGCCACCCAGGCGCCCTAAAAATCATCCTTTAAAAGATTTTATTTATTTATTTGACAGAGAGAGAGAGCGCGTGCACGTGCACACGGGCAGAGGGAGCGGTAGGCAGGGGGAGAGGGAGAAGCAGGCTCCCTGTTCAGCGGCATCGTGGGGCTTGATCTCAGCACCGTGGGATCATGACCTGAGCGGAAGGCAGACACTTGATGAGCCACCCAGGCGCCCCTGCATTTTTCATTTTAAAGCATCGTGTTTACAGTGTTAATCAGCACATATTAGTAAAGCAGTTTTGTGCAGATCACGATGTTTGAGTGAGTGTGTCAGGAGACCAGGCTGGAAAGTCCAGATGGCCCCATTTAAAGTGGCTTTGAGTGGCAGGTGAGGCTTTCAGACTCGAAGGTGAAGGCCGTGAGAAGCCCACTGGGGGCCTCTGAGCAAGGGGCATGAACCCATAAACAGGGCTCGTGAAGGTGATCCCAGCTGTGGCAGTTGCTGGTTGGGTTGGAGGGAGAAGTTTGGCTCAGGCGGGCTGTCCATTTTGGAAGCTAGCGCAGCTTTCCATCTGTGAGGTGACCGGGATGGACGCAGGGGGAATGGAGGGGAGAGGAAGACTTGCAGGGAATCTGCCTTCCGAGAACTAGTGTGTGATAGGGTAGGTTCACAGGGCAGGTGACAGAGTTGGAACGACACAACTTGGGAGAGATTGGCAGGCAGGTCACTGGAGGTTTTTCTTGCGGGGGTGGGGGGGTGGGGGGGTGGGGGGGTGGGGGGGTGGGGGGGGGTGTCAGAGCCGCCTTGCTGGCCTTGGGAGGACTGAGTCACGGAATGTTTATGGGGACTGGAAGTTCTGGGGGTCACTGGAGATGACGGGGTTCCAGTCCTACTGTCCTGGGAGAATAATCAGCCTTCAGCATTAACTGTTAAAGGAAGAGGCCGCCTGGCCTGGATGGGGCTGTGGGCAACCAGCAGGGAGTGGCCGCAAGTGCTGGAGGGGTTGGGGGTGGGTGAGTGTTCCAGCCCCTGGAGGGTGGCTCTGAGGAGGGGTCGGGGTGGGAGGGGTCCTTCCATGCTCCTGGAGTAGAGGTCAAAGTACTTTCTGACTGATGAGCCCCCAGTTGAAATAAAGGCTCCGGACATTGGAGGGGAGCGCCCAGGAGACAGGAGGAAGCGTGCACCCATCTGCTGGGGTGCCCGAGCCAGCCAGCGCCGGGACTTCTCACTCCTACTTCTCCATCACTGTGACAACTGTCTCCTTCCTCAATCCCTCACTTAGCACAGGCTTCTGCATACAAAGCTGTTTGGTCAAAACCCTCCAGGTCATCCTCCAGGCCAGCGGCTGCTCTGGGATGGAACTTCTGCACCCTCCCTTCCCCTCCTTCTCTTTCCTTCCTTTCCTGTCTTTTTCTCTTTTCCTTTTCCTCACCCACGTTTTCTTTCAAAAAATAATTTATTGAGGTGAAACTTATGTAATACAAAATTAACCATTTCAAAGTGGACAATTCAGTTGCATTTATTACATTCACGATATGGTACACCACCACCTCTACCTTGTTCCAAAAAAAAATATATATATATATATATATATATTTTTTTTTTAAGATTTCATTTATTTATTTATTTGACAGAGAGAGAGAGAGAGCACAAACAGGCAGAGCAGCAGGCAGAGGGAGAGGGAGAAGACTCCCTGATGAGCAGGGATCCTGACTTGGGGCTTGATCTCAGAACACTGGGATCATGACCGGAGCCTAACACAGAGTCTTAACGACTGAGGCACCCAGGCGCCCCATTCCAAAAATATTTTTATTTCTTTGACCAGTTTCTCCCCAGTCCTCCCTCCCTCTAGACCCTAGCAACCATCAATCTGCTTTCTGTTTCCATGGATTTATCTATTCTAGATATTTCATATAAAAGGAATCACTTAATATATAAGCTTTTGTGTCTATTTATTTTGAAGAGCGGGTACATTCACAAGGTTCATAACTGAAAATTCAATAGATACATAGTGAAAAGTTCTCTGCTCCATGGTCACCTAGTTTCCCTCCCTGGAGGTAAAGAGTAACTTTAGTAGTTTTTGTTTGTTTATTCTTGTTTTTGTCTTTCTGTCAGATATATTTTATGCATATATAAGTAAATATAGATATGTCTACACACATGATCTATCTCTCATGTATCTGTCATCTACCTATCTGTTTGGATCTGATTTTTTTTTTCTCCTAACAACATATCTTGGAGATAGCTTCATATCAATATATGAGTTTCCTCCTTCTTCTCTTTCTAATGATTGCTTGGTATTCTTGTCAATGGATGTATCATAATTTATGTAACAGTTCCTCCAAACCAATGGATTTTTAAGTTGTTTCCAATCGTTTGGTATTATAAACAATGTCACAATGGGTCACCTTGTACAGAGGCAAATGTATCTGTAGATAAATTAGGAGTCTGATATTCTGGGTTCAAACTTAGACACATTTAGGAAAGATAAGAGTGGATTCCTGTCACATTATATAATAAATAATATTCATGGATTGGGAGATATGCATTAGACACTGTGCTAAGCATTTTGAAAGCAGCTTTTGCAATTTTTTTTTTGCAATATAATTTATATACCATAAAATTCATTCATTTAAAGCATATAATTCAAGGTTTTTAAGTATTTTGACAGTTGTGCAATCATCAGCACAATTGATTTTAGAACATTTCATCACCCCAAAAGAAACCCTGTACCTATTAGCCCTCACTTCCATGCTTCTCTGCCCCCAACCTGTGGAAACTACTCATCTACTTTTTGTCTCTGGATTTGCCCATGGTGGACATCTCACACAGATGAAATCATACGACATGTGGTCTTTTACATGTGGCTTCTTTCACTTAACAGAGAGTTTCAAGGTTCATCCGTATTGTAGCATGTGTCACTTTTCCATTCCTTTTTATTGCAAAAAAATCCCTGTATTTTTATATGTTGAATCAATCTAACATTTACACTTAGGCAACCCAAGTCCTTTGTCCAGGGCACTTATAGGCAGGTGTACCCCAAAATTTGCAGAGCCTGGGAAACAGAAAAAATGGGAGCCCCTATTTCAGAGGCCTAAATATTTAAAAGCTATAAATCAAGCCAAACAGTTGTCAAATAAATTATGTTTGATCTTCCTACATTGACCAATAGGTGTAAAGTTATGGCTTTTATATGACTAAAAAATGGCAAAATATCAAAGTTGATTAAATTCGGGTCTCCTGGGTGGCTTAGTCGGTTAAGCATCTGCGTTGGCTCAGGTCATGATCCCAGGGTCCTGGGATCGAACAGGCCCAAGTTCTTGGTAACATCTAAATTCTCTTCACCGGGACACACATTCCTATTCTTTCTCAAGTGTTCTTGGAGAGGCGGGGCAGTGAGGGAGGCAGCGGGGAGATTCTCAGTGTGTACTCTCCACAGCCTCACTGTGGATCTGCTCTTCTGAGCCGATCTAATCTTGAAGATAGCTTTCCAGACATTCTGTGGGCAGCAGTCTGAGATGTGATCCTATGTGCAGTCTCTGGCCCTGTCTTGGGGATTACACGGGCCACACGGATTCTCCAACAGGGAATCATTAGGGCTGGAGTCCGGTTTGAGGGTGGCTCCGCAAGCTACTATACCTTTCTCCACTCCCTCGCCCAATTCTGCCCTTTCCTCAAGTTTTTGCCCAAATCATAGCTCTAGAAGCATTTTCAGTTGGGATCACAGTAGCTGGTCTAGACTGAAGTTACAAGTGATTTTTAAAAAATCGTTCCACTGGAGACCACTTGGAATAAGTTCCATCTAGAACAAGCCTTGTGGCAACATTAACAAGAAAAACACTCCTGTGCCTGGAAAGGGTCGCCGCGTTGGTTGACTGAACCCAGAAGGGCCGGGAGGGGGGCGGGTCCGGCTTCGACCCGGCCACTGGAGGAAGGCAGGGCTGCAGAGCGAGGCTGGGCGGACCCTAAGCTCCGCGCCCTCAGAGCGTCCCACCTCCCACCTCCGCAGCCAGCCAGGGAAAGCAGCGAGGCGCGTGCGCGGGCGGCCGCCAGGTGGGCAGGTACCTGGGCGGGGCGCGCTGTGGTTGGCTGGCTGCGGCGGCGGGTCCGGTACCCGGAAGAGCCGCCGACTCCGCGAGCGCAACAGGCGGCCCAGCGGAGCTGCGTCTTGCTGACCGGGCCCGGGATGGACAAGCTGAAGAAGGTGCTGAGCGGCCAGGACACCGAGGACCGGGGCGGCCTGGCCGAGGTGAGCGCGCCCGCTGCGGGCCGATGGGAACCGGGCGGGACTTCCAGGCTTTCCTGGAAAGCAGCGCCGCCCCGGCGCCTCCTCCCCGCGGCGGGCTGCGCGCGGGCGCCTGCTCCCTTGTGCCACCACAGGTGCCGCGCCGGCCCCTGCGCTCTGGGCGGCCGGCCTGTGCGTGCTCTGTCGCCCGACGCCCCGTAGCCCTCCCGGCCCCCGCGGCCCACTCGAGAGGGCGGCGCCGGAGCAGAACCCAGGGAACGCCCGCGGGGGCAGGCGCCGTCCCGGGCGGCCCCCACCAGCCCCGCCGGCCTTTCCGGACTCCAGGGCCGGGCCGGGCGGGCCGCGAGAGCCTGGCGGAGGGAACCCGTGTCCGGTGGGTCGCCTGGGCCTGGCCCGCAGCTTCCCCTGCCCGCTACCGCGGGGCTTAGTGGTCGGTGTGACACGCCCACCGGACCTTGGGCACCTGTAGTCGTTGTGGCGCGTCTCCACCGTGAACTCCCGCGGGGCAGGGCCCACTCTTGTTTCTCGGTCCGCGGCAGACACCCCGGACCTCGTGGGACTGCCCGCGCGTGTTTGTGTGACTGTCTCGCCAGAAGCTGGAATCTGGGCGCTCGGGCCCTGTGTTCTAGAGCTACGCAGAATGTTCATTTCCTATTTCGAGTGCTTTTGTCGCTTTTGTTTTTGTTTTCCTCTCTGGATGACAAAATAACATTTTACTTTTTGGTGTGTGTGCCACGGGCCTCAGTTTTACCAGCTGTAAAGTGAGGGTGTTGAACAAGAAGATACAGTTTCCTTCAGCTCGAAACCCACGTTGCTCTCATGGTTTGGTCTCAGCAGGCTTCTTTCTCCCGCTTTTGCGTTTGCGTTTCTTTTTCCCTGCATTTCGTGTGATACTGATACCTCCACCCCCTCTGTGAAACCTCCGAACTCGTAAAGCTTACTCTCTGAATCTTCACCTTGAAGAAGTAACAGTATAGGAATTGGAATGGAGTATTATAGGAATTGGGGTTTATTTTATTTTAATTAATGTATGTATGTATTTTTACATTTCGAAACAGCTCTGTGGGTTCTTTTTAATTGGTTGTCTTTATTCGTTGGTCAGCGCTCAGGAGTAATTTCATGAATTTTTTGTGTTTGATTTCTGGCTTGTGTTACGAACTGTCAAGTGCAACGCCAGACCGGCCTCATAAAATCTGGGTAGTTGACAGTCATGCGTTATCTAAAAGCCTTATGCCCTGTGGACTGTCATCATGCTTTTATGAGCAGCTCGGGTTCAAGACGGAGACGCTTTATCATCCTGCAGACTCTTGGGGGAGGAGTGTTGACAGCAAGACGAGGCAGATATTATATCTTTAGAAAACAATCATGAAACAGACCCTTAAGAGTGAATGATTAGTGCAGATTGAAGATGTAAAGGCTGAGTTTGTTTTTACCCAAGAGGGTGCATGCCTGCATTGGACGTAGTGAAGGGCTTTACAGTGTTGGAAGCTCAGCCCCATCTTCAATCTATTTAAAAAAGAGAAGGTGCTGCTCTCTTGTTCTGAGTTCATGTTGTCTGTTTTCTCTCCCTAAGTGTGAGATTCCTGTTTTCATATATCATTGTATGTCATTTCCTGAGTTCCAGACGCCTGGGAAACATCTTGTAGCTGGCTGAATTCATTTTCAGGATTGTTTTTGGCTTAAGTTTTACTAATTCGAGCCTCCTTTAAAATGTTGGTATTGAGGGGCGCCTGGGTGGCTCAGTGGGTTAAAGCCTCTGCCTTCGACTCAGGTCATGATCTCAGGGTCCTGGGATTGAGCCCCAAGTCGAGCTCTCTGCTCGGCGGGGAGCCTGCTTCCCCCTCTCTCTCTGCCTGCCTCTCTGCCTACTTGTATCTCTCTCTCTGTCAAATAAATAAATAAAATCTAAAAAAAAAAAAATAAAATGTTGGTATTGAGTTGTCTCACATTTCCCATGGCTTTGAAGCTGGCAGAACTGGAGAATTGTGTCCCGAAATTTCTGTTTTATGTGGTAAGTTGGACTACATGGCCTTATGGGCTCTTCAAATTAAATCATTTAAGTTGTCAAAGGTCACCATAAGTGAGTGCCTTTCAAATTTTTATTCTTTTAATGTAGACAGTAAAAGCATGACCAGTTCTGTTCCTCTTACATATGAAACTAGGCATGAGAACTACTTGGCCATGCCTAATCGCCAATAATAGCCTCATGATGAGGTTTTTAATTGATACCTCACCTTCATAAATATGCCTTCAACCTTTAGTTTTAGTGGGCTTCTTTCCTAAAGTATAGGTTTTATTTTTTCCATAGAGGATTCCAGGGATGAGGAAGGAATGAGTGGTACCTGGTTTGAAAGCACAGGTGGGAAGCAGTATTCATTTCTCACCTTCTTCTGGTTACCAGCCCTGTTTCCTCAAACAATTCTTAGCTTTACTTTTTGGCAAGAACCTTTCTTCTCTCCATATCCCAGAGTCAAAGGGACCTTTGTTCCTAACTGCCAGTCAGACAGCTTGTGTGCACATCGCTGTAAATTCTATCCAGGTACTCTGTAAGCTACTCTAATTTCCAGAAGGTGCCCCAGCACAGTGTCCAGCAGCCATGAATTTAGAGAGGTGTTTTATATCAACTGAGTTTGTTTTTATAAATTGGCAAAAAGAAGGGCTTAGCTTTCACTGAGTCCATTTAGAAGTGGAACACCAGTTTCCTCTTGCTGTGACCAAGCAGGTAAAAGAAGTGCAATGACATAGAGCGGGGAGACACAGTGACAAAAAGTTATTTGCATCCCCTCCCCCCATTTTGCCAACTGGAGGGACATTTGGGTGGAAATTTCAGCTTGAGAGACTTGGAGAACCAACATGTCACTTTCCTTTCGAAGGAAGAAAGCAGAACTTCTTCCTCTTGTCTGTAAGTTTGAGATTTTTAAGAGGACTGGAACCTCACCGTCCTATGGAGACTGTATTTAGTTCTCTAAATGCCAAGGCCAACTCAAACTTCGCACTTAACCTTATGCGTTATCCTCTTAAAAGAAAAAAAAAAGTCGAATATCTTAAAATATCTGTGTCGATGCCAAGTAGTGCTCAAGCCACGAATCCCGTCCCCTTCTGCTACGACACTTTTCTCCCTGCATGCAGCTGCCTTCTTTTTTTCTACCTGGCAGAGTAAGTTCTCTGTTTCTTGCCTGAGTAGGAAGAGTGGTGTCTTCTGATTTTATTTTCTTCTTGGTGAGAGGTTGACCATGTTAGTCAGAAGGCGGACCTGGTTGTGGGGGCCGCCTCTGCAGCTGGCCAGCCGAGTGTCACGTGACTCATTTGGGAGGCGGGGTTTTCTTACCCTGGAAAGGCGCTGAGGGGGCAGTGGGGGATGTCCATCTGTCTGGTCCTGACACCCTGTTCCCACTGCGTCTTACCATCCCCGGGGGCGCCTTTCTGTGTGGTGTCATTTGATGCCCGGTGTTTTTGCAGGTGCTGTGTGTGTGGTCAGGGATTGCAGTGTCCGAAGCCCACTTTAAGTAGGTGTGAACAGGGGCGCCTGGGTGGCTCACTTAAGTGTCCTTTGGCTCAGGTCATGATCTCAGGGTCCTGAGATCAAGCCCCACATTAGGCTCCCTGCTGTGCGTGGAGGCTGCTTAAGATTCTCTCCCTGTCCCTCTCTAAAAAAATAAAAATAAATACGTGTGGACATATGCGGTAGGAGGAAAACCCCTTTTGATAACCAGCCCTTCATACTGTCTCTCTCCTGAATGGAAATCAGGCCATTCTGGAGCAATGCTGGCCACGCCTGGGAGAGCCGCTGGTCCTTCTCTCCAGGCTTCTGGTTTGACAGGAAGTTTGGAGACAGGGCCGAAAACAGGTCCCTGAGCTGGGAGCAGTTAAGGCTGAGGAGTTGCCGGTCCAGTGACCCTTGCAGCTCCCTTGCCACCGTCTTTCTTCATCAGGGGGTGGCAATGTTCCAGCTTTCCCCCACTGCCGGATGGAGGCTGTGCTGGCCATACGAAGCGAGCCTGGGTTGGCTGGGCAGGAGGCAGGTCTCAGTGGCTGCTGTCTGTCCCCAGCTTGGAGCAGCCATGGCTACTTCCATGACATTCCCTTCCCTCCCAGGAATGTCTCTGGCTGGCCTCTTTGACATGGAGGAAAAACCCTTGGGAGCTACTTGCTGGCTCCCCTGTTTGAGCAGAGCTGTTCTTGGAAATCTTGGTATCCTTGGAACTTTACTCTTGGGAGGGATAAATTATGGTAGCAAAGAGTCAGCTGAGTAGGGCAGTAATGAATTACCTGGGGTTTGTCTCACGCTTGGGTAACTTGGCTGAGGCCAGCACCCCGAAGCACCCCATGAATAGATTCAGCTGAGGGCCCAGACACAAATGAGAGCCTCAGTCCTTTGGGGTCTCAGAGATGGCGGTAGGAATAGCCACTGCTGAAGTTGGGCTGGTTGATGCGGGAGGCCATGCCCAGTGGATCCAGCTGCCTGAGTGCTGGCCCCCTTCTGACCCTGTTTCTTGGTCCCCTGCCTGGGGGAGCTCATGCCTTTGCAGTTGTCCTTGTCCGTCCCGGGGTGTGGTAAAGGCTTGGGCTACTCTAGGGTCCACTGCCTTGCTCTGCTGTGTGCGAAATGGTTTGTGCTTCAGGTGCAGAGTTGCCACCTCTGGGGATGTTCACCTAGAGGCTCGGTAACCTCGTATCTGCTGCCGGAGAGGAGATTCATGGGTGGAGAAGGACCTGGGTTCCATGACCCAGGAGGGCTCTTGTAGGTGTGAGGGAGTCAGATTCTTTGTTTCTGCCTTCTGCAGAACAAACTCACATAATCTAATTATGTGCTTCCCTTGTTTTTGGTGCTTAAACTTGCATATACATGTATGTAATCCATTTTTTTTTTTTTTGAAAATTTCAGGTTGTGGAGGCATCTTCCTTAAGCTGGGGTACCAGGATAAAGGGCTTCATTGCGTGTTTTGCTATAGGAATCGTCTGCTCGCTGTTGGTAAGATGTCCCTTCCCTCCCATCTTTTCCCTACCCTGTCCTTCGTTCCCTCTGTCTTTCCCCTTTTTGTCTACCTCCTTCTCTCTTCTGCTCTTCATGAGATGCATGGACGAGAAGGAGAGGTGAGGGAGGTGCTGAGGAGGGTCGGAGGGGTCCTCCCCGTGCAGACGCCCTGTGCTTTATCTTCCAGGGAACTCTTCTGCTCTGGGTGCCCAGGAAGGGGCTATACCTCTTTGCAGTGTTTTATACCTTTGGTAACATCGCATCCATTGGGAGGTAACAGTTTTTTGCTTTCTGTTTTTTCATTTAACTACAGCCAGTCACTAGGTGGGAAAATGGGTGCGGATTGTGCTTTAGGGACGTGAAGGAGAATGCTTTAATAGTTTTAAGGATTTGGTTTCACACCAAAGGTAGTTAAAATACATCGTATCCAAAAAAAACACACACATCACATCTAAATTCTATCACTTCGAAATATTTTAATACTTTTTTTTCTTAAAGATTTTATTTATTGGGGTGCTTAGGTGACTCAGTTAAGCATCTGACTTTGGCTCAGGTTGTGATCTCGGGGTCCTGGGATCGAGCCCCATGTCAGGCTCCCCACTCAGCAGGGAGTCTGCTTCTCTCTCTCCCTCTGCCCCTTCCCCTGCTTGTGCACTCTCCCTGTCAAATAAGTAACAAATAAATAACTTATTTGAGAGAGAGGGTGAGTGAGGGGTGGGGGGAGGAGCAGAAGAAGAGGGACAAGGAGACTCCGGGGTGAGCTCAGAGCCGGACACAGGGCTCGATCCCACAACCCTGAGATCATGACCAAAATCAAGAGTTGGACATTTAACTGACTGAGCCACCCAGGCACCCCAGTATTTTTGCATCTTAGTGCATTTTTTTGAATTTTTACTTTTTTTTAAAGATTTTATTTATTTTTTTGAGAGCGAGAGAGAGCGAGAGATAGATCATGGGGGGCGAGGGGCAGAGGGAGAGGGCGAAGCAGTCTTCTAACTGAGCAGGGAGCCTGGCGCACGGGGGCTTGATCCCAGGGCCCTGAGATCATGACCTGAGCTGAAGGCAGATGCTTAACTGACTGAGCCACCCAGGTGTCCCTATCTTAGTTTATTTGTGAAATCTCCTGCAGTAACTCCTAAAGTTACTGTTGTGATTTTAGATATGAGGAAGCGTGGCATGCAGTGGCTGAGTGATTTCTTCAGGCTGGACAACACAGCCCTGTCTGCACTCTGGCCTGCTGCTGCCAGAGGCTGAGTGGGGATTTTAGAAGGGCTCACGTGGCCAGAGGCTGCCGGGAGAGGTGGTCTTATTCAGCCAGTGGAGGACCGTCTCGGACCTGGCTCTAGGATCAGGAGCACAGGGCAGCTAACAGAGTGCCTCCCAGGTACGGGCAGCCCGTTTTGCGTGCAAGTCCGCAGAAAGCCCAGGGAAGGTGCAGTTCATGCCTCAGCCACACTGCGTGCTGACAGCAAGTCTACTCCTGCCGGGGGTGCTGGCCTGACTTCTGCCTGTGGGCCCCCTGGAACGTGAGCTCTGTGATTTCCTTTCCCTCCCTCTTCTCTTGTATCTCTGTCAGTGGCCTCAGAGTCCTGGGTGTCCAAGCCCCGGACCCTGTGACTACTCACCATGGCTTAGTGCTGACCCCTTCCTGGCCCCTTCCTCTTTGTCATCGTGATTAATGTCCTTGATGACTGGACTCACGTGCTTAATGACTAAGCCTTGATCACACCTGGGCAGGGCTCTGAGCCCTCACAGACTGGTGTGGTTTGGTTCCCGTCCGCTGGAGCTCACAGGTCGTCGGCCAGGCAGACCTGCGAACGGGTAACGTAGTCGGGCACGGAGAGAGAGGTGCCCAGGAGGGGGAGCTGCTGCGATCTGACCCGGGGAGCCAGGGAGGGCTTTCTAGACATTGTGCTACCTGAGCTGCTCTTAGCTCTGGCTCATATCACTTCCCATCTGAACCACTCCAGGAGTCCCTGCTGGCTTCTCTATCTCCCTTCGTGTCCCTCCGGGCCATTTTGTACAGTGCCCCCGGCGCACTCTCTTTGGCCGTACCTCATTTTCGCCCCAGGTGCCCGCCTGTAAGAGAGACGCTTCAAGAGCTGGCTTTACCCAGTTCCACTCCCCAGCCAGGCTGACTTTCTTGCATTTCCCCAAATGTCTTTGTGCCTGTTCTGGGGCTAATTTCTCTGCCTAGAATGCTGCCCCATCTGTATCTCCCTCTTTGTGCTCTATCCGCCCCTCATTTTTGGGGGGATTCTTGCTCATTTGTCAGGACTTGGCTCAAAAGTCACCACTCCTGTGAGACTTCTCGTTACCTCTCCCCACCCTCACCCACAATCAGTGACCTCTTCTTTCATAGGGGACTCTGTATGGCCCAAATATATTTATGGGACAACACAGGTAACATTTTATTACACTGACTTGTTACAAGTCTCTAAGCCACTTGACAAGGGGTGTACCTCTGCCTTACCTGTCCCTAATTGTCCCCAACCTAGCTCTGTTTTTGGCTGGAGATGTTAACCAAATGATTGAGTACACGACTCTGGCTACCTTCTAAAAACTTAATTTATGAATGCTTATGATAGTAAAATGCTGGCTCTCAGAGATGTGTCATCTTGCCTCGAAAGCCCTCTTGAATACTAACTTTTGGAGGGTTTTGCTTTGGGCACACATTGTAGGTTTAATGTCGAGTCTGTAAATAGAGCATAAATCCAAGAGTGTGTTGGTTAGTCCAGAAGAACTATTTAGCAAACCCTAATAGGATAGACTCTTCACAGCACTGCCTATAGAAGGAATAAAGGGAGCAAATGTTTATTTCTAGGGTGTGTCTAGGAGTTTATGGCTTCACCTATATAATCTTTTATTTTATTTTTTTTAAGATTTTATTTATTTATTTGCCAAAGAGGGAGACAGAGGGAAAGGGAGAGAGTACAAGCAGGGGGAGTGGCAGGCAGAGGGAGAGGGAGAAGCAGGCTCCCCGATAAACTGGTAGTCTGATATGGGGCTCGATCCCAGGACCCTGAGATCATGACCTGAGCCGAAGGCAGACCTTAACCCACTGAGCCACCCAGGTGCCCCTATAATTTGTTATGTTTTTGTACATATGCTATATTTAATTTTTAAGGCCAACCTTGACTCTTGTTTCTTGTTCAGTGTTGGCTAGGAGTGCAGCCATGAATTCAGGTTGAAACTTCACAGTACTTTAAAGAGAGGTAGGCTTATTTTTTAAATTTCTGTTTTTACCAAACACCTGGTAGCTAATGTTTAAACACTGGCTGTTACAGGCTCCTGCCAGGGTGATGCCACATGGGGCATTTCTGTAGGAACCCAGAGACGTGACAGACCGAGCCCTGGGGTTCGGCGTGAGGGTCTGCTTGGGTTACTGTCTCTCACAGCCCCCTCTCCAGTTCCAGTCACGCTGCAAGTGCACGACAGGTGTCTTTCGGAGCTTTGGATCCAGTAGATGCGGGTTCGAATGCGGGCTCTTTAAGTTCCCAGCTGTGTGACTGTGGAATAAGTAAATGAACCTTGGGGCGCCTGGGTGGCTCAGTGGGTTGAAGCCTCTGCCTTCGGCTCCGGTTGTGACCTCAGGGTCCTGGGATCGAGCCCCGCATTGGGCTCTCTGTTTAGCGGGGAGCCTACTTCCCCCCCTCTCTCTGCCTGGCTCTCTGCCTACTTGTGATCTCTCTCTCTCTCTGTGTCAAGTGGATAAATAAAATCTTTAAAAAAAAAAAAAAAGTAAATGAACCTTTCTGAGCTTCGTTTTCTCATCTCTGAAATAAATAGGCATAATGACACCTAAACCACAGGGTTGCTGAGGGGTAGAACGAGGTCGGATAGGTCCTATCTGGCATTTAGCAAACACCGAACAAATCACAGATGATACGATCAGTAGAATTATTCTCGGGAGACTAGGAAGGAACCTGAAGTGCTCTGTTTTTTAATATTAGCAATCTAATAACCTGTGAGGTGTGGTTTTTCGTTTTAAAATGATCTGAGTCTTTGGTTGGTTGGTTGGTTTCTGTGGGTGGGTTGTTGAGGCAAGGTAGCTCCTCCTAGAGAGAGGGGCCCTCTGACCTGGGGGCTCTGGGTGTGGTTCTGGAGCCAGAGCTCTGTGCACTCGCAGCCTGGGGAGCTGGGGGGCCCGGCCCCGGCCGGCTAACAGACCCTTCGGGGCTCCGGTTTCTTCGCCTGCAGAGGAAGTACGATGATTCCTGTCATCTGCTCCACAGGTTGTTCAAGGATTAAGGGAGAATAATGCACAAAAGGCCCGAAAGCTCGGCAGTTGGCAGGTAGCAAGAGCTGCTCCGCTGTGCGCTGCCGTTACCGCTGTGATCCCCTGGGCGATCCTGGGCGGGCGGCGGGGAGGCAGCGGGCTGTGCCTGGGGCGGGCCTGGGCTGGTCTGAATGGCTTCTGTGTCTTTGCCCCCCAGCACCGTCTTCCTCATGGGGCCGATGAAGCAGCTGAAGAGAATGTTTGAGCCGACGCGTTTGATCGCGACTATCATGGTGCTGGTAAGGCCTGCCTTTTAGCCGTGCTTGTGAAATGGGATTTTTTTATTTCTGCCGTGTGGGTTTTTTTTCGTCTTCCACCTAAAAACCTCTTTTCTTTCCCCTTTCGTCTTGACTCACTGCCCGATGCCGGGAAGCTCCGAGGCAGAGGGAGAATTCTGCGTCTGGTCGTGACGCCCACGGTGCGTCACGTGGCGGTTGGCTTCTGCCAGCGCCGCTCCCCCAGCGGGCCGCTCGGCGTAGCCACACTGATGGGGACGCGGTCCTCCTGTGGACTGGGGAAGCCACACGCAGGCAGAGTAGGGGGAATGGCTCAGAAACACAGGCTTCGCGCTCTGGAGCCGGCGTCTGGCCTCCCGGAGTGAGCGTGCTCTTCCCTCGGCGTTATCTGCCGCTGTGTTTGTTTCCATGGTGTGTCTGAGGCGGGTCCGCTCTCCTCGCGGGCCCTCACCTCTGTTCCCCGCAGCCTGTCCCATCCTCCTGTCCCGTTGCTTCGAGTGCCCCTCCCTCGTCTGCCTTCTGTGTGGCCGTTGGCACCATTCCAGACCACATTCGCTGGCTTTCTGTTAAAATCATCTTTATTGCAACATTTGGGACTTGATCAGTGTGCTTTTGTTTTTAGTTTCATTTCTGTCCGTGTCATTTGTTCAAATAGGTGAGTTCTGTAAGGCCGTGTCCATGTTTGCTCTTGATGGCGTGTCCTTTCAGAGCGTTGGCCCAGTGCTGGCCGTGGAGAAAACACTTCGGGCGTATTTATTGAGCAGTTAAGCTATCGAGGGACAGAGAGGATGGGCACCACTGGCCACTTGAGGGCCATTGTTCTTGGCCAGCCCTGGATGTAGATAGTCCAGGCAGGTCTCTTGTAGAAAGAACTTTCTTTTTTTTTTTTTAAAGATTTTTTTTTTTTAATTTATTTATTAGAGAGCGAGAGACTGAGAATGAGAGGGGAGAAGGTCAGAGGGAGAAGCAGACTTTCCCGCAGAGCCGGGAGTCCGATATGGGACTCGATCCCGGAACTCCGGGATCATGACCTGAGCTGAAGGCAGTCGCTCAACCAACTGAGCCACCCAGGCGCCCTAGAAAGAACTTTCTAAGAAAAGACTCGGCATGTTAGGTGACACGTAAACAAATAACTGACTGCCCAGTATCTTGGGTTACCCTTCGTCCTTGCTTGCCTTTTCTGCTCCAGACGCAGGCATTTGGGGCAGGATTTCCAATACAGGGCTGTGTGTTTGACCTATGTTAGTGAGTTTGGGTGAAAAGAGGGTGGACCCAGAGATGTGACTTTATTTTTGGGGCGGAGAGTTTGGGAAAATTGGGAAGGTGAAGAGGATCCATTTCTTTTTAATCTACGTCTGTTTTTATGGGCTGGTTTCATTTAATTGGGATTTTAAGTTCGGCCAAATGCGGGTGCTCCCAAGGGTCCAGCGCTTTGAGAGGAAGGATGCCTTTCGTTGCTGTGATCATCACAGACTCTGGTCACTGCGTGGGGATAAGTATTGTAAGTTTGCCAAGCATGGTGAAGTCTTAACCGTATTTTCCTCCAGGTTGTCACTGTATTAATTAATGTTTTTTCTCTCTCTCTAGTTGTGTTTTGCACTTACCCTGTGTTCTGCCTTTTGGGTAAGCGTGTGTTTTGATTTTCCTGAGCCCTTTTGGCTTGTGCCTCTTGTCACACACTGTGCGGTAACTGTCTGTTCTCCTTTCAGTGGTATGAAAAGGGACTCGCGCTCATCTTCTGCATTTTGCAGTCCTTGGCCCTGACGTGGTAAGAGATGTCTTAAATAGTCTCCTCCCACGTCGCTGTCTGACTAACGCAGCCGAAGGAGATGAGATCCCACGTGGTGTGGGTAGGAGGACAGAAAAACTTAGGAACATTTCAATTTAAGAGTTCTCCACGATGCAGGCGAAATCAGACTCCAGAGCGAAAGTCTGTGGACTCAGCCCCGTGCCGATAGATGGGATCAGTGGTCTTGGGTGGTCAGGGGCGGCAGGTCGCCTGCTGCAGCGTTTCTTTTGTGGGGCTCCTGGTCGATTTTGAGATGTTCTGAATGTTATTCAGTCCCTTCTGTCTGGTGGGAGCGAGGATAATGGTGTATTTCGGGGGCTGGTAGAAAGAGGCCGTGAGTCAGATTGAAGGAAGGCGAGTGGTAAGACGTGGTGAGCTGCATTTGGGATGGGATGGATGATTTAGCTGAAACGCAGAGATGAGGGCGGGAGCGATGAAATGGAAAACCACGTGGCCGTGGCCGTGGCCGTGGGCGACAGGATGGGCAGGTGCGTGGCAGGCAGTTGGGAAGACCAGGGAATTATAGCTCAAGAGCCACGCATAGTGAAGGGGGCCCTGGAGACCTTGTTACTGGGGGCCGGGGAAGGGGCTGTAGGTTCCTGGTCCTTCCAAACCGGTCCAACATCAGAGTGGGAGCAGCGCCGGCAGGCTTGGAACCGCCGGCTTCGGAGATGCTGCTCCAACCCTTCCAGAGTTCAGGAAGGGATGAGGCCTGTCCGAACAGTTTACATAGAGGTGTGCTGATTTGCTTCGGAAACAAAAAAATGTTTTTCTCTAGTGCCAAGGAGAAGGGACTGAAAGTTTTAAAGCCTCCAAGGATCATCTGTACTCCTGTGTGGTAGAAATGGGGCTTGGGGCTGTAAGCTGAGCACCCTAGCCTTTTAGTCCTTTTGGACTTGTGATAAAATATACTTCCCAAGTGCTTTTCGGGATTTACTGTGTTCACCAGTAAGTACCTTTCTGTACATGGGGAATGGAAAAAGAACGATGGCCTGATTTTAATGACACACATGTTTTAGGAGTAGCTACCAAAAGGCCTGGTTTGATGGCTTATATATTTTGTTTTTTCCCTGGGGGATGGAATTGGTACCCACACGTACATGCCTTTTTTTTTGCCTATAGACTGAATTTGAAGCCAGTTTTCAGAGGTTCAGCATTCATACGGGCTCACGCAGATGGCAGGATCCCCTCCAACACTGACCGTGTTGTGTGTTTCTCAGGGCTGGTCCTTTAGTGTTGAGGCCTCCTCCCTGCCTGGGCCTCCCTTGGGTGAGGGGCCCAAGCCAGCTGGGATCACAAAGATACCTTTGGGCTTGGGTTCTCGAAGAGTCATAGCTTGCTTATATTTTATCCACAGTGTAGTTGGTAGTGGGTTTTATTTTTTTTCTTTGTTTCTGTTTTCTTTTAAAATTAATAGGAACAGAGTAGAAAATTCTCTTAGAAGTTCATTCTGTTGAGGATTTTTAAAGTATTAGAGGATAGCTGATCTGTTTTTTTTTTTAAGATTTTATTTATTTATTTGGCAGAGAGGCAGGCGGGGGTTGGGGGGTAGGGAAGCAGGCTGCCTTCAGAGCAGAGAGCCCGATGCGGGGCTCGATCCCAGGACCCTGAGATCATGACCTGAGCCGAAGGCAGAGGCTTTAACCCACTGAGCCACCCAGGCGCCCCTGATCTGGGTTTGATTTGGTGTTGTTTCAGAATAGGGCTCGGTGCCATCCCAGTGTGTGAGATCTGCTGACTCTGTGAGGCTGAGGTGACAGGATTAGCTCCACATGGGCCTTTCGCCCTTCTTCTCTGGCCACCGATGACGCCCCACCCCCCACCTGTACTTGTGGCATGGCCTGTGTTCACGTGTGTATGCGAGTGCGCACAGGTGTGCATGTACCCCCATGCTGAAGAGGGAGAGGGTCTGGGCCCATCAGGACAGACATCCTCACAGCGGACGGTCCATTCCTTCCAGAGATTGCCTCCATTTGATTTTGTCTCTTGTTTTGTTTTCGTTGCAGGTATAGCCTTTCCTTCATACCCTATGCAAGGTAAGACTGTGTTTAGGGGTATGCCTTCTGTCCCCTGGGGATGATGCTGTGTTCGCAAAGGGCCCTTTGTTCTGAGTGCTTTCAGAGAACATGTTATTTTATCTTTACCAAAATTCTTTCAGACAAATAGGTAAATATCCTATATCTATTTTATAGATTAGTAAGCTGAGGGTCCTCTCCCTCCCCTCCCTGGCGGTGCAGGGTGATGGGCACTGGCCCGGGACCGCCGATTCTGGTGGCGGAATGTTCTCCTGTGATAATGTAGTGCGTATATGCACTTAATCACTCTTTGAACGTGTAGCTTTGTGGAGCGAAGGTGGATATCACTTTAGTAACCCTGAGGAAGAGGTGAAGGGATCCAACTGATGCTTGTTTTCTTGTCGTATCCCATCGGTGAGAATGTTCCAGAAGAGTTTATGAAGGGAAAGTCAGCAGGGCCAGGACTCGGGGGGACGAGGGTTTCCTAATTAGCAGTATGACCTTAGGCGGCTCACTAGACCCCTGTGGCCTGAGAGGGCTCAGGGCGAAGCAGAGCGGGCTGGGCCAGGTCATCCCCAGAGGCCCCTTCCAGCCTCCACACCTCCTTTATTTGGCACTTTCAGTGATGGGCCTCTCAAAACTGGTCATGTGATCTTTGCCTGATCCTGCTGTCACGAAGTGGTTTGATTTCCATATGTCTCTGTCGTTACCTGTTAGCTAAAAAGAAGCTTTTCTTTAGCTGTATTGAGAAGACGAAACATTGCATAGGAGCTGGGGAGGAGGAGAGCAGGCTTGCACCTTACGTGTTCGACTCTGCTGCTGGCAGTGATGTGAGGGTGCTGGGGAGTGTCTGATGAGAAGTTCACAGGCCCATCAACAAGAAGGCAGCTGTGTGTCTTGGAAATATGTTCTGGGGGATAACTCTGCTGACCCTGCAAGTTTGGGGGGATGAGGGCTTGTCTGAGAAGAGTGTGGTAGAGCGGTCTTGGACATGAGCCAGAACCCATCATCCCTGAGCATCCTGTGATCTGTTTATCAGTTTGCGAACAGTTGGAATGTGTCATCATGCCAGGACGAGGTCCATAATTTTCAGGGTCTGGTGCAAAACGTAAATGTGGGTTCCTTATGAAAAAATGATTGAGAATTTCAAGATGGCAGCCACAGAGCATTAAACCAGAGGTGAAACCTTCGAAGTACAGGGCCCAGTGAAACTGTACATATCTCTGACCCATGAAGCCGGGTCTGCTTGGTGCCATTCTTCAGGGCTGCAGACTTGACCTGGATTGGCATTTATAGAGCTTATGCCTTTCTCACAGTGTTCCGTAGGAAGAGTGCTTACATGGTAGAAAAGGGTTCCGTGGTCAGATATGTTTGGGAAGGGGTTAAGCGCAATTAGATGGGTTCCTTGTTAGGCAACTTTCCAGGTCCTTTGATATGTGTGTTGTTAGCTGCCATGAGGGATCTTATTTGACTGTAAATCCCTTTCTTGTGCAGAGCATCTTCTGGGACTACAGTGTAGAGCAATCTTAAGAAATGCTGCTCTAGAATTATCTTACTATTAAAGCACCATGCCTGCTCATGCAAATGCATCCACTTACTTCTCCCTCCCTCCGTGACTTCCAGGATCCTTGACACAGTGCAGCCGAGAGCAGAGGGACAGAGTCGGGGTGGGAAGACCTTGTACACAGCCATGCGTGGGGCCTGAGATGGCCGGGCTTCCTTGAATAGGACAGTAATTGATCGAGCACCCACTCTTTCCTGTAGAGCACGATCTACAGTGAATTCTAGGGAAAAAGCGCCTGGAACAGGCCTCACACAGCAGGTTAATAAGTACCTGGTCACTACAAAGAGTCCCCTGTGCTCGGGAAATCCTGCGAGCTGTCCCTTAGCAAGATCCTGCTGTTTGTTTAGGATGAGGAATGAGGAAAGGCCTGAGTGACGACTGGGTGTGATGTTTTCAGTGCATCTACTAATTCTGGTTAACATTGTGCACAACAAAGTGCACAGTCCTACGTTCTTGATTTCTGATAACCTCTACTTCTGGTCTTTTCCTCTGGTTATTGTGAGTAGCTATCCGTTATTTGATACTTGCTCTATTCACTGTATTAA